>MU968480.1:25220016-25655016 GCA_034641835.2 Pinus albicaulis
GTTTTTGGTATTGCAGCTACTATTACTCTCCAAAATTCCAGCAAACCTCTGTATGATCTCTTTCCCGATGTCATAGACCACAGGCTGAGCCAGATCTATGCTCCGATACCACTGTAATATCCCGAAAGGGAAATAGACAGCAATACAAGCATACGACAATATAGAAAATGCCAGAAATAGAACATAAAGCAAATACTCATAAAAATGTCGGGAATGCTAAGCCATTTTATTAATTTGAGAATATAATGAAATACAATAGATGATCAGAATGATAGCACCTATTCTTGCTCAAGGCAAGTGAAGAACTCTCTCAGAAAGACAGGAAATGGCTGCTATAAGAAACTGCGTCCCAGCTGCTGGAAAACTGCCGTAACACTGCTGCTGCTGGAATGGACTGAAACTAGGGGCTGATCCCCTTGTCGGAATGAGCTGAAAATCTGCAGACCACCTGTACTCACCACCCCGGACAAAACTCAGAAACCATATCAAAAATGGTCAGCCTCCGAAAATCACCAAAGAAACCCTCCTCAAGGAATTACGCTGCCTCTGCAAGGCTCAGCGCAGATGCCAAGTGATAATAGCTGAAACTGTGCCACAAAATCCTCAGGAAACCTCCTACTGGCAAACACTGATCCTCTCCTCTGGATATCAACTGAAACTCCTGCAGAAAACCCCGCACCGGAACACCTCCAAGTAGAACTGCGTCCTCTCTCCCAGGGACTGCGCAGTCACAAGAGAAGCCCAGCTCCTTAGCAAAACAACCAACCAAACCTCCCGCTAAAGACTGAAGAAATGACCTTACCCGAGCAGGCACTCGAAGTCCCCCGGGGCTAAGGGTGAGATCTCCGACCGGAGACACTCGACGCACTAAACAGTGCTGCAGACAGGCTAAACAGCCAGCGTGCTCAAGAAGACAAAAGTCTAGCTCAAATATCATCAACAACAAGAATGCCCCAAATGAGGAGGCTCCTCCACCTTTTATAGCATTGGTTTCCCTCCAAAACCAACGTAGTCTCTCTCTCCTCCATGTGGTGTGTGGCCCCCCTTGGCTCCCCCCTTAAGTTACAATGTTGTGCTACTAGGAAGGTGTTTTATTCCACTAAAGTGAGTTAGACCCCCTTTTACTCACTTTTTTATTTATCTACAAACCACATATGGCAAAACAATACAAAGTCGGTGACAGTGGTCTTTGTCCCATTATTGTTATTTGTTCTAGTATGTTTCCCTTAGATTCCCCTCCTAAGACCCCTACTAAATTGTGTGGAAACGTTTTTGGCACAATTTTTGGCACCGTTTTTTGGGGAAACAAGACGTGAGTATTATTACCCATATGAAAATATTGACACATATTTTGTCGACTCCATTGGAAGAACGAAACCCTTGTTATTCATTGAACCCTAATGTCAATGTTTGTAGGGTGAAGGAAGCATATCTCAAAGCAATCTTGAATTCACCATGAATAATCCCATGTTGTATATATATAAGAATCAATGGCTACTAAGAAAATTCATAAATGGTTCTTTGCTTTGGAGATCACGTTGATCCCAATATACCCAAATGGCTTGGATGTTTTGATGGTAACCCATGTATAGCAAATGATCGCATAGAAAATTTCATCAAATATGCTTCTGAGATGAATGTGACTCATATAGATAACCTAATCTAGTTATTTATCATTTCTATTGGATATGAGCATAGGGGCTAGCTTGATTCATGTGAACCTAAACACATTTAATATTTCTCTATGTTAGTCTTTACAGTTTCCTCATTTGCAAAGGCCCAAGTTCTTAATTTGTTGAAGAATCGCTTCAAGTATTTGACTGAGCATTTGAGGAGCCTCGCAAGAAACTTGAAGAAGGTCATGAGGAGGAATGGTATCCCCTTCCTAAGAGAATTTATGAAGACCTCAATGATTATGTTGAAGAAGAAGATCATGAACTTGAAAGCATCTCCTCCTAGGATGAAGATGAGGATATTAATCATGAAATCATCCAAATGTTGCAAGAAAGAATGCATGAATATAACAAGTCTTGCATGGAGCTATCAAGAGATTACAAATGCAAACATCTCCTCTTTCAGTTTTGTGAGCAAGGAGGAAGGCTCTATGATATGCGACATGAATATGAGAAGAGCCCTACAAATTCTCTCATCCTCGAAGTTTATTAACAAAGTTATGTAGTAAACACTTTGGGATATATTCTTCAAGAAAAGGAGAAAGAGGAGGAGTTCTCCCTGTATAACAATGAAGAAGGGGATGATCCTGAGGAAAATCACGACAATCAAGGTGATGAGGAACATATGCATGGGCTACAGGACGAGGGATTGAATCTGAAAAAGAAGAAAATAGTATGCACCTTTGATAGATAATATTTCTCAAAATGAAGCTCCTTATGAATTATATCTGAATGATTGGAGAGGTCTCTTCTTTATGTTTCAATATGATATTAATCCTATCAAAGAGGATATTTCAATCATTGTGGATGGTTCCAATAGCCCTAGTGTGGAAGGGATTAAGAAGGATTATTCTTCCAACCATGTCACTGGCAAAAGGTTTTTATTCATGTTTGAGAAATCCTCCCCTAGTTGTGTTTATGACCCAAAAGTGGATGTTTGTGATGAGGTTCATTTCCCTAGTTTTGAGGAGTTAGTTCCCCATCTTAAAAGAGAGGGATTGCAGTTTTTTCCTAGGTATAATGATGGTTTCGCATCTTGTTTTCCCAATAGTCAAGATAGTATCATTTTAGATGTGTCTAAGTCATTTGCTTCCTCATGCCATGGGGATGATATGATTGAGATATCTCTTCATTAGAGGTTCATGAGCTTGATCATTGACATCTCCATCTTTTGGTTAGAAGAACAATTCAATTATACAAATTTGTATCTTTCCCTTCCTCTAGAGTTCCTTTCTATGATGTATGGGTCTTCTTATTTTCACACCTCCCACTCTATGGTCTTGCATATAATTCTTCCTGTATTTAATTTTGGATTTATTACATAAATAATCAAAGAGGCAGGTGTTCTTATAATAATCTATTGATATGTTTGTTGCATTGGCTATATGATTACACTTAGCATTTGCACAATGTAGCCATGCATGTTGGAGTAGGATGCATTGCATAATGATTTTTGCATTAGAATTTAACATCATATTATGTTATCATGTCAGATTAGGTGCATTTAAACTAGATTTTTATTCTAGAAAATATTTTAGTTCTTGTTGATTTATGGACTAACAAAAGCATGGGCGATCAAAGGATGCCATCAAAACATGTTGCCCTATTTTCTTTATCTGTGATGTTCAAGTAACAATTATGCGGTCCCAAGATATTGTTAGTGTTCTCATGACCTCCCCATTTGAGTACATGGTTCGTGCACTCTACTAGGATCTCATGTCCTGGTTGGAGCCACATGTTACCCACCACCAATGGGTGACCCCTATAGCAGAAAATTTTCTCCTAGATTTGTCTTCAGCCGAAAACCAACAACCCCTTGCAACTACTTGGTAGTTCGATGTGCTATTATTCTCTGCCACTTGAGCCATCCATTATGTGCCCTCACTCATCTATCATGATCGTATGTTTTAAGGTGGGACTTCCAACCCCGAAGGTATGATTTTTCATTATGTAATTGGGTGTTTATGCTTACTTTTATTGGACATATTTGGGCATGAATTAGTGGGGGGGTTCAACAGAAAAAACAGGCTTTGATTGTACCCTTGTTCTCTTACCTCAACTTGGGGGTTAATCTTGTATCCTAGTCCCATGGGATCTCCTTTATAGGATACTAGATGTAACAGTGCCACTTCATGGGAAACCCTAATTTTGGTTGCACGACCCCGCTTCCTTATACCATATATTTCACTCCTCTCCACTCATTAAGACCTATTTCACATTCTTCCCCTATTTGGGTCCACCTTTGTCCATTAATTCCATAAGGTGTTAGCTACCCCTTACACTTTTCCACACTTTGGGTTGGGCCTAGAGCGATACCCCGAAGGTTGATGCAGCTAAAAAGAAAGATAAAAGCATAATATGGCCACATACAGCAGGAAATGTACCACAAAATGCAAAATATGGTCTAGACATTAAAATTTAGCACATGGGAAAAAGCCAAACATGAGATGTACTCCCTATCATTATAGCCATCACCCTGGTTCCTAGGGCCCCTATGAGTTCCCGTTGCATCATTAAGGAACCCATGATTGTATCAACCCCTGGTGAGTGATGAACTATCCTACCTTAAGGGGGTATTCACTTTTACATCTTGAATATTAAACTCTCATCCCCTTGAGCCTCGTGCTGTAAAATGAAGAAAATCAATAAAAGGCAAAAGGAAAATGAAGAAGGGTGGAAAAACAAAGGTCAAGGTAACTCATGTTCCACGATTGCTCCCTCCTACATTAATACACCCAATGTGTGTACCTCCTCCATCAAAGCTAACCTTGTACCGTGGCATGTGGTTGAGAGCCTTTCCTCTTGTCCCCAGTTCATTTCACCCTTATTTCACATGACACCTACCATTTGATGGATATACCATGGACATGTCACTCACTTACAGATTGAAACCACCTAATACGCTCCTTCATTAACCTCTCTTGTTAAGGAAGGTAACACCTGTACATGTTCAATGCCCATTTGGAAGGGCATGCCACTATGAAGTTTACATCTTTTCCCTTGATTAGCAAGCTTATTTACTCGATTATACTAATGAATTATTGTACTGGAAGGTGAGGAGACGCATTGGATCTTATACTGGATTGCAGGTGGGTTTTCATCTTAAACTTGGCCTCCCTATACAATATCAAAGCCCTATAGAGGGTAATAATGGCAAAGCTATGGATTTCTAGTCATGTAAAGCATTGATTGATGCACCATGGGCTTCTTCAACACCACCGCATTGCTTTTTCATGCCCCAGTTACACAAATATGATGATGCACATGGACAATGTTGCTTAATCGGATATGCATTGCACCTAACACTTAGTCACTGATATAAGGCCCAAAAGAGGTGGTGTCTTTCCCTAGGAGACATGGCAAGGCATGTATCATCTTCTAGCCCTAATTCATGGAGCATCGACTTGATTATGAGCCCTAAGAGACATGAGCCCATTGCTTGTTCCCCAGAACCATTTGGAGCACCACATGGTGTTTTGCTTGGAAATCAAGGAGCCACCCACTTGACCATTTTTCATGGAGCCCTATTCTTTACCATAGAACTTTGAGGACTCATTTAAGTTGTCCAATGGCCTTCCTACACCAATGTTTCATCATTTGGCTAGATTTGGATGGCTTATCATTCACTTTATGAGCTATTTAGTGGGCTTGTCACCAAAGAAATGTTATTTTTGCACAATAAAATATTATTAGGGGAATTATTAGGCTAATTCAGATTATAGGAGGCTCATATAAATTGAGATCATCCTCATTCATTTGGATCATCATCACTTTAGCTTGGATATCTCTTCTTCAGAATTTTGTACTTCTTTCTTAGTTGTCTATTTGAGATCTCTTGATGCATTTCGATATTTTTGGAGCTGAAATTTTGTTCTCTCTTGGAGCCATCTTCTTGATCTTGATTTGGATATATCTCTTATTGTCTTGTAAATAATCTTGTTGAGTATTTTTACATGAAAAATGTCTAATGTGTGGAAATTTTATAACTAGCTCTTTCTCTTGTGCCCCAGTTATTGAATATCATTGTAATTGATTGTTAGATTGCAAATTTGTAGATGTTACTCATTGATAACAAGTAGATGAATGTTCCTAGTGGAGTAGAACTTGTTTTATTTCCATGAAAATCCATAAATCTTGGGTGGGTAAATGCTAGAGATCGCTTGCTAGGACATCAATTTCTAGCCTCGTTGAAGATCATTTCGGCCAAATTTCAAATCACATTGACTCCATAGCCTAATTGCAATGCACTTATTCGAGTAAATTTGGTGATTACCCCTCCTTCCCTTCTCTTTTCCCTCCAAATTTTTCGGCCTCCAAACCTAGATGGCTTAGCTAGGGCTTCCTACAAAATTCATTAGGGGAGGAATTTTTCACATCCACTTAGATGAAGCACTACATTTTTGTCTCCCCAAGGATCCCTCAAGGTTTTGCTAAATTTCCACGGTTCATTTAAAAGAAACCAGAAGCCCTAGCTCAAATCTTGGAAACTCGTTTTTACCATTTAGGTGTATTGGATTTCTTGAGGGTTTTGGCTATGGAATAAATTATTCAAATCCTTTCTTTCACCCACCTTGGCCTAGCTTTGAAGAGCCTTCTGCTGAGATTACACATACACCCTAGGTATTGTGTGGTCCCATCTTAGGTCGTTTTCAAGGATAATGAAAGTCTATTTAAAGGCATATAAGTATCATTCAAAGCTTCTTGTAAGGTCCTAATCATCTTAGGAGCCTTGACCTTAGGAATTATTACCATAATTGAATATCGTTAAAGCCATGTGTAGGTATCCTCATAGGCCTTTATTTGAGAGCCATTAGCTTCTTCTTGAAGCATTGAGCCATTATTTAAACCTCTACTTTGAATGGGCCCAGGTAATCACATCATACCTAGCCATTAAACAATTCAATATAAATAGTATATATCCAACAACTAATTGTATGAATCAATATTATATATAGGGTTAGTTGTTGGAAATTTTTAAAAATAAAAGAACAAGTAAACCATATGGATATCACAACTACAAACATAACCACTTCCTAAGTTTACATAGATATCCAACTGAAAAACCTTTACTTTTCATAGGGATTTTTTAATATTTTGATTATTAGTAATGCAATATAAATAATAGAGATACAACAACTAATTTTATGATTTCAAATCACATATAGTGTTAGTTAATTTTTCGATGTTTAAGATGAAAAAACTTAAATGTGTATTTACCTAGTCAAGAGATTCCACATCACATATAGGGATAATCATTTTCTCGATGCTTAAGTCGAAAAAACATAAATGTGTATTTACTTGGTCAAGAATGATGGCAAGGCTTCTAAGAATTTCGCATATTTCAACTCCACTAGAAATACTTGACTCCATCGTAAATGTAATATAACCACAAACCAATCAAACACCACAGTAGCTTCATAAATATTGAAAGAGGAAATTTTTTTTTTTATGAAAAAGTGATAAATATAGATAGAATAAATCCACTTACGTCAACCACATCATCTTATTCATTAGGTAAAAATGTGTTCTCCTAGATAATCCTTATATGAAATAAAACTGTGGCCATTTTTCGATGACACCAACTTTGACAGTTGCACGAGAGCTTCACAATTCACAATGCATTCGTGGCGGAAAGTTGCCTAAGGGTTTATATTTTATAAACATGAATAGAATTATTAGTCCCTGCCATAAGGCAGCAGGGACTATTGTAATCGATTTGCATTAAAATCTAAGCCGGTTGATTAGTTTTACATGGAAATTAAAACCCAAACCTAAAGTTTTTGCAAAAAATTTATAATATATTTTTTTGCCCCAGTATTAAATATGAAAAGCGTTTTTGGTTGGCCAATGAAAACTTTGAACATATTATTTGGCCTCTTTTCGAGGCCGAAAGAGGTATATGGTATTGAAAACATAAGATTAAAACTCATATTGGTCATACTTTTTTTCATGGCAAACTAATGCTAGGTAACATTAATTGCTACCCTCGTACTCTATGTGTTGCCATGATCTTTCATTCATTGAGTGCCATGAGTGTTGCCACTATACTTCATCGATGTGTTTCCACGATCCTTCATTCATCAAGGGCCACGAGTGTTGCCACACTCCTTCTGCGAGTGTCGCCACTATCTTGAACCTTCTGGTACATGCATTTAAATCTTGCATTGTTTGGTTGTTCAACAGTTGCATTGTTGTTTGGCTGGATGTTCTTGTTGTAGAATAATGGTGGAGGTCAAGCCCATTGTAGAGAAAACTAGCATTATAGCTTCAACAATGCTCATGAAATCAATTCCAGGTCCAGGTATGTGTGATAAATCAATTCCAAGTCTAGGTATGGAGCCAGAGCCAGTTGATCGTTTTGAAAAACATTAAAAATAAGAAAACTTAAGGCAGAAACTAGAATCGTGCAATTTCTTGGACCTGAACATTACAATATAATATCATCCTTTTCGTTTTAAATTTTCTTTGGGCAACATACAACGAATTTTAAATTTAACAAATATTTCCTCGGTGGCAGTTCCCTACAGATATTACAGTTTCACGTCCCATGGAAAATTGTAGCTTTGAAACAAAACACGCTGCCCTAAAGCCCGAAATGGGTGCGGCAAAGACATACAACCTATTGTTGCTACCTATGTATTATTGTGTCTAGTTCAACGGATAGATGGAGAAGAGTGTATAAATGACATACGTGAATGGTCAGTTTCTACCAATTAAAACAGACAACTCCTTGTCTTGGTGTAGTGGCACTATTTCACACTATTTTTATTGATGCCCGAGGTTTACTATTGTTCGCCCATAGAGGGTCGACGGGCACTATGATGAATTCTATGCTCCATTCAGTACGCTAGAGACAACCACTTTATAAAATATAAATATATCCTGAAAAAGGACTCATTATGTCCGGAGGAAGATGTAGCAATCCGATTTTCTCAAGATTATCGACTCTTTGGCATAGGGTGTCATCTCAGTTATTAACTTAACTAGCTCGACCAACGAATCTGTTATCACCCTAGTAATTTCTCAAGATTGTGGCCTTTTGGTTTTTAGTTTAAGAAAACTAGGGGTAACCACAAACCTACTTCAAATTCTAGGATCTAGCCTTCCTAGAATTAGAAGAGGGCTCTCTATTTAAGATTTATCTTTTTTATTTTTATTTTATGTTTTAGGCTAGTTATGATAGAACAATTGGTTTTGTTTTAAATTGGTTTGGTGGGAAAAAATCACTTAAAGGTAAACTAGAAAGAAATATACTTGACCATTGGGCTAATGGAGTCTAAGTCTAGATAGCAGTACTAGAAGGCAAGGCCAAAAGGATGCAAATGTATTCAGGGCAAGATAGATAACCCTCGGAGCTTTGGATAAAAGGTTTTTGATGAAATGGTGAAGTCAGGAGAAAGGGAAATGAAGGATCCTTTGATCCAGACAATAGAGGAAAGAGGCAAAAGTCAAACGGGAGTAGGAGCAGTTAAGAATTCCTAACACCGGAAATCAGTTGAAAACATTTAAATGGTAACATAGTTAAAACAGGGAGACATAAGCTAGTCCTGAAGTAATATTCCTAGTTACTCATTAAGAAAGAACAAACAAATAATGAAATGAATGGAACTTCAGAAAATAAACAATGACTAGATAGATGCACTTTACTCTTTAACTTATCACGAGAATCCTGAATTATGATGTCCTATTAGCTTTGTCCAGCCTGCTACTTTCAAAATCAACACATGTAGGCCTCTAATGTATCAACAAAAATCTATAGTAATCTTAGCAATTTTATTCCACAATAAACACTTCAAAGACTGAAGTATTTGTACAAAATGTTGTTACAAAATATCCTAGAGAGATCTAGGAATAACTCTAGGAAAAATAAAATATCTTTACATATAAAGAGGGACAACTGCTTAACTATTTCGCAAGTTGTCCTCTTATCCAAAAAATATAGAACAACTTAAACTAATCAAGGAGCTTTTACTGGCTAGTTGTCGTGCTTGCTGGCAGATTGGAAAATATCTTTATTGGAGTTGTTTTGACTGACACTCTTCCTCCTAATACTCCGTCACGTTGTACTTTCATCCTGATACACTTTCACGCTATACTTTCATCCTGATACACTTTGACTCTATTTATTTACTCTTTTACTGCTGTAAAAAGAACATTTCCAGTAGTAAAAATCAAGTGACTGTTTTATTTTTATGTTGACTGTTTCACCTGTATTTTCCTCACTGCTTTCCTTTTTTCACTGCTATATTAAGTTTGTAAAAGCTTGCCATTGTTCTGCACTTGGTATTTTTACAGTCTTGAGCTTTCTGAAGTTTTCATCAACATATTTATACTTAGAAAAATTTGGTTTGAAGACAAACAGATGATTGATTTCATTTTGAAGAAAAAACAAGTCTTCAATATATTGGAGAATGACCTTTCTTGTGGGAGAGCGCTGTGGCAGTGGCTTTATGACTTGTTCTTTAGCATGATCCCTTATATTCTTGTCATATTCTTTTTGGTTCATCAACTTCTCATTGAAGACATGAATATCTGAAATACCAACTTGTCTTAGCATGGTGTATTTTGTTAAAAACTTAGTGATTGAAATATTCATTGCATCACACTTCTCCTCCAAACTATTCATCAGATTTCTTTTTGTCAGAACTTTCTTGATTTGTAGAATGGTCTCTGTCCTATCCTGTATCTGCAATTCTTCTAACTCTGCTCTGTTTTGTCCATTCAAGAAAGTGATAAGCTTCAAAGCTTGTGCTGGTTTGTCTTCCAATTCTTATTTTGTTTTTTGGATTTCAACTTGAGCTGCTAGAAGTAGGTCTCTCTATTCATATATGATCTGGATTGATGGCCACTGAATATGTATAGCCTCAATTATATTGGTCCATAGATAATTTCTTATGTAAGAAATTTTTTCAGTAAAACTCAAGTCTTTTTGAAGGCTTCTGATTTTCTCTTCAAGTCTTTTGGCCTTTTGCTCATAACTGTTAGCATTGATTAAAGTTGTTTTGTTGGAAACTTCCATATTTTGAATCATTTTATTCAAACTATTAATTTCATTGTTTTTCAATGACAATTCCTCCATAACCTTTACTATCTGCCCTGCATCATATGTATGTTGTACCTGTGTGGTTGAAGAATCTGTTACTCATGTTGTGGCTAATTGTACTGGCACTGCAGTGGCCAATAACTCTTTTGGTGCCAATTTTTCTCCCAAAGTGGAGGCCACAACTGTAGTGATTATATGTATAACTATAGGGATATTTGGGGCTTCAATTTCTTTGACAATTTCTTTCTCTTTCATAAGTTGATCCAATTTTGTTTCCATTTCTTTGATTTTGGCAGTCAGTTTGATAATCAATTGCATCATTTCTTCTTTCTCAGCCTGTTCTTGAAGAATTTCTTTAGTTTGAGGGAGCTCACTTTGAGGAAGCTTCAGTTGTTTCCTCAAAGCTGAAATGTCCTCATTTTTCTTTTTAATCAATATTTCTGCTACTGGAACATCTGAAGGGTCAACTCCCACCTACAAAACTAAGTCTTCTAAGGCTTTTATCCTTAAATATTTGGCATACAAAGAGCCTTTGTCAAGTTTCATTTGGTCATGCATGTTGATAATGGTATTTTGCAACTTAGTGGAACTCATAGCCTTTGTTACCACAGTTGAATATAGCATCTCAGAGCTATGTCTATGGAATTCTATTTGATCCAGTTCATGCATATTTTCAGTATCTACTTAAAATTCAACCTTTTTGTAGTCTGCCACTGTCTTAGGTGTTGAAGTAGTTGGTTGCAGATATGACATGATCATTTTATTTGTGGAGTAATCAAATGCTGTAAGTAACCTGTTTTGATTCCCTGGCTTCTGTTTGAGAAATTGAGAATAAATCTCACTTTTGATTTCTCCTTTCTTTTGTTTGATCTGTTTATATTTTTCTTTGATGTCTAGGTCTTTTTCCTCCATTGTCCGTGAGGAAGAAGACTCCATGTTTTTCTCCCTTTCAATTATTTGAGTATCCTGTTCACCTGTTGTCTGATTTTTCTGTATGTCTACAAAATTTTCATTTATTATTTCTGTAGCCTCATCATTATTTACCTCAGGCTCATTGGTATCTTCAACATCAATAACTTTTTCTTTCCCTGTGGAACTGAATTTGAGCCTTTTGTTGTAAATCAACTTGAATTTAGTATCTGTGGTGGTCTCTGCTGTGTAGGCTCCCTCATCTCTACCTGTTTTTGTAGAGGTTTCAGTCTACTTTGAAGCTATCATGGCAAGTGTGGTATCCATCTTCCATGTTGGCTCTGCATTGATGAATGTATCTATCAATGTGTTTTCTACCCATTTTGTCTAATTTGCAAATTTCTAAATATCAGGCTTGGGTTCATGTATGAAAGGAGTTAGTTTATTTTTAACCCTTATATTGCTTAGAAGACCTTGAGGGTCATAATTCCAAGGGAAACTTTTCTTAAATTTTAGCTCTGACAATCTTTTTTCTATCTCCTTATCAGCATCTCTGTTATTTACAATGAAAGGACCAATCTGATTTTTCAACTTGAACTGGGTCTTATTTTTGGAAGCCATGAAGTTAATGGCATCAGAATCGGGGAAAATAGGGGCGAATTTTAAGGGATTTTAAATTTTAATAGGGAAATTTTTTTATAAAAAACTCATTTTCTATAGTTTAATAAAGTTAGCCCAATAATTATTTTAAAAATAATTAATTATTAAATATTAGCCCACCAAAAAAAAGGCGCATAAAACTGAAAAAATGAAATTCGCCCCCAATTTTCTTTGGTTGGAGCAGATTTCCATGGCATTCGCCTGGATTTACAGGGTCGGAGGAAGGGGTTAGAGTGATTCACCCCATTTTTTCACTGGTTCGCCGAAATTTGGGAGAGGTAGCTGGGGCTTTGTGCACAGGCTCGCCGATCTTCTTGCTAGCTGAGCAAGGGACTTGACCGACCCTCTCTGGTTCGTTAGGGCCCTCCCATAGTTCGAATTTGTTTTTGACCTATGATTTTATTTGATCTTTTCACTGTTCAGAAAATGGAAAAATCAATGATGATGCATGAGCGGCGGGGTCGTTGGATTCACCAAGGGATAGGCGCCTTGGGCTCAAATGTGGTGGATTTGCTCAGTTGCACGCATTGACGAGGGCAACTGGTTCCACGGTAGCTGGATTTAGAGTTTCAAGGTCCAAGATAGCCCATTTCCCCGATGCCATGGAGCTAAACCCACGGGCGAGGAGGAGTTTGGGCAGTGTTGTTTGCCCTTCGGTTGCAACCGTAATTATATTTTAGAACATACCGGCATCCCCTATTCTGTTTGAATTTTGAAGCATTAATCTTCATTTGTTCTCTACATGCGGGTGCAGAACGTTGTAGCATTCCAAGTTTATGCCGTTTTATCTCGTGCTTTTGATGGTAACTACAAGAAGAATGAGCCACCATCATATAAAAGTGTAGCACTGGCAGGTATAGGAGCAGGGACTATACAAACTGCAATTCTTACACCAGTGGAGCTGGTCAAGATTCGCTTACAAGTTAACACAACTCGAAAGCCTACTTCAAGCTCTGATAAGATTGGTCCAATTAAGGAGGCAAAGGGAATCATAGAAAGAGAAGGTTTGAAAGGCCTTTATAGAGGAATTGGTATTACTGTACTTCGCGATGCTCCTACTCATGGTGTCTACTTCTGGACATATGAATATAGTCTAGAATGGCTTCACCGAGGTTGTCGGAAAAGTGTAGAGGAAAGTCTATTAACAATGCTCACAACATGCGGTTGTGTAGGAGTGGCAAGTTGGGTAGTTTGCTATCCATTGGATGTGGTTAAATCCAGACTTCAAGGACAAGGAGATGCATATCCCAAGTACAGTGGCATTGTTGACTTCTTCAAAAAGAGTGTACAAGAAGAAGGACTTGCAGTCCTCTGGCGAGGTCTTGGAACAGCTGTGTCACGTGCTTTTCTGGTAAATGGAGCTATATTTTCAGCATATGAACTCACATTGCGTTGTTTCTTCCCAGAGACACCGGATCAGGTGCTTAATACTGCTGGTTAGTTCTACGAGGGACATAAATACTAAATTTCAAATGATCTTCACGGGGAAGAATGATAATCAGTGTATGGAATACAGTGTATTCGTTACCTGTGTGACCATCCTTTGAGTTAGTAAAGTAAATTCTTGTACTTTCATATTGTTTAAGAATGAAATATCTGATGCATTTTCGAAAAAGGAAACAAAAACAATATATTTTCAGATGGGGGATCTTATAGAAGCTTCAGACGTGGTCCTGGAATTCTTCAAGGAGGGAGTTCCATTTCCTTTTTTCATAAGTCAGGTATCAACTGAAAGATTAGTGTTCAAAGGTCATCTATGACTTTATTCATCATATAAAGGTTGTGAATTTGCCATAAAGGCCTGATATGTAAAAAAAAATTAATTTTATATTTTCTGAAGATTAACATTGCCTGTTCTTAATTTATGGTATGTTTGATTTAGCCTCTTTTGGTTTTGCAATGCTCAAATTTACCATCTAAAGAGCTCCTATACTGGAAGACCCTACCTTACAAGATTTCCCTGAACATGAAACACACTCTGCAATTTTTTTCAAAATCCAAATCTGCATTGTGAACAATCAAAACCAATGCATAGAACAGAAAATTGAATTTTTTATTTTACAAGCCTTAGAAATTGGGGCTACTCTTAATTCTATTAGAAAAGTCTTTATTCCAAATTCTAACTGAAATTACAAATAATTTTTTCCAAAGTGAGATACAATTGTAGCTTGGGATTGTATTGTGGAGTAAAGAACATATACAGGGAATGAAATTGGTGTGCTTGACGAAAGAAAACTGGAATTCTGGCTGGATTTATTTGCAAAGAAATGAGGTGGGAGCAGATTGTTAGGGAGGGTGGGTGTTATTGCAGGTCACTCACTTGATACTGTCAAGATTTATTTGCAGCAGCCTATGGTGAAGGCATGACCAACCTCAGTTCTTAGATCTGACAGTAGAGGAGGCCCGTGGACTCTTTTTAGGGGCATGTAGTGTCCTCTGACCACTTTTTCCCTGTAGGTAACTTGCTCTTCCCCGTACCTGAATCACTTGTTGGTTCTTTTCTTAATGGGATTTTCTGTATTTATTTATCTTTTTATCTGTCTCTGCTCTGAGATTAGTTTTGGGTCTGCAGATTAAAAGAAAATCAAAGCATGCAATTTGTGATTTCTGGGTTATATTCGAGTCAGTTGCATTCTGAACTGCATAGGAAAATTTGCATAGAGGTAATGCTTATTCATCATTTTAGTACATTATAGATGATCACTCTATAAGAGAATCCTGCAGCATGGGCTTATAATTTAATCTGAAACTTGACATTGATTGGCAGGTTGCCTGAGTGATAATCGGAAAAATTCAAATTATTAATTGAAAAATTGAGAACATCCCTCCGAAATTCATGTATTTCTTAAGTTCAAAATTTTGGTGGATCCATAGGCTGTTCTATACCACAAAATTAGTGATAGTAGATCAGATGAATCATTCCCCCCCAAAACACACGTAGGCGAATTTCCTAATACATGCTATATATTTATCTAGATTAAGTTGAACTTGGTTACATTTTATATTTGGTACAAAAACTGAACATATGTAATAATGACACATATTTTGCAGTTATGTGTTTGAGAGCTGTCACAATGCCAATTCATGAGAAATGGCAAATAAAGCTTTCTTTCATCTTCATAACTATCTTCCAATTTACCTTCCTTGATGTATGTTTTCACCTTCTTTTGGCCTTGATGTTTAAATTTTTGTCTTTCGCTCCCTTTGAAGGTAAAGTGACCTTTCCCTTTATTTTATAATTTCTATTGAATTTTCCTTCCTATGAAATTGCAAAGACTCCAAGACCCTGAGAATTCATTTGCTTGGTTTCAACCTTATTGTTTTTGGACAACAAATTTACTGAAGTTGTTTCAAGGTTATTATTGCTTACTTGGTCCTTTACTAACAAAGAAGCACTACCCCATGTTTCAACCTCCTCTGGCTCATCCTTTGTTTTTGTGTTGCTCTCATTGTTTTTATCTCTATATGAGTTGCTGCCTCCCCTCTGCTTAGGCTGGCTGTGGTTTTCAACCTCTTCCTCTTTCTTAGATGTTGTAGGTTGTATGTTGCATGGTTTGATTTTCCTATGTGGACAGTTCAAGGTTCGTTGTCCTATCCTCAACCATGGGAAGAGTCTAAACAATTTAATTGTAGAGTGCTTCAAATTTTTTGGAGAATGATACATAAGAATAACTCTCTCACACTTGATTATTATGAGATTAAGGACAATGTTTTAGAAAAGACTCAAGAAGTTCTTTAAGCATGACAAAATTGTTGAATGCATGATACTTTATCCCCTCAATTTTATATGATATCTACAATTGTTGTCCTTTCTCGAAGTGTATATTTGCAGTAGGAAGATTTTGGGCTGTTAGCCTTTTTCCTGCTTTGGATGGGTGGAAGCTCATATGAGTAGATGAATGCAAAAACATTATTTTTGTAATTTGGATCAATAGATAATCCTCTTAAAAATATAAAAGAAGATACAGTTTGTGAGACAACACTATCATGATAAGGGATTGATAAACATTGCATGACTCATGTTGGTTCTTCCACTTTTCTAGAAGGGTACTAAGATTGGGTTTTGCATTCAAAGAGGATTCCCAATCAATTTCTCAAGAATGAAAAACCTAATGAATTGTGCATTTCTCTTCATTCATTAAATGGACAAAGCACTAGAATTAACCCAACAAATATCAATACTAATCCACACACTGACACCGATTATTAAAGTAGAATGTGTGACAACAGAAGCCCAACTGTAGAAAGCCAACATCTATTTTGACATTAAGACATTTTGTTTTGGCCTTTTCTCATCAATATTTTGTAATGATAAAATAAATTATATACCATGTAATGCCTTAATTTTCTCTATTTTATTATGCATAGTATTAAAGTCTGAGCCAATATTGGGAAGGATGGAGGATTTGAAACAAATCTCTTGTTCCAGAATGGCATGTGAAACTATAAACCGATCTAGTATATTGTAAACTTAGTGCTTTCCTCCTCTACGATTATTCCAATTATAAATCCCATTGACAGGAATAAATCTTCCTGTCAAAATCTTAGTAGAACTGTGCTAGCAGTTTGACTCAGCCCAGATTGGAGCATCTCCGGCATAAGATACCTGACATGACCACTGTCAACTCTCATTTCAAAACCCTTAGTAACAATGGTACTGGGTTTGACATCTGACAATAGATATCTGACTTTCCATTAATGGACACATTGGAAGTGACAACTACCAACAGATGACACCAACTGTCGATAGTAGGATCCACAGTCATACCCATTTCAGGATCTGAAATCTTTCTGGCAAGACAAAATGTAGTTGTTATAGATGCACAACCGACTGATACTGGGCATAACTGAATGTAACTGATTGCTTCTATATAAATTGTTGTTCTAATTTCTTCTTGGCTCTCAGCAGTTTGTACTCTCTTGTATACTTGGCAAACAAATTCAACAAATTCTTAATGTCTTCCCCTCTCATTGCACAATACTTGGTCTCCCTTCCCTTATGAGGGATAAGAGTGACTCCACTCATAGTTTCACTTGCTTATTTTCATTGTAACTTAATAATGAAATATTGATGTATAGTTTAGGTAGCACATACTGATTTTATCATGTTATACTATTGACTGATTGTGTTTTCCATTGTATTTTTTCTTCACAAACTGACACACCCAATAACCAGGAAGTTTTTATGAGGGTTCTTGGTTGTGCCTAATGTCTACTTGTGGACATGTAGATTAAGTGAGGTTGTTGTTACCAAGAACCAAATGTTAGGAGAGTATTAACGTGGAACCAACTCCCCAATTCCTATCATGGGATTTGCCGCAGTAGCACTATGACTTGCAAGTATTATAGACATTACATAGATGGAAAGTTCCTCGATCACAACCCACTTCTTTCTCTGGTTTTCATGGCCAGAACCAGTCCAAATCTTTGAAGCAAATAGACTTAAATTCAAGTAAGTCTTGCACCCTAAATCCTGCACAACAAATTTTCTGAGGTGCAAGAAAGAAAGAGGAAGACAATGTTAGGGATGTAGGAGATAAAAGAAAATGAAGAATAATATGGTCAGGTCATCAGTCTAACTGCTTGAGTACAATGTCATGACATATTATCTGTAATGTTTATAGCAAAAATGTAGACAATTCCTTTGAAAACTTTCAGAATTTTAAGAGTTCTGCTTTTGTATTCTCATTTTCAAAGTTTTGAGTTGTAAACGCTGAATTAATTCAGAGGAAATCAGAGTTCTGAGGCAACTAAATATGCTTCTATTCTCAAAAGATCTTCCAGAATAAGTTCTTCGATATTGTCTTCTAAGCCTTAGTCTTAGTCTAATATTGGTGAATGACTTCACAAAGAGTTGCACTTTCATAATAAACACAATCTAGTTCATAATTTGTTTATATGTGAAAAATAAATTGTATTAAGCAATTACAAATGGATATTGTGGATTTTAATATACACTAGGCCATTTAAATGTAAAGTTGTGAGGCTATTCTTTGAGGACTTTACAAGCCCAACATGCGCAATGAATAATCTAAGTCCATACGACTGTGTCGAATAATCCAGAGAATTAAAAGCTTGCAAACATAAAATTCAAGATATGAAAGAATCTATGTGAGTTTTGCAGTGCTTAACTAACAAATTCCTTCAACCAAGGGATGTATCTCATCATCTACTCCATTAACATTTTTATTGAAATATATCCAAATGATTCATGCTTCATACCTCGAAAGATTTAAAATAATTACAACATGGTTCCTTCTGATTTTTACCAAGAAGTCAAAACATTGCCAAGCCAAAATGATCTCAGTTTATAATTTTGGATTTGAAGTACTGGAGACAGCAAAAAAGATGGATTATGAGCATGAAAAACTGAAGTCCTGACACCAAAGAGAATTTGGATTTCATCTTCTCTATATGCAATAATCCATATCCAATTCATTTTTGTCCTTGAAGTTGCCCACGTTATAAATGCATCAAATACTGAGAAATTCTACATATGTAACCTTTGTCTAAATCTTTGGTGCATACTGAAGCATGGCTAAAATGGATTTTTGCTAATTATATATATTTTTACATAGATAAGCTAAATACATCGTGGTGGGGTATTGATCATTTTTTAAGGGGTATATGTATAAAATTTGGGTGTTTCTCAAAGATTGTGGAGTTCAAAGCAGTATTCCGAGCCTTGAAGTGATCTGTGGTATTCCTGTTCTAATTATGCAATATTTCCTATTCACAGTTATGGTACGCATTAGCTAAGACACTGTCAGAGAGGGCTACATGGGCGCTGGCCATGGAGAAAGTTGTGTCAGGGTATTTCTAAGAAAATATATTAATCTCAAAAATTATTTAAGATGGGGCATTCAAGTCTTTGGCAAACGTGTTGATAAGCGCTCCTATGGTGCTTTTAGGAAATGGGATATCAATTGCATGAAAATTTGTTTATGTTCAGATCATTGGCCAAATTCCTGCTCAAATCACTAAAGCAGCCAGTCTGTGGGCATTGGAGATATCAAACAATCAATTCAGTGGAACTATTCCCTCTGGCATTGGACAACCGTGGAATCTCAACAGCTTTCTGGCCAGTCACAACAATATATCAGGGACTATTCCAGTGGAACTCACTAGTTTATCCTCACTATCAAGGCTTTCTCTTGATCACAATATGTTGTATGGGGAGCTTCCTGAGACAATCATATCATGGAAAGGTCTTTCTCAGCTTAACCTTGCCAAAAACCGCATCACTGGATCAATTCCTGCATTGCTTGGGTTGCTGCCTGTTCTTAACAACCTTGACCTCTCAAACAATGTTCTTTCAGGGAAAATACCTCTTGAGTTAGACAATCTCAAGTTGAGTTTTCTGAATGTGTCTGACAACCTTTTGTCTGGCTATGTTCCTTTTGGTTACAATAATCTGGCCTATGATAAAAGTTTTCTTGACAATCCGGGCCTTTGTGGAGGCAGGCCATTAATCCTACCTTCATGTTTCCAACAGAAAGGAAGATCTGAAAGCCATCTATATAGGGTATTAATTTCGGTTATTGCTGTGATAGTAGTACTTTGCTTGATTGGTATAGGTTTCTTGTAGAAAACATACAAGAATTTTGTTCGGGTTAAATCAAGTACAGATTCATGGAATCTCACAGCCTTTCACAGGGTAGAATTTGATGAGTCAGACATTTTGAAGAGATTGACAGAAGATAATGTTATTGGAAGTGGAGGTGCAGGCAAAGTGTACAAGGCAACACTAGGAAATGATAATATTTTTGCTGTGAAATAGATTTGGAATAACAGGAAACTGAAGTCTGACCAAGACAAGGGATTTCAAGCAGAGGTGGAGACTCTAGGGAATATTAGGCATGCCAACATTGTCAAGCTACTCTGTTGCATATCTAGTTCAGATTCTAATCTGTTAGTGTATGAATACATGCCAAATGGGAGCCTGTATGAACAACTTCATATTTCTCAAGGGGAAACGTTGGATTGGCCTACTCATTATAAGATTTCTTTTGGTGCTGCTAAGGGAATGTCCTACCTGCATCATGGCTGTTCCCCTCCAATAATACATAGGGATGTTAAATCATATAATATATTGTTGGATTCTGAATTGGAGGCCCATATTGCTGATTTTGGTTTAGCTAGAATTGTAGAGAAGCTGGGTTAGATGAATGTAATGTCAAGGGTTGCTGGAACATATGGATATATTGCCCCAGGTAAGAATTTACAGCCGAATTTTTAATGCATGTGAATATATATACCTCAGCCAACAGAAAATAAACAATTTTAAATGAACTGATTCAATTGGTGGACATTTGTGTAGAGTATGCGTACATCCACAACATGAATGAGAAAAGTGACATATACAACTTTGGTGTGGTCCTGTTGGAGCTCGTGACTGGCAAGAAGCTCAATGATGTAGAATTTGGAGATTACTCAGACATTGTTAGGTGGGTTCGGAATCAGATTCACATCAATATCAATAACGTCCTGGATGCACAAGTAGCAAACTCATATGAAGAAGAAATGATGCTGGTGTTAAGGGTGGCTCTGTTATGCACTAGCACTCTGCCCATCAACAGGACTTCCATGAGGGAAGTTGTGGAAATGCTGCTTTCCTGCAGCATAGATGAACGAATTAGAAAGGAAGCAACTACCACTTTGTCTCCCCATCTCAAGAGGAATCCCAATGATTTTAGATATGCTTCCCCTTCTATATGCACTAGCACATGTCCATTTAATGACAGTAAATGTGGCATAGACTTGTGACCTTTACCTTAATTTATAGCTGATATTAAAAGCACTTTTCAGTGATGCTCTTTACCTTCCTGAACTGCAGGAGAATTTGATTCACAAAGAAGTACTAGTTCTCTATCTTATATTGGCTTTATCAGTTTGTTCCAAACAGGAGATACATCTATCCCTGTGGAAACATTTCACCAATCCCTTGCAAAGAAGCAGTTGTTATCCCCCAAATCACCAAGAACAAAGTTGCATACAAATAATAAACTTGTTGGGTATTCAACAAAGACATAAGGAGATCCACCAGCCAGATTTGGTAACAAGTCATAACACAGCTAGAATCTCACTCTCTCGATAGTAGCACACATATGAGCTGTTGTTCTATAGCATAGCCTTCAAAACAAGAATCAAGTTGAGTTTAACATTCCCTTTAGTGTATATAATAGGGAATTTTTGTAGCACAACTGTGAAACATCATATGCAGGGTATCCTGTTTTGAGATTGTTCTATCAAAGAGATGATGACAAAGGAATAGGTGTAGAACAATGCGGTACATCATGGATGAATGATTGACAGTAACTTGGCTGAATCTCTTCTATCATTTAAAGGTGGTCATGAGGCTTTGCTGTCTGGTTATTGTATTGAGAATTGTAGTGTATTTTAACCTTTAATTAGGCATCTGCAGATGAAGAATTGTAACCACAAAAAGTAGTAGCTATCAAAGGAGGATATACAAACAGCCTACCAGAGTGTGAAGATACCTCCAAGAATTGTATGAAGTAGAATAACGTTGAGTAATTTTCATTTTGTCACTGAAGATTGTGTCTATATGGCATGTTTTATTACATGCTTCATCTTTAATGCAAGCCATATATTAAATTGGATTCAATTGGTGTATTACTGTTAAAGTCTACACAGACTTCCTACGAGAAAACACTTAAATTTAACCCTTATGCACTTTATTTTTGGCCATCTATCTAATAATTAGTTATGTTCTCTTACCACTAGTTATGTTCTCTTTAAGGCAATCAAAAAATAAATTTACAACCCACTTATTAGTTAATTCACGCACAACTTAACCAAAATAGGTTTCCTTGTTGTGCAGGTGTTTATTACTGTTGTGAATTGTGTGTGGCACTGAATTGGGATTGAGTTTAATACACAGTTCAATGCTTACATTTTTTTATAATCCAGAGCCAATTCATCCCTTTATCTTGTCCATTCTGGCCACATTTCATGATTGAAAGTAAGATTAGGTCAAGGTTCATCCAGGGTGAAAACTGTTTTAGTCATAATTGACTTCATCACATCCACGAACAACTTGCCAGTAATTGATATCTGGCCAGATTTGTCATGCCTATAGAACAAGATGGTTCTTTGGGTTATATTTTATTTGGACTTATAAGTTATAACTACCAGATTTGAAAAGATGCATATACTGAAAATGTATCTCTCCTTGTACAAATTTAAAACAAGACATCATTTGTACAACAATACTAGGAGAGCATTGTCAAGTTCTAGAGTGGACCTCCTCTCCAATCAATGGAGCTATCAGGTAAATATAGGGTGCCACTGCCACTACTTGCGGGATTCTGCTACAAAAAGATTCATGGCATGGCATGGGCATGACATGGGGAATTCCGAATGGAGTTTTTCTAATGGTTCTCTTCATGTTGATGGTTATAATTTTAACAGATTCAGCAGGGTGGTTGCAACTGGCACATATTCCTTTCAATATCCAGATTTTGAAGGCATGAGAAGGAATAATATTTTGAAGAAGTGAGAAGCAGTTCACCTTATTATAGTTACCATGCTAGGTCTTCCTTTAAGAGATTCCCAGCATCAAATCATCTCCATAAATATGGTTGTGTAAGAGTCGTGATGGTGTTGTAATGTAAATTATGTTTCCATAGTTGAACATCTGAAGTATTTTGTGATATTGTTATTGTACCAGGGCACCTCGATCGGATCCAATGTTTATCAACACTTTTTTAATAGCATGTTTTCTTTTCTTCCCGTTGTTTTTCGTTTCTCCTCAAACTCCTCTCCAACCTCAATATCAGTGCTAGTAGTAGCATGAGCAACAACACTATGCTTAGCAGAACTAGAAGAACGCGTTTTCCAAACTGCACGAGAACTACTTCCCTCACGAGTCACCATGTGCCATGCTTGGTCTCGGTGGTTCTGTTCCTTCTACTCTTGGTTCAACTACCATATCTTCATTGGAACCAACACCCCAAACTCCACTAGACAATGATTCACCATTTTGTAGTAGTGATTCGCCATGATTTTACAAGATAATATAATCTCATGAGAAATTCACCAAAAAATTATATATACAGATTATATTATTAATAAAATCGCCTTCCATTTTTCCTATGTATCATGGGGATTCACCCATTTATTATATATAAAAATTTAGGGGGGTTCTTAAAATTTTCCCTGGTAATAAATGTATTTACAACGTTCATATTGGACAAAGTTGGATAATATCTTACCTCAGTTCCGATCCAATTGATTCTTCTGATGGTGGTGCATCTCCTTGTATTGGTCTCATATCCCCCTTGCTACCAATTATCCCAGGCTATCTATGAGCCTAATTCTGAGCTTTGAATACTTCCCCAACTCACTGATCCCCCTGTTGTCGAGTTGATATAATCTTCCCTTTTTCCTACAGTTATCTGATACAAATGATCGAGAAGTTGAGCATCTTCTCTATTGTTAACGGACTCTGTGTATCGAGGACCTTGATACGGGTCGAGTGGCTGGGTGACCTTGACCTCCCCGTCTTCTAAGATCATCAGTTCTTTCTTTAAATCTATCACTGCGTAATTTTCAAAAGCTCAATCGATCCCTAGTAATGCTGGATAGGGATCTCTGTCCCCCATAATGTCTATCACCTCGAAGTCCGCATATGTCTTTACTCCAGCGACATCGAATTCAACCTCCTCCATTCTGCCTATGGGCACAATGGAGTACTGGTTTTCCATTTGGAGTTGAATTGGTGAATATGTTAGCCTTGGTCTTCCCAATGCTTCCCATGTCTTCCTTGGCAATATATTTACATCTGACCCTAGGTCAAGCATGGTGTCTTTAATCTAGAATCCCGCGACTTGAGTATTCACCCGGAACTCTTTTCCTATCATTCTCTTATTTCTCTTTACTCTTTGTATGTATTTCTGAGTGGTACTGCTTGACTCCCCTGGTCTAGTGGCCTCCTGCACCACCCTTTCCAGGTTCTGCTTTAACTATTCCGACATTGGCGTGTTGTTAACAATTTTTAAAAATAGACGGAACCAGTCTTTAATCGTTGTACTTGTACTAAATTAGTTCTCGTTATCTTCCTTGGCATGGGGTAATTCAATGCCCTTGCTTCCCCCGAGCCGGGCGAAGGTTTCCACTACTTCTTTGAAGTATTGCTTTTGTCTTTTTGGCTTGAACAATGGCTTTAGAGATGCTGGCCTTATCAATTTTATCGGTTCCATCGTCTGTGAATCTTCTTTGGTTCTTTTCCCTCCTCACGTCACTATGGCCACATTTGGCATATCCCGAGACTCTATTATTCTTGGATCTGCATTCCTCTTTGTCTGGCTCTTTCCTCCCACCTTTTTATGAGCTCTGGGTAGTCTTCTGTTGCATGCGTGTTAAATCTGCACTGAGAGCACCATGGTCTTCAAGGAAGTGGACATTCCCTAGCTACGTGGCCTTCCTGGTCACAGTTGTAGCATCGTACTAGCCCTCTTCCTCTAGCTCGGTCTCCCCTCATGCCTCCCCCTCGTCTTCTAGGAGCCTCATTCAATCTGTATGAAGGCCTGTCCAATCGTTCCGCAAAGGCATCTAGATCCCTACATTGCTCTGTGTTGTGTGTGGTAGAAGCATATAATTCACAGTATATGTTGTTCGGAACGTTGGAGTATTTTTGCAGTATCGGGCATAGACGGGGTGAATGACCCATGGTTTTGGATATTTCGCAATATTCAATCGCGGCTGAATTCTGTTGCGCGGGGAACCCCATGTAATGGTGTTGTAGTGGATATAATCCCTGGGTGTTTATCTGCACAACCCCTCCTGCTGGTGGAGCTCCTGGTGCCCCTATTGCTGATGTTCCCATATTCTGGCCTCGTAGCCGAGGACAATCAGTTACCACGTGTCCTTCCATTAGATAGTGCATACACGGTTAAATTTATTTCATTTTCTCTGTCAGGCTAGCTATTTGATGCCTTAACCCCAGTATGGAAGGGTCCGGAGCCGATGCTCCTCCTTTGAAGTCTTGCGGATATCCCGCCATGGCCTCTATCTTCAGAGCTTGTTTCAACGCATCTTGTAATGCCTCAATCTTCTGTTGTGTCAGCGGAGTTCTTGTTAATGGGAGAAGGGCCTTGATAAACCAATCCTTCTGATGGTTCGGATCGATTGGATAGCTGGGTTTTCCAATCGCATCCTTGAATCTCCTCATTAGATCCCATGTAGTTTCCCCTTCTCGTTGCTTGATCTCCCACATTTCTGAAAAACCCTGCTGATCTGTCGGGGGTAATTTGAATTACTTAACAAAATCCATCTTTACATCGTCTATCGCTAGGTTTTGATGAGCCTTAGACAACTTTATAAACCAGCGCAGAGCTCTCTCCCTGAGAGTAGTCTGAAATTATATCAACTTACTTGCCTCTAGTGTCTGTCGAGCCCTCCATATGGCCTCACAGAGGTACCAGTGTTGTTCCACATCATTATTACCCCTCCCAGAAAACTCTGTGTACCCGGTAAATGATCCCGCCATGCTTCCTTGTGTGGGGGTTACTAGGATAAAATCCCTGACTCCTGGTTGTGAAATGGAATTAATAGCACCGTTTCTAGTGTGTATTACTTGTGTATACTGAACACTATTCAACTTACTCAATTCCTGTAACTTAACAAAAATTTCACCTAGTGGCTGATAGAGTACTAGGGGAAGGTCAAGACTAGAGCTACTTGAACTTTGGGGAATAGAGCTACCTGAGGTTATGGGTGCCGACCCTTCTCGAAATAACTGCTCCATCGCAACATGAAACTCCACATCAGACGTCTCCTCGGGGTGTAGGTCATCTCCGTCATGCTCCTTTCCCTTCTTTGCTTGGGCTGGGCTCCTATACACCTGCCGCACTTCCTTGATGCTCCCCTCCATATCTTGTGAACACATCTGACCTTCCATATCCTTTGTCATCTGAGGTGCCTTCCCCTTGTCTTTTCTATTCCTTTCCCAATTTTCCAACTCCTTCATCACCCTTTCTCGCCACCTCTCAGCGATTTGCGCCCTCCGATGTGCTCGTCATTCCCTCAACCTCCTGGAGGTCTCGGCATCCATATCCCTATTCCCCTTTTCAACGTACTTGTAACATATTTCCCTCAGCTCCTTCCCCCAGTATTGGAGGTTTAGGTCTCCATCTCAGATTTTTGGAACTCCATTAATCCTTCATCCACCATCAAAGCTTTGATCGACAGGGGATCTCCTTCAACAACTCTCCACGCAACCCTGATCTGAATATGTCCTCCGCTTTCGAGAAAGGCTGGTAGCATTTAGTTGCGAACTCCACTATGTATCCTTCCAAAGTAGATTGCACCTAGAAATATATAGCTTGGGTCAAATCAGTATCTAACTGATGGAATGCTACCAGATCTATGTGGACCCACTTGCGACAGACCTTCTACTAGCTTCTTTGGACTGTCTTGTTTTGTAGTCTCCGAAACCAGTTGTAGAGCTCCTCTGGAAAATTTCCCGAGAATATCTCGTAGATATCACTGGCAGATTCAGAGAATAGAACCCGATTCCTAACAACTTTCTCCTTTTGCTGTCTCACCTTCGCTTGCTGAGCTATGAACTGATCTAGGTGGTTATCCCACCAGTTTCGTATTTCTTTCTTGAAAATCCATGATACCATGATCTAATTCCATAATGAAATTTCATGTCCCAGCAACGGAACCATTTTTTGGCAAGGAAAAAGGTCTCTTGGGCAAGACCTAGGTTCAGGATGGAGGAAAACAAGGTTTTCCGCAGTAGTCTAGCACAACACCGACATTTTCACCCTACTCCGAAGAGCAGAGAGTCTCATTCGAGACGTGCCGCAACCTTACTAAGGTTAGGATCAGATCAGGTATCGATCAACCACAACATATCCTAAAGCCCACAAGACTATGTGCTACCAATAAGTGCAAATACTCTGTAAATGACAATACTCATCCACGCATTCAGGATGGAAAAAAAAAAATTTAAAGTAACCTACACATTCAACTAAATCAGAGACACAATATTGAACTAAGAACATCAAACTCAGATCATAAGCTTTTGTATTAACAACAAGAGATAGTTATAGAGCTCCTCAGAGCGATCCTGACAGAATTGATTACAATGGTGTCGCATATGATAGAACATAATGAGCAAAGAGAGAGAGAACAGAACAAAACAGAATGAACAGAGCTCTCCTATGGCTCCTATTCTATGATCCCTACTGTTGCAACCTCCTTCCTCGTTGGCCGGCTGCCTATTTGTTCCGTTTCTAACGCAACTGACAGTTCTCCCTTCCTTTCCATTGTGGCATTTTCTGCATTCTCTGTTCATTGGCGTTCCACTAATTGTTCTCTGTCGCTTCCTTCTGCCATCTGTGCTTATCCCCCCAACATCCTGCCACCTGCTCTTTGATTCTTCGCAACCGTGACAACTCTTTTTCTACTGTGGTTTCATTCTGCCACCTATTATCTGCAACTCAAAAATCGTTTTATTTCAAAAAAAGGGCCCCAACAGGAGGTTTCCAAGGCCAAGGAGGAGGCGGTGGATGAGGTCATGGACAAATCATATGCTATAATTATGGTCAACCTGGACATTTTTATATATATTTTAAGAACCACGATGTTATATCATGTAGGTACTATCATGCATTTGATCATGAAATAGAGGATTTTCCTACATTATTGGATAAAATGCAGGAAACATGCAATCAACATCCTGCCCAGAACATACATATAATGAGAGATAAACCACGCGAAGAAGATCTAAGCATCACCATAGTGACACAAAGTGGTATAAGTACTGGAGAAGACAAAGCAGTAGACAATAATAATGGGTTTGATATACAATGCAAAAGAGAAAAATTCATGGACACAAAGAAGAATTTCATGAGCCTTGGAACTTTGACATCAATAATGCAGAAAAACCTAATTCTGTTGAAGAATAAACCAGAGGATATTAATGAATCCCAGGAAGTCAATCCATCCATTCTAACATATTTCTTGTAGACATGTATGAAGTTGCTCAGGGATCAGAAGGTTGTGGAGGGATTGCAGGAGTTGATCGACAAATGCGCTGGTAAGGAATACCAACAACCAGAACAATGCGTAGTGCACAAGGTATACAAACAGAAGAAAAGAACTGGCAGAGATATGAAACTAACTGCACAAATTGACGATTATGAAATGGATCAAGTAATCCTTGATCTTGGATCAGATACCAATGTTTTACCAAAACAAACATGGGAATGGATGGGGAGACCTAAGTTGCAATGGTCATCAATTCAACTAAGGATGGAAAATCAACAGAAGATCATCCCTATGGGTCGACTGCATGGAATCAACGTAGATATTGATGGCACAAGTGTATTGTCCGATTTTGAAGTTATTGAGATTGTTGATGATAGAAATCTATATACTGCATTGATTGCATTTGATTGGGCTTATGACATGGATGCTATAATCAATTTGAAAAATAGATAGATGATACTTGAAAATAAAAATACTACAGTCATTGTGCCTTTGGACCCCTCTGAAGGTGCGCGCTATACATAACCTGTCCAACATGAATATGGTAATGCTGATATTGATCAGATCCACAAGATCACCGCGCATGATAATATTGGATTAATTCAACCGTTGATGGTTGAATCCAGTGGGAGCGTGATAGTTTGTGTGCTTTAGACTCCGACGAGGAATTGGAACACTGGCATAACCATTTGCATGAAGTCTCTACTAAGGAGTGTAAAATTTTTATCAAAGAACTGTGATGTGTCACATCAAAGGTACGTGACTTGAATTTTTATGATGGAATTGGGAATTTTGTATTATTTTTGGGGAAATTTGAGAAGAAGGTACCTAAAGAACAAAAATATGAAGCTTTAGACTTTGTATTGAGGTCCACTCTAGCCCGATGGTGGGGTGCACATAGAGAAATCTTAAGAGGATGGAAGGAATTTTGCATAATGATAAGGCTAAGGTTTGGTCATGTAGACACTGATATTGTGGAGAAGTACAATGGTAAATATGATCCTTGCGAGCATTTATTCACTAGACTATAGCTTTGGACGAAGAACCTCAACTTGAATGGGTGCATATATTCTTCCATACCTTGGATACGATACCTGAGTAGTGATGTTGTGAAACAGATTTGTGCCATGGCACCACAGATCCTCGCTGATGGAGGAGATTGTATTAATGATGCTCTTCAAGAAGTTAAAGCAGGAGTATTCTGAATTACCGTTGAACCAAGGGCTTTGGTACAACTTGATTGGGCTATATAGTTGGAAAAAGCCTGAGAATGTTACAATATGACTGCGGAAGAAGGTGAGGATGATCCACATAATGTCAATATTCTTGAATCATAAGGACAATGTGAGGTTGTAGGTCCTGAAGTAGAGATGCTAGACATCTCACGACCTTTCAAGACTCATCAAGTCAACATAGGCTCAGAAGGAGAGCCCAAGTTCGTAAATATTGGGGACAATTGGGACGATGACATGGTGAGAAAGGTCACCAAATTGTTGCATGAATATTTGGGAGTTGAACGACATTGTATGATATTTAGGAGTTATGCACATCAATTTAAAACTTGATGCGAAGCTAGTCAAGCAACGCCCATATCGGCTAAACCCAAAATACAAATAAAAGGTGTGAGAAGAACTAGACAAGATGCTTAGTGTTGGGATTATTGAACCAATAGAAGATTCTGAGTGGGTTAGCCCTATGGTGGTCCAAGAAAATAAAACTAAGGGAGAAATAAGGATTTGTGTTGATCTTAGAAAGTTGAATGATGCATGTGTCCATGATTTGTTTTCGACACCATTCACTAACCAAGTTTTAGAGAATGTGGGAGGGCAAGAGGCGTACTCCTTTATATATGGGTTCTCAGGATACCATCAAATCAATATTGTGCCAAAATATCGAAGCAAAAACAAATTCACTATTGAATGGGGATCATTTTAGTACACAGTTATGCCTTTTGGGTTAAATAATGCTCCATCTATCTTTTCCAGAGTCGTCGTTGCAACATTTAAAGAATATATCCACAAATTTTTGGAAGTGTATTGTGATGACTGGAAATTCTTCAGACAGTTAAAGAATCATGTTTCTGGTCTTCATTTAATGTTGGATACCTGCAATAAATATCATATTTCCTTGAACTTGAATAAGTGTATTTTCTGCGTACCATATGGTATGCTATTAGGGTATATTGTTTGCAGGTAGGGGTTGCTGGTAGACCCTGCGAAGATCACTGTGATTATCAATTTTTCGCCATCGAAAAATGTGAAGTAGCTACACATGAGTCTTGGGCATACAGGTTATTATTGGAAATTTATCAAGGCCTACGTGCAGATCACTGCACCAATGGAAAAATTATTGAAGAAAGATGTCAAGTTTTGTTGGGATGATGATTGTTAGAAGAGCCTTGATGTACTGAAAGAAAAGATGGTAACTACGCCTATTCTAGTCTTTCTAGACTAGAAGAAGGAATTTCATGTACATATAGATGCGTCTTGCATATTTTTGGGAGAAAATTATCAAAGCCAAAACACAACCATGGGAGGCTGAAGCTAGTCAGTTTTTACAGACTGTCAAGAAGCAGATGAAGGGCCCGCACCAAACACAAAAGGACATTGCAACCAAGATTATAGGGTCAAACACTGAGACGTTGCTGAGCGAAGTCTAAGAAGAAGAGAAACAATGTGCCAAAGAAGTTCCACCTCTGAATGATTCCTTGAGCAACATCAAAGCAAATATCGAGGGTTCACCGGCAAAGTGACTCGAGACGAGTCATAGTTTTGTGTTGGGGGCCTGTTGGATAGAGGACCCCTTGATAAAATATTTTGAGAAAGAATCTTCTGATCAAGGAGTAGAGTGCGCAACGCGAAGCTAAGTTAAGTCTTAGGGGCTTTGAGGTGGGTCAAAGCCCCATGGTTTTTGGACCATGGTATTGTAAATGTAAAGACTATATAAGGAGTCTAGGATACTCTTGATAGAAAGGTAATATATGATTATTATGTGATGCACTTGGATGTAAGAGTGTTTTGAGTATGTATTATGTGGGCTGGGTTAGAGGAAAGGCTCCTGCAGCTGAGTGCACGGAGACCTTAGGAAGTCTGTAGTTGAGTGCACAGACCCCTGCAGCTGAGTGCACAGGCTGGAATAGATTGTATTGGGGAAATATGAGCATTAATGAAAGAATTTTGAAGAGATATCTATGTTTGAATTTAAGTGTTTTCTTTACTTACATCTTATGTTATCTATATTTTTTTTACTTATAATTGCATCGCGAAGTCTTGTTTAAGGTTATTTATACTGTTTTATGCTTGTTAAAGTAAGATCACGCAGTCTGAAGGTTAGTTCAACATAAGTGTTGAATTGCGACTGTATAAATAGTAGATCTGTTATGCGAAGCTCTATCAAGTTATGAAAGGAATATAATCCCTAAAGTCACACTCCATTGTCCCTCTCGATGCAAAAACCTTGTTCTATCATTCCCCTAAATTACCTCGGGTGAGACTTCGGTTTTCACAACAGATCATTGCCGAAAGGGCTAGTAATAGTGGGTTTTGTTGGATCGTGCAGCCATATTTGAACTTGGGTCTAGGCCCCATCAAACCAACATGATGCCCCTGAACTCTCTATTTCTCTGATGTGCTGCTACCTCATCTCATCCATCACTTCCTTTCCCCCCCTTACTAGATCATTCAAGGCATTCAATATGCTATGAAAAGTCGTGTCATCTTTTCCCTTGTTCCCCATGATTATCTCTGCTACTTCTTGCTTAGGAAACTCTGAGTCTAGGGTAATCTCCAATTCCCTCTCTTTTCCCATGTATATATACCTCCAATATGTTATATTCTGCTTGTCCCCTCAGGTCATAGAAAGGGTGTCCCCACCACAGTTGGTCAGGTCACAACTCTAATACCATTTTAATATTCCTAAGGGAAATATTAAGTGATAACCGAAGCAAAATCATAGACATGCAACCAAAAATTAACACAAACACACAAAAAAATATCGGTTTACACTAGTAATTACACCAAAAATGTTGAGCCATTTTATTATATTGAGAAAATGGAGTACAATAGAGGGGAATATAAAAACCCAGGCTTGATACAACAAGAAAATCTAAACCCAGGTGATAATCATGCTACCCAAATGTTAGAAAGGCTCCTCTCTATTGTCTGCACTGACCCAAAATTTTCTTTTGTTGTTGCCAGATAGGAAATGGGAATTCTTCCCTCAGAAGTGCCCAATTTTTTTTGAAAATATTTGTTGGTGCACTTTCTCAACTAGCCCAACAAAACCAAAAAATGGTTTGGGTTCCGTCCAACCACCCCTGGGACCACTAAAAAAATGCAAGCTCCTACAAGAACTAGAAATTCACACCACTTGGAATGTTACTGCAAAAGGGTTCCCAAATCTCCCAAATATCTCCAAAATTTACCTTCCAAAATTCCACTAAATTTGGCCCCAGTTTCTCTGCCACAACACCACAACAACTCAACTCTCCAAATTAATGTGCAGACCCAACCAATAACCCTCTGCGTAGTACCTATAGATGAATAATTTGGCCTAGAATTTCCCCTAAAATCATCCCTACAAATTACCACAAATCTCTGGCTAAATCACTAGACAATGCTACTTTAAATCCTCAGAGTTTAGAAATCACTATGGATACTCCTTCAACTAATTATTCCTTGCCCATTTTGCACACAGATCTTGTTGAATTCCACTGAAATCCACTCTAGAACAACTCCAAGTTGTAGCAGAATCTCTCCTAGGGTGACACTCAAGGTTCATCGAAGAAGAGTTCGAAATATCTACCTGGAAACTTCCTTTTGCTAACAACACACATTGACTTGGCTTAACAACTCAAGCGAACAAACATTTAATTTTTCAGATTAGCAAAAAGACCGCAAAATGAAGCTCCCCTCTTCTATTTATTCTTGATTCTCTTCGCTCTCCTTATGGGCCCTCCCATTTGACCTCCTTCTCTCTCTCTTTCTTCCCTCCAAATTGAATCCCTCAAGGGAGTTCACATTTCTCCTTGGTGTGGTCCCCACATTCCACTATACAAATAATTTTTCCTTTTGCTCTAATTTTTTGGAGCCTCCCTTCTCACAAAAGTAATTTAATTCCTCACACTCACTTTTCCTAAGTTTAATGCCCAAAATTGTTCACCATCAAAATTGCAAAAATTAAGAACTCTCTTTAGCATTAATTAATTAGAGGGAATATTACACATATATATTCCTCATACAGAGTTTGATTGAGGTGATATTCAACCCCTTGGAAATTTCTTAATGTGTAGAGAAACATTATGAGATTGGGAACTATGCTCAACAAGTTTTAATGGAAAAAAATATTCAGTTGTGCTTCAACAAGCTAAGGAGGTTATAGGACCTTAATCCTTAAATGGGCCCAACATGACAATATATCTAATTTTTTCATCCACTAAACATCAAAATGAAAGATAAATTATATAGTGATTCATTTTATACCACACCTTCCCATTTACTGATGCTTTTGGTCCACAAGGATTTCATTAAAGTAAGTGAGGATTTTTTACCTCTATCTTTGCCTTAGAGTACCATTTTCCCTTGCTTGGAAGTTATCCTTTCATCCCAACCTGCTAGAGTTCATGACGCCCCTTTTGGTTGCTATATACTTCTCCTAATAAATTGTATCCTATATTAACTTTTCTACACTTCTAGTGTTATGTACTCTATGATAAGTTAGACTCACCCATTAGCTTCCCCATCTAACATAAAAGGCTCACAAAGTTTTAAATTCTCCATATTCACTACCAAGTAATTGCACATATATGGGGTTAGGTCTATAGTAAATTTCACCTACTTCCTCTAAAAATTCAAAAAAACCATACCACAAGGCCTTGATATTCTTACTAAGATATTGTAGTCTTTCTTTGTTTAAATGAAACCAAACGTTGCCTCCCAACTTGGATGTGTTCTCAATTGTTTGTCAACCATGTTGGGTCTTGTATTTTTTCTATAATATATTTAAATAAATTTTCATCCTTAAATGGTTCTCTTGTGGTGTCTTGTCTTACTACTTCTTGGTACACATATACAACACATTATGACTATTATTGCACAAATTAACACATGTATGAAAGTTTCAACCGTAATGCTACAAGGGTAAGCACACTTGGGAAATGAATAATTTTCACCTTAGTATGATTTACCCTTCACTTTATGCTAGTTTCTTGAAGCCAAGGGGGATATCCTAATCTATGGAAGAAAACCTATCAAGTAGATTGTTGTAATTCCTTGTATTATTCACTTCAAAAAACACACACCTCAATATACATTTAGATATGTTGATGCCTTATAAGTGATTCAATGCCTTAAGAATATTCAATGAGAAATATGGGAATAAACCACCACAAAATAAATAAGGCTTAGGAGCTAATTAATAAGTGCTAGGTCTGAACTAGAAGTAAGTTATAGGAAATATCAACCAACACTTAGATATCACTTGATGGATTTAAGAATAAATTACCTTTTGATGCACAAGAGTGAAATTTGATTCCAGAAACCAAGTATAAGGATTATGCTTGAGATACCACTTGAGAATATGGTAAAATAAGGACAACTTTACTATTTTCTACAAATTATAGATCTGATGTATGATTAAAAAAACATAGAAAATGTAGATTTGGAGTGAGGAAAAGGGACCCCAAAGTGCTAAAATGCACTTTCAACCAAAGATCTTGGTTTATTTTGTTAGGGTAATGAATATAACATGTGAAAGAAACCTAGAAATTATTAATTATAATTCTAAATGATAAGTAACAATGAAGTTGGCATATACTTTTGAAAGGGAGTGGTGAATCCCCCTAACATTTCACCAAAAATCTCCAAATTGAAAGATAAATGGAATTAATCACTTAGGAAATGAATTTAACCATAAGGTTGTGTCATATAAGCTTGAAAAACAATCTAAGAATGACATATAAGCTAGAGTATGGTTATAATTCACCTTTCAACGTCAAACCCTAGATTTTAGGTTTCAACAAACATAATTTGAAATGTTGCAATTTATTTTCCATAGTTGGTAAACACATTAAATTGGTCCGCAAAATGTTATATAAGATCTTGAAGCTGAAGAATATAGGGTAATGTTTCCTCTTTAGGGTTAGATATCAATAATTAAGCATAAACACTTGGAAAAATATGTCTGGAAAATTAAATAAATTGTTAGTTTCCTTTAGATAGTGGATATATATTTTTATTTGGTTTAACATTTTATAATATTTTGTATTTTTATCTTTATAAGATAATATAACGCTTAGGGAATAACTCCATGGATACAATTCTATTAATGAAAAACCTTATTCAATACAATGTAGTGACTATTGGTTTCATCTTCTAAGAGGTTTGTTGATCTTTCATATTCTCATATTTCTCCTAATATTTATAATTCATTTACAAGGACAAAAATTCTCAAGTATTATGCGTTCAACATCCCCCAACTTAAACCAAAGGGGTGTTTGTGAATCCAAGCATCATTCCAAGTTTTTAAAGATTTTCTCTTCTAAATGATTTGGTGAAGATGTCCACAATTTAATCATTTGCAGAAAATTGTCTAAAATGAATAGGCTTGGCCTCTACATGATATTAAATAAAAAATATACTTTTCCTTGATGTGTTTAGTTTGATATTGGAATTTGGAGTTCTTGGTCAAATTAATTGTAGAAGTGTTGTCAACTATAAGAGAAGAAAAACTCACTTGTTTCTGCTACAAATATTAAAGTATTTTCCTAACACACACAATCTCTTTGTGGCTTCAGTGGCTGCCAACTATTTTTCCTCTATTATGGAATCTAACTAGAACTGTTTGTTTTTGTGGCTTTTAGGAGACAACTATTGATTTAATAATAATGAGATATCCCGAAGTTAGCACTCCATTTTCTTTTTCCTTACCAAATTCCGAAATTAGAATATCCAATCAAACTAAATTCCTCCACCTTAGAATATTTGAGTCTAAAATATTGAGTTCCCTTAAAGTAATTCAAAACTCATTTTGCACCTACCCACTGTCCTTCAAAAATATTTTGCATAAAGTTGGAAATAATCCCAATAACAAATGTAATATTTGGTCTAGTAATGGCGAGGTAAATAAGACTTCCCAAAAGCTATCGATACTTTATTGCATCCTCACATTTATTTCCTTGTATTGATGCAAGTTTCAAAAATTGTTCCATTGGAGTAGAAGGAGGATTACATTTATCCATTCCAAATGTTTTCAACAATTATCCAATTTTCTTAGTCCAGGAAATGAATATGTATTTTGAATGTTGAGCCACTTCAATGCCTAAGTAGTGATGAATATGTCCCAAATCGTCATCTCAAAAGCCTTCTTCAATTTTTTTTTTTTTTTTAATGGATGCAATACAATTTCTATTATTTCGTATAATCAATAGACCACATACATACACCATAAGATATACAAAAAAAATTCCAACTTTCTTGACAAAAAGAGTTTCATGATCAAGATTAAAGTCTCAGAAATTTAATTTTAGAAGATGCTCAGTTAATTTTTCATATCAATAACACAGTGATTGTTTAAGGTCATAAAAGTATTTGATTAGTTTGGATACTTTTTGTTCTTGTCCCTTCACAACAAAACCTTCTAATTGATACATGAAGACATTCTATTTTATGTCTCCATTCAATAAAGAAATCTTAACATCCATTTAATGGACCTACATCCATTTTGTGTTGCCAAGGAAAAGAGAGCTATATGGTAGCCTATTTTGCTATGGATTCAGGGTCCTCAAACTATAACAAACTTCCATAATTTCACAACACAGAGAAGCAACATATTTAACATCTCAAGATATATTTGTCACATCATATTGAAAGCATGTAAAAGATTTATGGAAATTTACGTTAAAAAAAATAACAAAAATACTTAGCGATAGTGGCTATGTTAAAATTCTCTTGTTGGAACCACCCAATTGAATATGCCACCCTGCTAACTAGGAAATTCTATTCACTTCCTAACCCAAGGAACCTCCACAGGTTCCCTAGCCCTTAGAGCCCAAGTAAAAACCATTGTTGTATTTTGTTGAGATCCCCATGCCAACACCCCTCCAGAGTCCAACACCAAATTCCACTCTCAGTGATAACCAAGCCTTTACGCTCCCAAGTGTCAAACCCAAAAACCATCCCGAAGTGCCAAAACCACATCAACCCCAAAATATGACCAAGTTTTCCCCAAAGTTTTGAGAAATTAATGTAGATGGAAATTAGGGTTATGATTCCTATTTTCTTGATAATTACTTGTGATTATGTGTTGGCCTTTTAATTCTTTATTTTTTCTTCGTTCATCAAGCAATTACCAACTCAAAATTGTATGAAGGTCACAAGAACAAGAAGACAAAAGATATAGGATCTCAGTTAGGGAAAACCCCTTCTCTTATGGGAAAACCAAGTCAAATTCTTCTCCATATAGAACCAAGTAAAAAATGAGACATCCAAGACTCCAAAAACAAGACGAAGAACTTCTTCAAGTACCGAGTCAACCCTTCAAAATATTTCATTCAAAAGAGTCAAAGTTAACAAGAGTCAAAGTATCCTTCTAATATGAAATAATCAAAGTTTCAACCTCTTGCTTCAGCTGTCCAAATTTGCCTACAATATTTGGCCCTGAAACTCGCATAAATTTCCAAATTTTTTGCACGTGTGAGCTAGTATAGGTTAGATTTCAGATTTGTCCTTCTTTACTTGGATTCTTCATTTGATTCCTTGCCTTCGCACTTGAATTTTATTTTGTTATAGTTTCATATTAAACTTGATTGTCAATGGATTCCAAATAGGTTGAAGTATATTCCTATTTATACCTTCTTCAAGGGTCAATTGGGCCTCTTCCAGGATTACTTCACTAGCAGGGTTGACTTGGCCTTAGGAGTCCAAAATTGACACTTTAAACTCAAAAATAACAATTCATTCTTGATAAAATTTTCCCATAAGGGTATTATACGTATGAAAAATACTCAAATGACTTAATTAACCCTAGAATCATGAAGAACATGCTTGACCTAGTTGAAAAATAAAAAGAGAAAGAAATCCATGCTTCAAAAGTAATTTTTTTAAAATATTTTTTCATTTTTACAATAAATATATAATGATACAAATAAAATAACAATTATGAAGAGCAAGCTTCGTTACATTTCTCAACATTCCCTCTTAACTGGGGATGTATTCATAATTGTACAAATCGTAGAAGGATGACCTCAAGTTGAAGTGTTCTAAGAAGAGTATCATAATCAACATATACAATGCTAGAGACCTTGATACCATCTAGGATAACTTCCAAGGTATCAACCCATAAAGGGACATAGGTACCATCTAGGCTACTTGCCAAAGTACCAACCCAACAGGGATCCAAGTGTCATCTAGGCGACCTATCAAGTCACCAACTTAACAAGGATCTAGGTGTAATCTAGGTTACCTTCCAAGATACCAACTCAATAAGTATCCAGGTGTCATTTAGGCTACCTGCCAAGACACCAACTCAACAAGTATTTAGGTGTCATATATGCTACCTTCCAAGCCACGAACTCAATAAGGATCTAAGTGTCATCTATGCTACCTGCCAAGATACCAACTCAACAAGGATCTAGGTTTAATCTAGGATACTTGCCAAAACATAAACTCAATAAGGATCCAGGTATCATCTAGGATACCTTCCAAGACACCAACTCAACAAGGATCTAGGTGTCATCTAGGTTACCTTCCAAGACACCAAATCAATAAGGGCTCTAGGTATCATCTAGGCTACCTGCCAATATACCAACCCTAAGTATCATCATACGAGCCTATATAGCCTATGGTACTCATCATTTCTCCTTTTCAATCAAATAGGAAATATCAACCAATCCAATCTTGCTTCTCAAATACTTAAGCTTCATATTGGAAAGAGATTTAGTCAAAATATTGGCTACTTTTTCATCTATCGAGATATACTATAGTTTTATGACCCCATCTTGTACCAAAATTCTAATATAATGGTACTCATTATTAATGTTCTTTGTTCTAACATGAAACACAAGATCCTCGGTCAACCTTATGCTACTATGGTTGTCACAAAATATCATTGTGGGATCCATTGGCCCTTCAAATATATTTGTAAGAATATTTCTTATCCAAAAAACTTATTTTCCAACCTCACAAGGTGTAACATATTCAGCTTCAACACTACTCAAAGCAATAAAGTCTTGTTTTTGACTCATCCATGAGATCACCACAGATCCCAAACTAGCAATCACCGATAGTGCTTCTTCTATATGTCTCACTGCCACCCCAATCAGAGTTTATAAATCCTAACAATAGAATCTCATTGCCATCATATTTTAGGTGGTGATGAATTATTCCATGTAGATATCTCAAGATATGTTTGGAAGCTACCCAATGATCATGATGTGGCTCCAACTGAAACTGATTAAGGACATTTACTGCATAACATATGTCAGGTCTAGAAGTCACCAAGTAGATTAGGGAGCCAACCAATTAATGGTAGCTTGTGGGATCCACAAGACTTGAATATGAATTCTTCAACTTCTTCAAAATTGTGATCGTGGGAGTTAATATGGGCTTACTATCCATCCTGCCAAAATTTTGCAAGTTCTTGATCACATATTTTCCTTGACCAAGATATATTTTTCTTGGTTTATGCCAAAATTATAGGCTCAAATAATAATGCATATGCTCAAGGTCCTTCATTTCGAACTCAATTTCCAACATCTTCTTACACTCTTGAATTTGATGTTCTACACCTGTAATAAGTAAGTCATCCACATATAATAATATGACAACAAGTTCATTCTTGAAAACCTTGATGTAGAGATTTGGATCAACAAAGCTCTTGAAGAATCTAATTCCTAATAAATAGGCATCCATTTTTGCACACCAAGCTCCAAGAGCTTGTTTCAAACCTTCTTCAATCTCCAAATATGAGTTTATTTTCTATGGATTTCAAATCCTCGAGGCTTCTTAATATATACTTCTTCGTCTAAAGTCCCATTCAAGAATGTTGTTTTGACATCCATTTGATGGATATTTTATCCCATATTGGCAGCTAAAGAAAACAAAGATCTAATAGTAATGTAACTGGTGATAGGAGAAAATGTTTCTTCATACTTAATCCATTCCTTTTGAGAGAAGCCTCTAGCTAAAAATCTTGCCTTGTGTTAGTGTCCTATGTTATAGTAGTCAAATCCACAGGGGCTTCAATCAATGAACCTATGACATATTATGTGCGTTTATGGCATACTAAACAATACCCCTAATTTGACTACATATTGGAAAATATCTCTAAAAATCACATTAATTAACCCCCTACCAATATGAACTCAATACACCTTCCCAATTAAAAAAACCCCTAATTTCACTAGATATTGTAGGTATCCATTTTTTCATTAACATTTTTTATACCCCTTTATATTTTTTCATTAACTTTGAGCTCCATTTTTTTTATACCTGTCAATATAAAAACCCTTTACCCCCTATATATCCCCCAATATATTATGTCATTTTTTCCTCATTATATATCCCCTGATATGAACCCACGTGGTATGGTATTGCTCCCCCAGTGAAACCCTTGTGTTCAAAGCCAAGCTTAGTATTTTTTATTATTTTGGTAGATTTTTAAGGTGTTGCTATGATCTCATAGAGATCAAGTCTTATTGTTAATAGGATATACTAAATTTTGATTGGTAAATAAAATCAAGTTGTCAAAATTAAAAAAAAAGGGTTTTAGTTTTAATAAGTATAGGGTAATGTGTTATCCAAGTCATGAGTGAAAGATAGTAGTGAGTCGTTATTCTCTCATCATTGAAACAAATCAGTGGTTTCTTTTCGAGTTATTGTCTAGGTCAAATCAAATATTTCATCATATCATTGTTACCACAAGCTGTTGCTGCACTTTCCTTTTTTGCTGCACAACTATTTTTTGTTGCTCTTCAATATTCAAAATTTGAAAAAAAAGATCATTTCAATTAAAGGACAACTTGGATCGTGTGGAGGGTGAAAAATACATGCATTGGTTCTCAAGAAGGAATCAAGCAAGTTTCTCTTTCTCCTCATACACTCTAAATAGCAAATGAAAGTCATTGTGTTTTGGTTGCAGGGGATCCACTGCGATTCTACAAGTTGAAGGTTTTCTTGCTACCATGACCCTCCTCAAGTTCCAAATTTCTCTTCTATAGCATAATTCATGTTGTGTGTTGTTAGTTTCATTTTTACCAATTAAAGAGAGCACTCAGAAAAGATTTCAACCCTCATAAACTTGAACTCGATTTGATTTCTTGCTGTGCCCGTGTATTGGAAAATTCGCTGCATATAACAAACAAAAAATTGCTACATTTTGGTCCGTGAGTTGATTTCTTGTAGTTTGATTTTTTTAATATAGGGGATATCCATTCAAAACTTTCCAGAATCACTCATCTAAACCCTAATTCCGTATCTTTTGCACTCTTTATGTGCTAAGTTTTTAAGCACTGTAATTGCATTTCAAAACCCTAGAATTCTCCTTTCATTGTGAGTCATGACAACACCAGACAGGAAGAAGCATAGAGGCATAGAAATAGTCAATTTTGAGGAATTTGAGTGCCTCCTAGTCTCTCAGGATTTACTGTAACCCACAGTATGATCTAGGGGTCACTAGGCCCTACACTGAGACCATCTCTTTAGGATTTACTGTACATCCCATCCCTAGAATACTAGGCCCATTGGAGAGAAATCCACCTCTTGGTTTTACTGTATATCCCGCCATTCACCGGAAAGGATCCCTAGGCCCACCGAGGCAAACAATCTGGCTTTACTGCAACCCACAGTCTAGCTTAGGGGTTACTATTCCAGTTTCTTTACCATGATCCATAATCCGGTTTAGGGACCACTAGGCCATGTGTTTGTTATTTCGGAGATACACCCCACTAAGCTTCGAATCCATTTGACAATCCAACTCAACCAAAGTATGAGAAACCCATCTCTTTCAAAACTAGATGGAAATGGAAAGACTAGGCTGAATAAACTGTCACACCTGGAAAAAACCATTCCAAGGCAACAAAGAACCACATGCAATACCATGTGTGCCAAATCTAGAAAGGATATCACATATGCAAATCAATACGTGCAAAGAATCCCGATGTAGCTTCTTGATCCTTCTCTTCCTTGCTTTATTTTCCTTTCTTGCTCCAATGCCCAAGTGCTCCAACAATACTCTAAGTGTCCAAGAGTGAGAGAGAGAGAGAGAGAGAATAATGAGAGAGCTGAAAAAATGAACTGACAAAAGGTTACCAACTGATCCCCATAAGCCTTTTTATTAATGACACCTCTATTTTCTTCATTTTCCATTATTTTACTTCATTTTCCTACTCATATGCAACCTGTGATCTTTCACCTTCCTTTTCTCCTATTTTCCATTATTTTCATAAATAAAATGCCAATTAATGCCTCATGCCTTTCCAAAGCTTTTGCCATTGCCTTTTCCAATTTCCTTTAACCATAATAACCGAAGTGAACACTCGCTAGGATGTTTTGCCCACCATTCAACTTGGAATACATGTCCCATCAACCGTGTTTTTATATAATTTTATATGGATTTTTAACCAGGGTTGTTACAATATGATGTATTTTGACTAAGAAAAGGTTTGGTCATTGTGTGAGAGAGAAGACATTGAAAATTTTACATTTTCATTAAAACGTTTCAGTGAATGATGAAGGCCAAAGTCTACTTTTTCAGGGATTCATATGTCAGTTTTTTATGGTGATGTTTTCCTCTTGTTTTTGTTTCATTATATTATGTTACTGCCATGCTTAAATTTCATGTCTTCAATGTTTAGTTAAGCAAAATTTATTTCAGAATTCACTTTTAAGTGCTTTGTTATGGCCAGCTGAATATTTTTAGTGTTTTTCCTCCATTGTAATATCTTAAATTCATCCTTAGCTAGATGATTTAGATGTTATAAATTCCACTACTCCTCTACTGCCCTCTCTACAACAAAATTTGACAAAGACAACATAAGGATTGCCTACCTTTCCCCTGTCTAAGGATTCCTTATTTTCTCATCATATCACAGAAAATCATTAACTTAATTTGACTCCATGCCCAATGGATTTTTCCTCTCCCCTACCATAAAACTGTTAAACCTATTCCTCTTTGATCTTAATACCTAGCCTAAAACCTAAGACAACCGGTCATATAAATGACTGAAGATTCATATAGAGAGAGACCTCTATGAAGCTAGAAGGGATAGATTCCAATTTTAAAGTGGTTTTTGGTTACCTTTGGGTTCCTATCCTCAACCTAGAGGAATTACGAAGAGATAACAACTTGTATTTATCAATTCTCCCATCTACTGCATGTTTGATTTTATAAATCCATTTGGAAGTGACAATTGATTTGTCACTAGGTCTAGGAAAAATTTCCCAAACTTCATTCTTCATAATAGATTGGTATTCTTCTTGCATTGCTTTCTTCCATTATGTATGTTCAACAACTTTTTCATGGGTTGAGGGTTATGCTTCAATAATATTCATCATATATGTTGCATACCCATAATATATTTTAGGTCTTTTAATTTCTTTGAAGGTCTCTTTTGTTGCTCCCTGACCTTCAACTTCTTGTAAAGTTTCTCTTAACCATGCTGGCCTTTTTATTTTTATTTTCTAGAATGATAGTTTGTTGAATAGGTTTACTTGGTCCTTCACCTTCTTGATTGATTGTAGGTACTTCATTTTTGTCATGATCTTCTTCTTATTAAAATAGTGGTACTTCTTCTTCATCAGAGTCAACAAGAATGTCCTTGGACCTTTTGTATGCAATGTTTTCATAAAAAAATGGCATCTCTATTGAATTTAATACGACGGTATTCCTTAATATAGATTTTGTAGGCCTTATATGACAAGATATATCCAAAAAATATTCCTTTAATTCTGGTGGAGTCCAACTTCTTCCTCTTGTCTTTTGGAATGTGAATGTAAATGAGACATCCAAAGATTCAAAGTTGATCTACATTAGGCTTCCTTCCTGAAAAAATTCTCTGGGAGCCATATTTTCATAATTCTATGAGTGATTCTATTTTGGATGTAATTTGTCAGTATTTTTTATTCTCCCCATAAGAATTTAGGAAGATCTTTATCATAGAGCATGACTCTAACACATTATTCAATTTTTCTACTATTTATTTCAACCACTCCATTTTGTTGAGGTTTATAGGGAGCTATGAGCTCCCTCTTAACACTTTCTTCCTTGCAAAAATCTATAAGTTCCTTGGAAGTGTATTCCCCACCATTGTCGGATCTTAGAGAATTTATCTTTCTTTCTATCAAGATCTCCACTTATTCCTTGAATTCTTGGAATTTCTCAAAAAAATCATCCTTATATTTGAGGAGAGAAATCCATGTTTTCCTTGAAGGATCATCAATGAATGTCATGTAATATTGACATCCTCCAAGATTATTTTTTCCCATTGTCCCATATACATCAGAATGAATGAGGTCTAATATTTCTTTAGACCTAGTATCACTACTTGTAAATGGATTCTTAATTTTTTTTCCTAAAGCACATCCCTTGCATACTTCTTCATGGTCTTATTTCAAATTAGGAATTCCTTTTACCATCTTAATTAAAGAGGGCAATATTTTATAGTGAAGGTGGCCTTACCTTCTATGTCAAAGCTCATAATGGATAATATCAAAGTGTATAATATCTTGAGGAAGAGGTGTTAGTAGCCTATACAACCTCCCCTCATGAATCCCAATAACCTTAGCTTTATCAATGTTATAATCCTTTCCCCAAACAAGAACCTTGGCATCTATTAAAGCAATTCTATATTCATTATCTTCAAGACAAGAAATTGAAAGTAAATTTTTCTTCAAACCTAGAACAAAGAGTATGTTTTGAGATGAATATTACCACCACCTTCTAGCTTCAAATATGTAGACCCAATTCCCTTAAACAAATATCTCTTTTTATCTCCAAGCCTTACTGAATGAGAGGTGTTTCCTTTTTATATAGTTTATAGTTGACCACATTCTCCTGTCATGTGTCTTGAGGCTCCACTATCAATTATCCATATGTCTTCATAATCAAAAGTACCCATTATAGCATAAAAGAACCATATATCCATGATGCCCTTAGATAATCTTGAGATGAACTTGATCACACAATATTTGGTTGATATCAAGAAGCTTCCAATAGTCTTGATTCCTTGCTCCATATCACTAGCCATTGTAGATAAATGCTCCAAATGAGTCTTAAAAGAGATGGCCAATGAGGTGTTATTCAAAGAATCCTTCCATAACCTTAGTTTTGATACCATGTTAAGAAGTCAATGTAGATGGAAATTAGGGTTTTGATTCATATTTTCTTGATAATTACTTGTGATTATGTGTTGGAATTTTTATTCTTTATTATTTCTTCTTTCATCAAGCAATTACCAACTCAAAATTTTATGAAGATCGCAAGAGCATGAAGACACAAGATATATTCTCTCAACCAGGGAAAACCCCCTCTCTTAGGGGAAAACCTAGTCAAACTATACTCTATATAGAACCATCCAAGACCCTAAAAACAAGACTAAGAACTTCTCCAAGTACCAAGTCAACCCTCCAAAATATTTCCTTCAAAGGAGTCAAAGTCAAGAAGATTTAAAGTCCTTCCAATCTGTAATAGTCAAAATTTTAGCCTCTTGCTTCAGGTATACAACTTGACCTGAAATATTCGACCTTGAAACTCGCATAAATTCCTAGAAATTTTGCATGTGTGAGCTAATTTAGGTTATATTTCAGACTTTTCCTTCCTCACTTGGATTCTTCATTTGAGTCCTTGCCTTCACACTTGATTTTTCTTCTTTTATAGTTACAGGTTGATCTAGGTTGTCAATGGGTTCCATATAGGTCGAAGTATCTTTCTATTTATACCTTCTTCAAGGGTTGAATGGTCCTCTTCCAGGCCTACTTCACTGGCAGAGCCTACTTGGTCTAAGGAGTCCAAAATTGACACTCTAAACCCAAAAATAACAATTCTTTCTTGATACAATTTTATCATAAGGGTATTATACATATGAAAAAGAGTCAAATGATTCAAATTAATCAATGAACCTTAAAATCATGAAGAACATGCTTGACCTAATTGAAAAATAAAAAGAGAATGAAAACCATGCTTCAAAAAAAAATTTCTTCTTCTCTTTTTCATTTTTACAATAAACATATAATGGTACAAATACTATAATAATTATGAAGACCGAGAATAGTTACTTTTCTCAACATAAAGTTCCCTCGTAATAATTCCCCATATCCCTCCCATTTTCTGGCACTTATCTCCCCCCTTGAGTTAATTCAACCAACCTCCAATAATGGCCCCTACCATCCTCCACCTATACCCTTATCCAAAATTATTTAGACGAAGTCAAACCTTTTTTTTTCACATATACATGTATATATATTCCATATGAGGAATATACATATTCTGTCATTACATCAAATTTCATCATGTCACTTGTGGGAATTGAACCTAGATGGTGAGTATTCCATCCATTCTTCCCAACAACCCAAGATAATTCCAGTTGACATTGTGGAAGTCAAACTTGTAAGGTCATAAATAAAGATAGAATAATAACATAATAGTATTTACTTCTACAAGTCAATCAAATCAAATGGGTTTGTGAAAAAATTAATTAAATAAATATTGAATTAATCATAATAATAATTGATTAGTTATTAATCTAGATTAAGGTTTAATCATTAATTAACCATTGATCAAGCTTAACTATTGATTAAGATTAATACTAATCATAGGATTCTAATGTATCCATGCGAGGTGTGGGTCTTAGCTAACATACACACATCTTGTGTGTATACTAATAATACTTATGTTAATCAGTCACATAAGTAAATCACTCAACATGTAGGTTAATAACCTTCATAAAAGGATCAAGGAGTGCGCATTACATACACCCTCCTTTAAAAACAATTGTCTCAAAGTTACAGTCAAGAGCATGCAAGCAGTTAGGGAGAAATATGAAAATAAAGCACAACAAAATAGGGAGAAAGATGTAATAACCAAATTCAAGTAAATCAGAGAAAGATGTAATAACCAAATTCAAGTAAATCAAACAAGGATATCACTTCCCATCTAGTGTCCCCAATTAATTTATAACCTCCTATCATTACTAACCTACTTCAGATCCCATCTTATCCATCCTCCGTTGTAATACACTATAGAATTAACTATAAAAATATAACCATTGATAGAACCAAAATGGTTAAAATGTCAACTATATTAACCTAACTTCCCTAGAAGATAACTGAAAAACACCATCACATGTCTAGGGGAGCATGTTCATCACAAGCCTCCCACAATTATAGGTTTGGAGGTTACATGGTGGAAGATGCATCCACCTCTCCTCAAGGACTATGGTCAATGCCCTATCATGGACCAAAATATGGCAGTGGTCTGGATGCTTATCATTAAATAATTGAGTCTGACAGTCATGTCACTTGCAATATGAACCTTTCACCAATTCATGATGGCGTATATCAATTAAACACCAAATATAATAGAATAATATCCATCATATAAAACCTCATTGGATGTCTCAACATACCCTACTTGCTAGCATGGATCTGTGGCTATCACATAACTCCCTTCCAATCTACAGGTTAGTTCTCGTCATGTGATCATAATCATCATATTAACATATTCAATATCCACGTACCAAAATTTCTCAATTAACATGAGAATGCTGCAAGTAAATCATACATAAGATAAGCCACACATCATATATTTAATCAAAAAAAAAAAATTGATTAAATGTTTTATATAAGTAAGTTCACATGTCCAATCAAAATGCATCAATTTTTTTTTTCTTTTTCAAGACACCCGTAATTTTATTCATAAAAAATGGAGAACGAAATTGCATTTTGTATATGCGGTAACACATTTGGGAAATAAACCTCATGCTAGTAAGATAAAACATAAAAGAAAACAACTAAGAAAATATGGAAAATAGCATACAATATTCAAAGTTAAATGTGGGAAGAAACATTTAACTTATTTTTTTTGTCTTTGTTTTTTTGAACTTTCTTCCATCCATCCTGGTATGGATCAATCATGAGCAAATCCATATCACATCCCAGAGATGATGTTGAAGGCTATTTGTTGAAATCCAAACTCTCATATACATGTATTCGTTTAGTGCCTCCCATCTCATCATAAACTTATATCTCAATTTTGTCGATGCCCATATTATTGTGGGCTACTACTTTGTACCTGTCCTCAGAACCTCCTTTTTCATAATTAACCTAGCATGCATGGAAATCTCCTTCAACATGTATAGTTTGGCTATCCATAATTTCTTCTTCTTCACCTTTCGAGAGGTGATGATATACTACCTTCTAGCCCTTTGACTTATGGACCAACCTTTCAAAATGCATCAATGTTACATAATGTTCATAAACAAAGCCTCATGAAAAATACAAGTAGGACCTCGACATAAGTATTTATGTAGGTCAAAATGGGCATCACAGATGGTCAAAAAGTGAGGGGTAGTCTCGACGTATAGTCTCAACATCCTTCCAGGTAGTAGAGCCAAGGTTATACTTGTCCCAAAGGACCTTAACCCGGTCCACCAAGTGACACATGAGTTGTTGAACTACATAGTCCAATATTAATAACAGTTAGATCATAATGGCTTCCAATTTTGTGACATGCAATTCCCTCCAGTCGAGTTTGTGAGATTCATCATAAACACAATGTCATAAAAAGATACATGAAAAACATCATGAGTTTTATGTAAGTGGGCTGGTAGTGCAAGATGATAGGAATTTGGTCGAATTTTCTCTTTGATCCCAAAGCTCCTATAAATCGAGGTTACAAATTCATCCCTTTCCAAAAATGAATGGTGCTCTTTTTGGGTCAGATATGAATAAAAACTTGGTCTCCCACTTCATAACTTCAATCAGTCCTATGTGCATCAACATAAATATTTTGTTTTTCATGTTCTCCCTTTAACCTTTATCAAATATACCTTACCTAATCCACACCTACTCCTCCATTTCTTGAACCAATTTAGACCCTACTATTACTCTTTTCTCCAACCTTTCCAAAATCAATGGTGTCCTACATGGTATCCCATATTGATCTTGATAAGGAGGCATCCTGATCAAACAATGGTAAATATTATTGCCGTTGAACTCTACGAATGATCGGTACCTCTCCCATTGATTTTGGTTATCCATAACATACATTCTAAGCATGTCTTCCATAACCTGATTTACTCTTTCAGTCTACCCATATGCTTCTAGATTATATGCAACGCTCAAGTTCAACTGAGTAGACAATGCTAACTACAAACCTATCCAAAACCTAGATGTAAAGTGAGAGTTTCTATACAAAATGATATTTGTAGTTAACCCATGTGGCTGAATAATTTCACTTATAAACATTCACACCACATCAATGACATCATGTGCCTATAATAGGGATCAAAAGAGAACTTTTGGTTAACTTATCAACTATAACAAAGCTAGAATTGTGCCTTTGTGGTGTGAGTGATAAACCCAAAATTAAATCCAAATAAAGGACCTCCCATTTAGACATAGGTATGCCATGTAGTTGTAGGAGTCTTGATGCGTGGTGATGGTCAAACTTCACTGACTAAAATTCAAGACACTTGATGATAAAATAGACCAAGTCATGCTTCATGCCTTCCCAAAAAAAAAGTTATTCATGTAAACATACATCTCCTTCATGCTAAGACACACACAATAAAGTGCTCTTTGTCACTCCTCAAGGATGGTTATTTGTATGCTTTCTTCCTTAGGGATTTACATCCTTGAAATTTCAATAGTTCATTTGATTTGAGGGCATAGCCCTCAAACCTTGGTTCTATCCACTTACCACTATATTTAAATAGTTTCTATAACAAAAAATCCCTAAAATTGCCCACCAAGGGTACCAGGGAGAATATTTGTGGTATTTTTATTAACACATCAATTAATACATTCTCTTTTCCTTTGATGTACGAAATCCCAAAATCATACTCACTCATGAATTCAATCCATCATCTTTTTCTAACATTTAGATGCCTCTGAGTGAAGTGATTCTTTGGGATCTCATGATCAGTGTTTAACTCACATGTCCTTCTAATGAAGTAGTGTCTCCAAAGATTCAAAGTTAGCATCACTGCTTGTAATTATAGGTCACGGGTAGCATAAAAATATTCATATTTCTTTTACTTCCTATATGCATAAGCTATTAGTCCTCCTTGCATCAATGCAACTCCTAATACTTTCTTTGAAGCATCCATGCAAAATTTGAAGTCCTCCATGTTAGTTACTCGAAGGATCAATGCACTGGTTAGTAATCACATAAGTTCGATGAGTGCAATGTCACATTCACATGTCCCCTCATACCTAGCTCCCTTGTGCTATAATGTGGTGATGGGTTTGGAAATATTCAAAATCCCTTCCACGAATATCTGATAATAACCTGCTAGTCCCATGAATCTACGCACCTCATGAGAATTTTTCATCATTGACCAATCCATTATGGCCTTCAACTTTTATAGGTCAATCGGGATTGCTTGATGTGCTAATGAATTTCCTTCTGAAAGAAATAAAATTTCAATAATTTTCCATAAAACTTATTGTTGGGTGATTTAATTGTGAGTTAAATCCCTATCATTTAATTTGTCAACCCGGGGTTTCATAAATTGACGAGGTATTCCTATACTATATGTATTAGGTGGTTATCTTTCAGATTATATTAATCTAATGAAATTAAAACTAATTACAAAAAATAATAAATTAATCCAATCTATACCAAATCAAACCAAACATAAAGAAATTGAAATCACACCACACTTGCATAATTGAAATCACACTTACAGAAATGAAATCACGCTTGCTAAAATGAAATCACACCACACTTGCATAATTGAAATCACACTTGCAAAAATGAAATCACACTTGTTGAAATGAAATCACACCACACTTTCATAATTGAAATCACACATGTTGGAAAGTAAATCACACTTACGGAAAGGAAAAGGCACACTTTCATAAGATAAATGAAATAAAAAACTATACTATGTTACCAATACGTACAAAGATGTGCTATGCTTTTGATGGGGGCCCTCCATTCCTAAACAAGCACACTGAATCAACTATCACATCTTGGAGTTGAAAATAGAAGTATGCATTTCATAAAGATGAAGTTACAAGATATTACAAGAATTATCTCTCCTCACATTACAAATCACATCTTGGATGGAACTTGAAACCTCCAACTAGCAACTAACAACTAGATACCTCTAACCTCTAACCACTAGCTCACAACTTACCATTAACAACTTACAATTGAAAACCCTTTGTATGAAGGGTGCACTCCTATTTATACGAAAATTAAGGATGACTATACAATAAATATAGATCCTAGATCTCTCCTAAATCCAAATTTATCTCTTGTGGTTATAACCAATCTCCTAAAAATTCAAGTACATATCCTCTTAAAATTCTCTTATCCACGATTCTTCTCCTTTGAATGTGCATGGTTAATTATCCACATCCTCTAGAAATATTTCACAAATATTTATGATTTGGAATTTGAAATTTGAATTTGTGGTTGGATGGCCAAATAAAACCTTCTAGAATCTCCAATTTGGCCTATAGTATCACAAAACTCATAAAAATTTTAGAGATATATGAAATCATGTTAATTTCATAATATTTAATCACAAATTCACTTAAAATACTTAAAATTATTGACTTGGAAAATATTAATGTTAAACCCATATGATAATGAAAATGGTTACTTAATGTAAGGTTATGGGGCTATAGAGTTATGGAATGAGGGTAAAATGATGGAAATGAAGGTGAAAGTGAATGAAATTTTGGATTCTTAACACTTTTATTCTATTAAGCATGTCAACATGTTTTTGCTGTGACAAACACCCTCCAAATTTTTTCTTACACTTGAATTTTGGATCCTACTTATGATCTCATGATCTGTCACCTCAAGCTGTTCAAGGCTAGTTCGTGGTTGGCCGATACTTTTATTATGAGATTCTAACTTTCAAATCCACTTGATTATACATCCTTAATGTTGATCCATTTGAAAGCACACCTATTTCTTACAAGCTTGGTAGTCATTGTTTACCTCTATAGACAAGTATTGTGCAGTCCTTGGTAATAGGAATTACACAACTCATAGCCCTTTCGCAACCTTATTGAAATTTCTTGGGATAGTTTCACTATGAAATCCATGTTGAAAATCGGTGCGTAACATTATTTGATAGTCACTCTCATTCCTAGTGGCAATTGTATGATCATTTAAGTGAGTCTTCTCAACTGTCACTTTTCTATACCTTTTACTTTCATAAGTGTTGCTGTCACTTTTGTGACTATATTTTTTGCTTGCTTTCACTTTCGTAGGTGCCTATTTTTAATTCTTTTCACTATAACATGTGTTTCTTTCACTTTCTTTAGCTTTTGCAAGTTTCAGTTTTAATTTTTCTTACTATCGCAAGTGTCACTTTAGATTGTTTTCACCCATGCAAGTGTCACACTTTAGCGCACTACTAGAAAAAACTATAGCACACTCTTATGCATTAGTTGATCTTATATATCATAAGAATATGTGCTAGACACTCCCCCATAACTTAGCACAATTTCTAGTTGCAATCGACACTTCTGTCGTAACTTGTATTCTAAGTGTCGCAAAGTTGCGTTTCAAGTGTCACACTTATAAATAAGTGTCGCTTTGTTGTCATTTGAAGGTTTGCATGTGGATTTTGAGTACAATGCATTCTATTGGATTTTTTTTTATGATATACATGTGCGTGATTCATTTTTGGAACTTGTTTACATCATTTTCCCCCTTGTTCCATTGATCCAACACAACCAATTTTGGTGTCCTTCCCTGTCCTCACATCTTGCGCAACTCATGAGCATAATTGATCTTATAGGAAAATGATGAGTACTTTGCACTTCCCTAAGTCTCAGTCATGAAATAATTATCTCTCAGACTTGTGCACTCTTCTCATATTAAGGACAACCTCCTTCACCAACACATTGAGCAACCTTGGATCCTAGGTTATCTATTTGGCTGCTTAGCCTTGCCAATTGTGCAATTCATGATCTCTCTTGCCCTGTATTGTGCATTGCATAGTTGTAGTAGGTAGTTGAGCTTCCATGTGTCACTAATTTCTCAATTTTAGTATCCCAAGCCTCCTCTTTAGCTATTGTGCATTTTACAATTACAATGTGCAATCCTACTTCCTTGGTTTCCTATCTTGCTCAAGAGTGCAATCCCTTCATTTGGTGGGCCTATTAATACACATTACATAGTTTTAGGTAGAAACATGTCAACTCTAGGTCACTGAAGTCCTCAACTGTGTAATTCTCTAAGCCTATCCCTCAATCATTACACATTACGCAGTTACAATGAATACTCATGCTGCTCCTGCTGAATAAAACTCCTGACTGTGCAATCACCTATCCTGAATGTATCTCTACTGTGAATTGAAAAGTTACAATGGATAGTGAGGTGTTCCCTCAATCCATGTGATTACCAATTGCACAATATTTTCCTTCTTTCTGAGCAATCCTCATTTCACGTCATCAGTTAGAAAATCTTAGTACCTTGTCTCTTGGACTCCCTCATTTTGCAGAAGACCTGTCATGCCCTCCCTTTACTATGGATTTCACAGTTACAATCAACAGTGAGTCATCCTTGTACCCTTGCAACAAAGAATTGCGCAATACCTAGTCTCTCTCTCTCTTGGGAAATTTTAAGTCTCAAGCCTCTAGTCACTATTACCAGTACTTCACACACATGCTTGTATCTTCCTCTTGCCATTACACAATATGTATTTCTAATGCATAGTATCCCACTTCTTACCTCCTATAATCCAAGGAAGCCTCACCCTCTTATCCCTTGTACAAATTCATCACAATCAACATATTCCACGAGCAAGCAGAGGAAGAATAAGATATTTCCTGAATATATTGGCTTGTCATGAGTGTGTTAGTGTTAGAATATGCATTCTGCCATCAGTGATCAAAATTACTCTTTTTATATTCATTTTAGGGGTCCCACTCAGAATTTTTTTATCATTCCATTAGGTCAAGAAAAAAATTGATTCAATGATTGTAGCCCTAGTCATAAAAACTCACTCTCCCTCAAAATTTCACATTTGTTGGCCCACCTTCATGTCTTACTGAGCATAAAAACACTTTTGAAAAGCTCATTTCACTATGTATTATGTTAGTCAAACTCAACCATGGATTCAGGTCATTTAAGGTCCCATTAGGTCATTAAGTTTCATTGTTCAAGGTCCAAAATGCACCATTTTATCTCAATAAGGTCAGCAAAAGGTGTGAGAAGTGACTAAATAAACATTTCCATATCATCTACAGAGGATTATGAACATGTAAATATCATTTTAAAGTTGTAATTTTGATTTTAAAGTATGATTTTCATACCAATATGTAGTTTTATTCAGAAAACAAAGTTTTAATTTATTTCATTTTTTAATGTGATTTTATGCTTCCTATATGTAATAAGTTTTTTCCCTAGCTGTCAACTCAAATCACATATGCCAAAATGAAAGTGGAAAGTGTCAAACACTAGCAACATCATCCTGCAAGGAAGAAAAATTAGATGAAAGGGTAATCAGCAAAAGTTTTCAAAAAAGTGAAATGAGACATTAGAAAAGTAGGTTTTTCAATTCAAATTCAAATTCACTTAGCTATTTATGACTCATTGAAATAAATTCAAATTAATTTTCCTCCACCAAACATTAATAAAGCACTCTAAGAGACCAAATTTTCAAATTTCTGAGCGAAATTGGCAAAAGAGCTAAGTTCAGGGCGCAAATGCTAAAGACAGGGCGCAAATGCTGAAGGCAGGGCGCAAACACTGAAACGAGAGCGCAAATACTCAGCAGAGGGCACAAATGTGTAGTCGAGGATGTAAATGTGTAGGCAAGGGAAAAAATGTGTAGGCAAGGCCGCAAATACTCAGTCAAGGGCACAACTGCTCTGTTTATGGCGCAAATGACCAACAAGCCCTAGAAAGTATTCAAGTGGTGAGAAATTGTCTTCAAAGCTCCAAAAACTCATTCATTGACCTCCAACAAACCAGTAAGATGCTCATGCCATGAAAAACCATTTTCATAAGTTTATGTGTTGAAGTATTGTAAATTGAGGTTGTCATTTGGCATTTAAATTGAGGAAAAACCATAGTATCCCATTACACTTGTGAAAACTCTCAAAATTCACTCCCTTACCTTTTTCATGCTTCCCACACTTATAAAAACCCATTCCCAAACCCCTCATTTGCAAAATTCATTTTTTCTATAGTTTCCTCCCAAAACCCTAAGCCCTAGGTGTTACATTTACCTAGGCTCCCAATCTCTTAATCCCTATCCTAAATCTTTCATATTACTACTCCCTATCCCCTCCCCATTTCACATATCCCTAACAAATATCTCCCTAATTTTCCCTTTCCCATTTCCCTTTCCTAATCCTGAGGGTTTTGACAAAAACACCATCGGCAACAAAGGAAAAATACACATCATTCAGTGAAGGAGAGGAAACAAAGGTAAGGAGGCCACATGAAGGAGGAAGAGTGCTCAGACTTGAACCTACCAACACTAGGGAACTCTTAGCTTCTCCATTGATTGTGACATGCTTCAAACATGTTGGTTGTTATGATTTTTGTGAGAAAATTCAGAGGGTCCAACACCATCCCATGTTGACTATAATTTTCATATTCAGATTCCATGACAACCAAGTTACATTCGCTGGTGTCACTTTTACTCTATCCACTACCAATATTTTAGCCGCCACCGGGATCCCAAATGTTGGGGAGAAGTGGTTCAAGAAAGGTACTTTGAAGAAACATGACTTTGAATTCTTCCTAAAACCAAGACACCAAAATCAAACAAAGAGGTTCTTTCCTTTTTCTCACCTCCTAGATAGATATGGTCTAATGATGAAGATAATCATGAAATATTTTTCATGTGAAGGCAGATTTTCAAGGCTCTATTCCTATCACATCCGGCTCTTAATGCATTTCACTAGGGTAAGAATGCTTAACATAACTTATTATATTTTCCGGAGTATAGAGAAGATGGCATAAATTTCCTAGAAGAAGGAGTATGAACAACAAATGAGAAGTCTATTTAATAATTCCCTCATAAAAATCATAGTCCTCCACCATCTCAATCAACTAAACATTGCATGGAGCACCTTCATAGCTAATGATATTTTCAATGAGCCATCCACCTAGCATGCAAAAAATTTCCCTTCATCATCCAAACCATCCACTTCCATCCCTCCATCTCAGCCCATAGCACATTCATCATCATTAGATCAATACCCTTCACCTCCTTCATCTCCATCTCATCATGATTTTGGGTCACCTAGAAGGATTGAGGACATTAAGCCTAAATGGGATAGTATGGTTAAGGTTGAGCCATTGCAAAAAACCTACTAGAGAGGCCACAAGCATGTGTTTGATCCACATGGAGTGGAAGGGGCCATGCCTTCTACAACAACACAACAGGTGGACAAGGGCAGAGAGAAGGTCATTGAGCCAGTCATTCATGATGAGGAGGACACTCATGAAACATAACAATAAATTCTGCTTGTTGACCTAGATGAGGATGAAAATGAAAAAATCAATAATGCAGCTATCAAAGGAAAGGATGTCAATATTAAGGAGCTTCAAACTAATTTTGACAGGGCAAGATATGTCATACACTTCCTTGAGAAATAAAATTATCATTTGAAGACGAAATAGGTCATTGATGAGGTAAAGTATGTCATTGCTCAAAGGGAGGCAGAAAAGGCCAAAGCCATGCTAGATGAAACACTGGAGAAGTATGGCTTACTTGATGATGAAGAGGAACAAGCACCAAGGAAGAAACCTAGAACTAGAGGGTTAAAAATTTCTCTAGCTCTAGAGAGGCAAAGGGAAGCTAAGATTGCTGATCAGCTAACCCTAAATGAGAAGCTTGCTATTGTGATAAGTGAGAATAGGGAGCCATGTCTTAATAGAGCCAATAAAAATTTGGAGAATCTGAGAGCAAAGGAAAATAAGGATAATGACCTATTGAAGAGGAAGGTCAAACATCATGCACTGAAGGAGAAAATTGCATTGGCTAAGCTCAAAAGTGCCAATGCAAAAATTGAATATTTGACCCTGGAGGAGAAGAAGAAATTGGACATTCTTGCTGAGGCTTACCTCAAAGCCTAGACACATCATCATCAACCATTCCAACAATTTTGAGGCATTTCCTAACTTTTTTGCAAAATCTGGAAATTTCTGTGTTTTTTGAGACATACATTTAGCAGAAAAATTGTCATTTGCGCAACGCCCTAGGATCCACAAATAATTGGGGCACTTTTTGAGGGAAAGAAAGTTACCACTACATTCCTAATGACCAATGCATCTCAGAAAACCATGTTTCCAGCCTTGGTTTCTAGTTTTGATAAGTGAAAAGCTCAAAAAACCATCAAAAACCCACCTTTCTGCCCCTGTTTTGACCTAGGCACTGTGAAAATACCAGTCTTGGGAGAATGAATTTTTGAGGGGGCAAATTACCTTCATTTTCAGAACTTGAGGCATATTTAGAAACAGGACAGGCAGGGCTTTCCAAAAAGACATATTGGGCCTGATTTGGACACTTGTGGGTCAGCCAAAAGTGGCCCTAAACATGGAGGGCGCAAATGACACTGCGAGGGCACAAATGCACGGCGGAGGGCCCAAATGACCAATTTGCTGATTTTTTCCAAGTTTCTCTAAAATTTTGACTTTTCTTCAAGAAATCATGTTTCTAATTATGTAATTCATCATGGTAAATGTAAATATTTCAAAGATAAGTTACCTAGGGGTAGATTCATTTAGTAAAAGTCCTCTTTGAGTCATAATGAATCAGTTGAATGTAATTAGGAATGAGTCACTTGGACCATCCTATACTCCAGTTTTCAATTCAGTATCTTGTGGATCTCTTCCTCACCTCATGGATTCGACCCCTGAGGATGAGTGAATGTGGTTTTGATGTCTATTTAGTCTCTCTCTTCACTCTTAGCAACGGTTGGAATAAATTTGTATGTTTTCTTATTGATCAAGGAACTATTGTACTCAGTTTGGCCACCTAAGAAAGAGGAGTTGCAGCTATTTTTTGGGATGCTTGTGGTATGATGTTTATTATTGTATTTTCCTTAGTTTCATATGTTAGAATGTATTGTATTCATGTTCAATTCATCTCTATGGTATGATCTCTTTCAAGTTTGATAATCAGAACACATGCTTGCTCATGCTCTGTTTTGGGGAATTGATCATAGTTTGTCCATTTTCTTTTATCTAGGAAGAATACAACTCCCATGCTCTTCCTAGCTTATCCTTAGTTTCAAAAACATCTCTTCACAATCATATTTAAGTGATAAGCCTTATGCCTACCTTGCCCCATTGATCCCTGCAACCCTATCTCATTTTCCCTGACCTAGCTTTCCTTGACCTAATTTCTTCATTCAGTGATAACCAAACCAAAACAAATCAAAACAACCTCTGCACTTATATCTAGCCTAAAAACCCTAATTCCTTCACCCCTCCTGGCTGTGACCTTGTGGAGAGAGCCCTATCTGACTTGTTAGGGATAGCTACCAAGCCAAAAGTTTGGTCTGTGGTTACCTCTGTTGGGATTCATTATTCAACCTTGGGAATCTGGCGGAGTGACAAAATTCTGGTGCCATTTCCAGGGAACAAAAATAAAAAAAATTTCTGGGTGTATGACAAAGGTTTATCAGAAACTGATCCTTTGGATGATAGGATCGAGTTTCATAAGGCTGATTTCATAATTGTAGTGCCTTGTATCAGATTTTACTTCTACAAGATATACCAAAGCGAATCTTGTTGGGTATGTGCAATTTGGACCCTATTTTTCGGTGGGCATACCCGCCCATGGTTTTGTGCATGGGTTTGCACACGGTTTTGGGGCATGATGGTTTTTGGCCCCTGGTATTTTGTATATCTGGTCAAGGGAACTACGGTTATGTTCTAATCAAGGGTTAATGGATTGGGGTTTATGTATGCTTCGACATGTATATATATGTGTTGTAACACTAAAAGGAATATAATGAAAAATCAAGCTCGTCGTCTCGATTTGGGATCCAGGGAAAAATCTCTGTGTATATCTATTTTATGTTTTATGCTCTCGCTATTGTTTATTTTCTATTTTTAAGATTCGTTTGCAGATAATTTCTGTACAGGATTAAAACCTACAGTTGGTATCAGAGTTATTTCGGCTTCAAAGGGACGCCTTTGTTGTTGAGGGGTTTTTTTCTCAGGCCTGTGGTAGACCCTGTTCAGTGGAATATCTGTGGGATCGATTCTTGCGGTGAAAGAACATGGCAAGCAGTGGAAAGATAGAGACTGAGAAATTTAATGGTCAGATTTTTGAGTTGTGGAAGCTCAAGATGGAGGATCTGCTGGTGGATAAAGATCAGCGGATCACGGTAGATCCAGGTACTAAACCAACGGCAATGTCAGATGAAGACTGGAAAAATTTGGATCGGAAGGCGAAGAGCACAATACGGTTGTGTGTCTCAGATTAGGTATTGTTGAATGTATTTGGGGAAGCTACGGTGAAGAATTTGTGGGACAAAATTGGGACTTTGTACCAATCTAAGTCTATGGTGAATAAATTGTTCCTGCGGAAAAAGATTTATTACCTGAGAATGAAGGATGGAGACTCGGTGACAGAGCATCTAAATGCCTTCAATACTGTATTAAGTCAGCTGTCATATGTTGATATTAAAATATTAGATGAAGATAAGTGCATCAATTTGTTGTGTTCTCTACCAAACTCGTGGGACAGTCTGGTTATTGCAATAGGTAGAAATACAACTACCTTGAATTTAGATGACATTGTCTCAGCCTTGCTGTCGGAGGAAATGAGACAGAGAAATATAGAGGGTCAGAATGGAGATGCCTTATCTGTACGAGGAAGGTCCCAGAATAGAAACAAGAATAAGGTTTCGAGTGGGAGATCCATATCTAGAGGGAGATCTAAATCTCCTGGAAAGTTTGTAAATGTGTGCTGGAAATGTGGAAAGGAAGGGCACTACAAAAAGGACTGCAGATCTAAAGCTCCTGAGAAAGGAAAGGATCTGATGATGCTCCTTCTGCAGAGGAAAAAAACACCTCGGATGAAGGTGGGGATGTGTATTTGGCTTCTTATTCAAATACACATGTAGATCATGAGTCATGGTTGATTGACTCGAGTGCATCCTTTCACTTCACTCCCCATAGGGAGTGGTTCTGCGAGTATGAGAAATATGATGGCGGTGATTTCTTCTTAGGTGATGATAGGAAGGCCATAATCGTTAGACGTGGAAAAGTCAACCTGAAGTTGCAAGGTGGAAGGATTAGAACACTTCCTGGTGTTCTGCACATTCCTGCATTGGCCAAAAATCTAATTTCTGTAAGAAATATGGATGATGCGGGTGTAAAAGCAGTGTTCGAGAAAGATACCTATAAGATGGTTTGGGGAGCACTGGTATTAATGCAGGGAGTTCATATTGGAACTCTATACAAGCTTCAGGGCAGCATTGTTATTGATGGGTGCAACAATTCTGTGGTTCCCAAAAGTGGAGCGGAAAGCTTAGCGGTCTCTGGAGAAAAGACCATGCTATGGCATCAAAGGCTTAGACATATTGGAGATAAGGGCCTTTGGATACTGCATGGAAATGGTAAGGTGGAAGGTATGTATAATAGCTCTCTGGATTTCGATTTCTATGAACATTGTGTATATGGGAAGCAGAATCGGGTGAGTTTTCCTTCTGGTGCTAAGAGGGCGAACAAGATATTAGAGATTGTGCACAGTGATGTGTTTGGATTTGTGTTGATTACATCACTGGGTAAGTCTGTGTACTATGTCTCATTCATAGATGACTTCTCAAGGAATACATGGATATATTTCTTGAGGAAGAAATATGAATTATTTGACAGATTTAAATAATTTAAGGCTCTGGTGGAAAACCAGACAGAGAAGAAGATAAAGGTGCCGAGGACAGATAATGGTGGGGAGTTCTGCAAGAAGGAATTTGAAGAGTTCTGTAAGAAGTGTGGTAGAGCACAACAAAAGACTACTCCATACACACCTAAGAAAAATAGAGTTGCAGGAAGAATGAACAGAACATTGATGGAAAAGGAAAGAAGCATGCTCAGTGGTACCGGGTTAGGACAAGAATTCTGGGCAGAGGCAGTGGAGACTGCATGTTACTTGGTTAAAAAATCACCTTCATCAGCATTGGAGGATAAGACTCCACGTGAGGTATGGACTGGTAAGAAACCCTCTCTTTCACATTTGAGGGTATTTGGATGTGATGCATATGTACATGTTCCAAAGGAGAAAAGGACCAAGTTGGATAATAAATCTGAAAGGTGCATCTTTATTGGGTATAAGGATGGTTTAAAAGGTTACAAGCTTTGGAACACGGAAACAAGGAAGGTTGTGTACAGCCGAGATGTGGTGTTTAGAGAGGTGAAAGATGTTGTTAAACATGAAATCATACCAAAGGAACCTGAGAAGATAGAGTTTGAGATAAAGGAGGATGAATCAGACTCTACAACAGAAGAAGACTCAAAAGAGGAAGAGCCACAAACTCCAGCTGTGAGAAGATCAGTTTGGGAAAGAAGACAACCAGAACTGTTCAAATTTTGCTTTAACCATAACTGATGATGATCCCATAACCGTCAGGGAAGCAGTAGATTCAGTGGATGGAAAGCTCTTGAAGGAGGCCATGGTTGATGAAATGGCATCCTTGCATAAAAATGAGGCATGGGATCTGGTGGAGTTGCTGGCTGGAAGGAAGCCCATTGAGAGCAAATGGGTGTTTAAGAAGAAGATGAACGTAGAAGGAAAGGTGGAGAAATACAAAGCTCAGTTGGTAGCAAAAGGTTATTCCTAGGTGCCGGGAATTGATTTTGGTGATATTTTTTCTCCTATTGCCAAAGTTACTTCTATTAGATTACTTTTATCTGTTGCTGTTGCATTTGACTTTTACGTAGAACAGATGGATGTGAAGACGACATTTCTTCACGGGGATTTGGAAGAGGAGATCTACATGAAGCAACCTAAAGGCTTTATGGTGAAGGGGAAGAAAGAACTAGTATGCAAGTTAAAGAAGTCTTTGTATGGGTTAAAAAGTCACCAAGGATGTGGTTTTAGAAATTTGATACCTATATACGGGGACTTGGCTTCACCAGAAGCAAGGAGGATTATTGTGTTTATTTTAAATTAATTGGTGATCGTCTTATTTATTTGGTCTTGTATGTGGATGATATGTTGTTGATTGGAAATGAAAAAGAAATTATCCAAGATTTGAAGACCCAACTATTCTCCAAATTCAACATGAAGGATCTTGGTGCTGCAAACTATATTTTCTGCATGGAAATTAAGAGAGATCAGGCAAAGAGGAAGCTCTGGTTAAACCAGAGGAAGTATGTCGAGACTATATTGCAGAGGTTCAATATGCAGAATAGTAAACTAGTGAGTGTTACGATTCCTGTAGGTGTAAAGCTGTCTGCTGAACAATGTCCCAAGGCACAAGAAGAAGAGGCGGATATGTCCCGTGTTCCATATGCAAGTGCAGTGGGTAGCCCGATGTATGCAATGGTCTATACTAGACTAGAAATTTCACATGCAGTGGGAGTATTGAGCAGGTTTATGTCAAACCTAGGGAAGGAGCATTAGGCAACAGTGAAGCGGGTTTTCAAATATTTGCGTGGCACTAGTGATTATGGCTTGTGCTACCAGGGAAGACCAGGATTTGAAAGAGTGTTGGACATTTGTGGTTTTGTTGATGCAGACTGGGTTGGAGATCTAGACCAAAGGATATCTACAAGTGGGTATGTGTTTAGCCTATTTGGAGTTGTAGTCAGTTGGATGAGTAAAAGATAGTTTGTAGTGGTTCTTTCAACTACAGAGGCAGAATACATGGCAGCCACTCATGCAAGCAAGGAAGCAGTCTGGTTACAGAGATTGTGTTCAAGTATGGGGTTGGTGCATCAAGCTATAAGGATAGACTGTGATAGCCAAAGTGAAAATTTCTTGGCTAAGAACCCTGCTTATCATTCAAAGACAAAGCACATTGATGTTCAATATCACTTTGTAAGAGATATGGTTGAGGCTAAAAGGGTGTTGTTGGTTTAGCTGGACACATTGAAGAATGTTGCAGATGCATTGACGAAGTTTGTGAGCACTGAGAAGTTCTCTTGGTGTAGAGAAACAATGGATGTTGCAGAGCTGGGCTAATGACTAAGCTCTCTTGTGGCCCCCCGTGGAAACAAAACAACAAGTGGGAGAATGTTGGGTATGTGTTATATTCTTTCCACGAATAGTCATATGCGGGGGGGTGACAGAATTGTTTGTACGTTGCGTCGGGTGCAGTAGGGGATACCGCCCCCCTTGTTCGGGGTCCAGGGCAGCGCCCCAAGAAATTTTTTTTAGACCTTATTTTTCAGTGGGCGGACCCGCCCATGGTTTTGTGCATGGGTTTGCACATGGTTTTGGGGCATGATGGTTTTCGGCCCCTGGTATTTTGTAGATCCGGTCAAGGGAACTACGGTTATGTTCTAATCCAAGGTTAATGGCTGGGGTTTATGTATGCTTCAGCATGTATATATATGTGTTGTAACACTAAAAGGAATATAATGAAAAATCAAGCTGGTCATCCCGATTTGGGATCTAGGGGAAAATCTCTGTGTATATATTTTTTATGTTTTATGCTTCGCTATTGTTTATTTTCTATTTTTAAGATTCGTTTACAAATAATTTCTGTACAGGGTTAAAACCTAGAAATCCATACCCTGATCCATTCAATCTGGTTGATGATCCAGAGAAGTTCTTTCGAATACTTTGATACCAAACCGCGCACATTCAATTAGGACCAGTTCTGTTGGTAAGATTGGTTTCTCTAATTGCTAAGTTACTTTCTCTAGAAGATATACCCTATGACGTAAAGTTTGAATTGTCTTTATTTAAATCCAAATCCGAAACTTCTTTTTTTGATATAGTATTTGATCCTCTAAGATTATCTGAAGTAAAATCTTTGTCTGAATTAGACTTAAGTCCTTTGAAAGATTTTTTTTTCGAAGAAATTAAGCTCGAGTCTGACCTTGACATTAAGGACTGGATCCAATTCTACCATCCAAAAGATGTTTTTGTTTCATCTGAACCTCAAAATCAATCAATTGTAGTATATTCATCTCCACCTTCGACTTCATCATACATACATGCCACTTCAGTACCAACAACTTCAGCTCCTTCACCTATTCAACCCATCCCTCCTGTTTTCAATCTAGTATTCCATTCAACAGGAATTATGAAAAGGTTTTCCCCACTCGTCTTACTAGCCCAATTGCATGATGTACCTCAAGGATATGGCCAAAGACTTCCCCTCTTTGATGAAAAATTTGAAATCACTACTCGTCATCACATGGACAAAATCACAACCTTCATAGATCTTAAGGAGTTAGATGAAGATGAAGCCAAGATGCGAATCATCGCACAATTTTTTTTTGGTGAAGTTAAAGTTTGGTTCCGTGCCCTAGCAACTAATTCTATTAGGACTCCTGCTGAAGTAACTGATGATTTCTTAGCTAGGTGGGATGAAAAGAAAAACCCTTTACAAATCCTTGTTGAGTATGACTCCTTGAAGCGCAATCCTAATGAATTTATGCTTTATTATAATTATCGATACCTCAGAATCTATAATTCCATCCCAAATTAAATTAAACCACCTCCTAGTTTGGCCCTTCTGTGTTATACCGATGCTTTTGACCCAGATATGGCCTACTCATTGAGAGAAATAAATCCCACTACTCTAGAATAAATGATCAGAAATTCAATGAGTGTTGAGGCCAACCTCTTGATTAAAAAGTCAAAAGTCAAAACTGAACGCAAAGTGACCATTATAGAGGAACCTTCCACTTCATCCGATTCTAAATTTGATGCTTTTCTTAGAATAATGGAAAGAATGGTCGATAAAATGTCTATTTCAGATAGACAGAAATAACCACAAATCAGAAATCCAAACTTTCGAGGCCAGCAGCAGCAGCCTCAGTTCCGGATAAAGCAAAGTGAGCAAAGAGTCCCCGAAACACAAAAATAACAACCAATTAGGACACCACTACAACAACTGATGGCCAACTCATATTTCTGACCAGGGATGAAGAATATGTCGAAAAAACAAGTTCACCTAGTGATAAAGACTTCATATTGGCAAATGATCATGAGTTAGAAGTACAATTTGATGATTATCAGAGAGGATACCTGAATGCATTGAGTTCCTAGCAAAGGCAGTCCTCTTTGAGGACCCATGATGTTCCAATCAATCCACCTCCCAAAAATGCAGTTCAGTAGAAAGAAGTAACAGAAAAGATAGTTTCTCAAGTCAATCAAAATAAGGGTAAAGAGATTGCAACTCCAAATCAAAACAGAAGCAATCAGCCTTCTACAAGTGCACCTGTCAAACAAAGAGAGATTCAGAGGAAAGAAGCTGCACCGAGAGATCATGTTGAGAAAATGGATGTTGTCATAAAAGAGATAGACATAATTATACCTTTTAATTTAGATTCAGAAATTTCAAATTTAAAGGTGTCCATTCCTCTTACTGAATTGGTCAAAGTTGATAAATATAAATCCCATGTAGTCAAAACCTTGAAAGTTGACCTTTTATCCGACATGGTTACAATAGAGGATGACCAACCCGAGTTAATATTTGGTCCCGAAATCGGTGGTCAGTCTGAAGATAGTGAGGTCCCACCATTTTACTTGAGTCTCAAATTGCATCAATTCATCCTTCATAATACTATGTTAGACTCAGGGGCCTCCCACAACCTCATGCCCAAAGCCATCACGGAGAAGCTTGGCCTTGACATAACCCTCACATATCATGATTTATATTCTTTTGATTCTGGTCATGTCCATTGTTTGGGTCCATCACAAACAAGGAAAGGCCTAATAATCATCCTATAAATGTTGTACATACAGACTTAGAGTCCTTCATATTGTACAATGATTCTAGATTAAATGATGTAGATTTTCAATTAGTAGAAATAAAGGATGTTACTGAAGTTTCATATTGCATTAGAATAGTGGTAGAAAAAGAGAAATAACATCTGCCTACTATATCCGAACAACCATCAAAGAAGGTAGATGAAAGTTCAGAACAACATAAAGAATCAGATAAGAAAATTGTGTCAAATCAGAGTCAAGAGGTTTAGCACCTTGAGGAAGAAGATGGTCTTTGGAGCATGGAATTTTGTGGTTCCGTTGGCAAAGATGGGGCTGACATTGGTTTATGGATCCGTAGCCCATTTCAAAAACAAAATAAAGTCCCAAATAATGTTAGGTTGTGTTCCTACAAATTAGCATTTGATTGTACGAAAAATGAGGCTGAATATGAGGCACTCATTACCGGTCTGAAAATTTTGAAAAAATTGGGAGCTAGAAGAATTGAAGTCTATGGTGATTCAGAGCTGGTAATTAAACAAATCAAAGGTGAGTATCAAGCCAATCACCCAAGGATGAGGCAATATAGGAATGCAACACTTGACATTTTGAGAATGTTTTCAGAATATACACTTAAAGTAGTGCCAAGGTTGCAAAATTTGATGGCTGATTCATTAGCCACTGCTGCAAGTAATTTCAGATCTATAACGTTTTCAAATAAAAAATTTGAGATTCATATAAAGCACAGGCCCACCATTCCTGATAATTTGAAATTTTGGCAAGTATTCTGGGACGATAAACAGGTGAACAATTTCCTTCAAAGTGAAGGTGAGTTTGAGAACTTTTCTATGGACGAAGTGTACGACAATGATGACCAAGTCATCGAGGCAAATCAGATTGACATACTTTAGGTCAAGGAAAATAACATTCCAAAGGGTCTTATACCTTTGGAAGAATTATTTTATCAAGATGACGTGGCAAGAAAACCTACTTTGGTCCCCACATAAAAAGGCGTAGAAGATTTTAATATTGGAACAACAGAGCAACCAAAGTTCATCAAGCTTTCAAAGTCTTTGCCTCCAGAGGTAAAGCCTAAATATGTTGATTTGTTTACTGAGTTTTCTGACATTTTTTCTTGGGCTTACTCAGATCTAAAGGTGTACAATAATGATATCATTAAACACACTATCCTGATAAAGCCATATGAAAAGCCTTTTAGGTAGAAGCTCAGGAGAATAAACCCAAAGTTGTTTCCATCTATTGAGAAGGAGGTAAACAAGTTCTATAAGGTAGAAATTATTGTTCCAGTCAGATTTTCTGATTGGATATCTAATTTTGTTCTAGTGTGGAAGAAGATCGGTGAAATCCGACTATGTATATATTTCAGAAATCTAAACAAAGTGTCGCTGAAAGACAATTACCCATTGCCCAAAATGGACCACATACTTTAGCGAGTTGTAGGAGCCAGCAGGATGTCATTGCTGGATGGTTACTCAGGGTACAATCAGATCCTTGTGCATGAAGATGATTAGGATAAGACAACGTTCACTACACCACGGGGTACCTTTAAATATGCCAAGATGCCGTTTGGTTTGAAGAATGCCGGGGCTACTTTCTAGCGTGCCATGGACACAAATTTTGGTAACGAGAAAGGTGTCTTCCTTGTTGTTTACTTAGATGATCTGACTGTTTATTCAAATTCAGATGATGGGCATTTACACCATTTGAGAGTTGTGTTCCAGCAATGTAGAAAATTTGGGATATCCCTAAATCCTAAAAAGTGCCAATTTGCTATGGAAGAAGGAAAGCTGTTGGGTCACATCATTTCAAAAGATGGGATCCAGATAGATCCTTCTAGAGTTGAAGCGATACAGCAAATTGATTTCCCTCATAACAAGAATGAAGTCCAAGCATTCAACGGTAGAATGAATTTCCTACGTAGTTTTATTCTCAACTTAGCAGAACATATTAGAGAGTTAATTGACATGTTGAAGAAGGATAATGTTGTAAAACGGTATAAAAATGCTCATAAGTCATTTAGCTCGGTGAAATTTTCTTTGACCACTGCTCCAGTTTTGACGAGTCCCGATTATTCACTAGATTTCATTATATTTACTTTTTCTTTTGAGCATAATTTGACAGTAGTGCTTATGCAGAAAAAAGATGGGACAAAACTGCCAATAACATTCTTTAGTCACACAATAAGGGATGTAGCCCTCCGATACAACATAATCAAGAAAAATGCCTTGGCTTTAGTTACAACACTCAAGGGCTTTCGTGTTTATATTCTGCACTCACATATTTTGGCATATGTTCCAAATGCAGCGGTTAAAGAAGTACTCATGCAAAAATATCCAGAAGGAAGAAGAGGTAGGTGGATAGAAGCGCTCTAAGAGTATGATCTTAAGATCAAGCCAACCAAGCTGATCAAAGGGAAAGGCTTAGTCAAGCTCATGGTTGAGTCTAATCTACATGCACTTGACATCAATCTCATATTAGCACTATCCGATGAGGAAGAAGGTGTAAGTCTTATTCAGGTATCAAATATCTTTTCATCATCTCCACGGTATGCTGATATCATTTATGTTTTGCAACATGTGAACCCTCCTCCGGACATGTCAAAGAGTAAAAGTAGGTCCTTGAAACTTAAGGCTTGAAAATATTGCATACTAGATAGTGCACTCTACTGGAAGGATCTTGGAGAAGTGTTACTCAATTTCTTGGTTGAAGATGAGTCCAAAGAAGTGATGAAGGATTTCCACAAAGGAGATTATGGAGGTCACTTATACTGGAAGATCACGACCAACAAAGTACTGAGAGCTGGTTACTATTGGTCGACATTGTTTGCAGATTTGCACAAGATGGTCATGAGCTGTCATGAATTCCAACTTTTCCAAGGTAAACGTAAGCTTCTTCCGTTACCATTACAACCCATTTTAGTTGAAGCTCCTTTCTAGCAATGGGGCTTAGATTTTTTTGGTGAAATATATCCACCCTCATTCGCTCAACACAGATGGATACTTACCGGCACAAACTATTTCACAATGTGGATCAAAGAGAACCCAACGAGGCAAGCTACGGACTCAGTTATAATTCATTTTTTAGAAACTAACATCTTGTCTCGGTTTGGTTGTCCTAAAAAGATCATCATAGATAACGCTACAGCTTTCAAATCAAAGAAGATGGCATAATTTTGTTACATGTATAACATTAAGTTGTGTCATTCTACAACATATTATCCATAGGGAAATGGATTGGCGGAGTCCTCCAATAAGTCTCTGATCAACATAATCAAAAATATGTTGGAGGCGAATAAGAAGAATTGACACAAGAAGCTAATTAATGCATTGTGGGAAGATCGGGTAAGCAGCAAGAAATCCATTGGCATGTCTCCATTTCAGGTAGTTTATGGTGTGGATACAATTTTTCCTTCTTCATTGGCTATCCCGGTAATGAATCTTTTACAAGAAGCGAGAATTGAAGAAAATGATATACAATACAGAATAAACCAAATGATTCACTTGCAACGGACAAGAGAAGAAGTGTTTCAGAACACTTCTAAGCTCCATGATAATATCAAGAAAATCTATGACAGAAAAACCAAGTAAGATGATTTCAAGATCGGTGATGTAGTACTTTGTTGGGATGCCAGGAATGAAGACAAGGGTAAGCAAGGGAAGTTCAATAATTTATGGAAAGGTCCTTTTAAGATTGCAACTTCTCGTGGACAAAATGCATATCTATTGGAAGAAATGGATGGGAAAAGTTTCTAAGGAGGGCCAGTTAATGGTAGGCTCCTGAAGCACTATCTTTTTTGATTTGAAATTGTGAAAAAAGATTCATACTCATTGTATATATCAGTTTGATATTCTTGCAAGTGTGAAGTGGAAAAGCATTGGAGTTCGGAGTTCGAAGTGAAGGCCATGGAGCTTCATTGAGTTTCTAACATTTCAAGTTAAGTTTTGAAAAGAGTAAGTTAAGTTTTTAGTCATTGTTCGAGTCAATTTCAGTCAGTTTCAAAGTCAGTTTGTGTCACTGAGTTGTCAGTATTTAGTCATGCATTTCAGTTTGAAGTTTTTTTTTTTACCATATTGGCCCAATGGTTAGGCGCTTGGTCTATGGTGTTCTTCACACCTCCAAGGAGATGCCATCCCCAATAAGGCCGATGTTAGTGTTAGAATATGCATTCCACCATCAATGATCAAAATTACTCTTTTTATAGTCATTTTAGGGATCCCACTCAGAATTTTTTTATCATTCCAATAGGTCATGCAAAAAATTGAGTCACTGATAGTAGCCCTATTCATAAAAACTCACTCTCCCTCAAAATTTCACATTTTCTGGCCCAACTTCATGTCTTACTGATCATAAAAACACTTTTGAAAATCTCATTTCACTATGTATTATGTTAGGTCATTCAAGGTCCCATTAGGTCCTTAGGTTTCATTGCTGAAGGTCCAAAATGCACCATTTCATATCAATAAGGTCGGAAAAAGGTGTGAGAAGTGATTAACTAAAAATTTCATTATCATCTACAGAGGATTATCAACATGTAAATATCATTTTTAAATTTGTAATTTTGATTTTAAAATATGATTTTCATAATAATATGCAATTTTATTCAAAAAACAGAGTTTTAATTTATTTCATTTTTATGTAATTTTATGCTTCCTATATGTAATAAGTTCTGTCCCTAGCTGCCAAATCAAATCACATATGCCAAACTGAAAGTGAAAAGTGTCAAACACCAGCAACATCATCCTGCAAGGAAGAAAAATAAGATGAAAGGGTAATCAACAAAGTTTTTAAAAAGGTGAAATGAGACATTAGAAAAGTGGGTTTTTTCAATTCAAATTCAAATTCACTTAGCTGTTTATGACTCATTGACATCAATTCAAATTCATTTTCCACCTCCAAACATCAAGAAAGCACTCTAAGAGACCAAATTTTTGAATTTCTGAGCGAAATTGGCATAAGAGCGGAGTTCAGGGCGCAAATGCTAAAGACAGGGCACAAATGCTGAAGGCAGGGTGGAAACACTGAAACGAGGGCGCAAATACTCAGCAGAGGGTGCAAATCTATAGTCGAGGGCGCAAATGTGTAGGCCAGTGCGCAAATGCTAAAACAAGGGCGCAAATACTCAACAAAGGGATTAAATGTGTAGTCGAGGGTGAAAATGTGTAGGCAACGTCGCAAATGTGTAGGCAAGGGCGCAAATACTATGTCAAGGGCGAAAATGCTCTGTCTATGGCACAAATGACCAGCAAGCCCTAGAAAGTATTCAAGTGGTGAGAAATTGTCTTCAAAGCTCCACCAAATCAGTCATTGACCTCCAGCAAACCAGTGAGATGCTCATGCCATGAAAAACCATTTTCATAAGTTTATGTGTTGAAGTCTTGTAAATTGAGGTTGTAATTTGGCGTTTAAATTGAGGAAAAACCCTAGTATCCCATTACACTTGTGAAAACTCTCAAAATTCACTCCCTTACCTTTTGCATCCTTCCCACACTTATAAAAACCCATTCCCAAACCCCTCATTTGCAAAATTATCTTTTTTTCTATAATTTCCTCCCAAAACCCTAAGCCCTAGGTGTTACATCTACCTAGGCTCCCAATCTCTAAATCCCTATCCTAAATATATCATATTACTACTCCATATCCCCTCCCCATCTCACATATCCCTAACAAATATATCCCTCATTTCCCTTTCCCATTTCCCTTTCCTAATCCCTAGGGTTTTGACAAAAACACCATGGAAATAGAGGAATAATACACATCATTCAGTGAAGGAGAGGAAACATAGGTAGGGAGGCCACATAAAGGAGGAAGAGTGCTCAAAATTTAACCTACCGACACTAGGGAACTTTTGGCTTTTCCATTGATTGTGACATGCTTCAAACATGTTGGTTGTTATGATTTTTGTGGAAAATTTAGAGGGTCCAACACCATCCCATGTTGACTAGACTTTTCATATCCGGACTCCATGACAACCAAGTTACATTAGCTGGTGTCACTTTTACTCTATCCACTGCTAGTATTTCGGTGACCACCGGGATCCAAAATGTTGGGGAGAAGTGGTTTAAGAAAGGTACTTTGAAGAAAAAATACTTTTACTTCTTCCTAAAACCAAGACACCAAAATAAAATAAAGAGGTTATAATCATGAAGTAATTTTCCCGTGAAGGCAGATTTTCAAGGCTCTATTCCTATCACATCCGGCTCTTAATGCATTTCACTAGGGTAAGGATGCTTAATATACCTTATTATATTTTCCGGAGTATAGAGAAAATGACATACATTTCCCAGAAGAAGGAGTATGAATAGAAAATGAAATTTTATTTCATCATTCCCTAATAAAAATCATAGTCCTCCACCATCTCAATCAACTAAACATTGCATGGAGCACCTTCATAGATAATGATATTTTCAATGAGACATCCAATTAGCATGCACAAAATGTCCCTTCATCATCCCATCCATCCACTACAATCCCTCCATCTCATCCCATAGCACATTCATCATCATCAGATCAATCCCCTTCACCTCCTTCATCTCCATATCATCTTGATTTTGGGTCACCTAGCAGGTTTGAGGACATTGAGCCTATATGGGCTAGTATGGTTGAGGTTGAGCCATTGCCAAAAACCTACCAGAGAGGCCACAAGCATGTTTTTTCTCCACATGGAGTGGAAGGGGCCATGCCTTCTACAACAACACAACAGGTGGACAAGGGCAAAGAGAAGGTCATTGAGCTAGTCATTCATCATGAGGAGGACACTCATGAAACACAACAAGAATTTCAGCTTGTTGACTTATATGAGGATGAAAATGACAAAATCACTAATGCAGCTATCAAAGGAAATGATGTCAAGATTAAGTAGCTTAAAACTAATTTTGACAGGGAAAGATATGTCATACACTTCCTTGAGCAAGAAAATGAGAAATTGAAGACGAAATAGGTCATTGAGGAGGTAAAGTATGTCATTGCTCAAAGGCAGGGATAAAAGGCCAAAGCCATGCTAGATGAAATACTAGAGAAGTATGGCTTACTTGATGATTAAGAGGAATAAGCACCAAAGAAGAAACCTAGAACTAGAGGGCTGAAAAGAGCTCTAGCTCTAGAGAGGCGAAGGGAAGCTGAGCTTGCTGATCAGCTAACCCTAAATGAGCAACTTGCTATTATGATTAGTGAGAACAGGGAGCCATGGATTGATCGTGCCAATCAACATTTGGAGAAGCTTATCGCAAAGAAAAATAAGGATAATGACCTATTTTTTGGTACTTATTTTTTGGTGGGCGGACCCACCGATGGTTTTGTGCATGGGTTTGCACATGGTTTTGGGGCATGATGGTTTTCGGCCCCTGGTATTTTGTAGATCTTGTCAAGGGAACTACGGTTATGTTCTAATCCAGGGTTAATGGATTGGGTTTTATTTATGCTTCGGCATGTATATGTATGTGTTGTAACACTAAAAGGAATATAATGAAAATCAAGCTGGTTGTCTCGATTTGGGATCCAAGGGAAAATCTCTGTGTATATTTATTTTCTATTTTTAAGATTCATTTGTAGATGATTTTTGTAGAGGGTTAAAACCTACATTTGGTATCAGAGCTGTTTAGGCTTCAAGGGGACGCCTTTGCTACTGAGGGGTTTTTTGCTCAGGCCTGTGGTAGACCCTGTTCAGTGGGAGATCTGCGGGATCGATTCTTGCGGTGAAATAAGATGGTGAGCGGTGGAAAGATAGAGATTGAGAAATTTAATGGTCAGAGTTTTGAGTTGTGGAAGCTCAAGATGGATGATATACTGGTGGATAAAGACCAGTGGATCGCGGTAGATCCAGGTACTAAACCAACAACAATGTCAGATGAAGACTGGAAAAAGTTGGATCGGAAGGCGAAGAGCACAATACAGTTGTGTGTCTCAGATTCAGTATTGTTGAATGTATCTAGGGAAGCTACGATGAAGAATTTGTGGGACAAAATTGGGACTTTGTACCAATCTAAGTCTCTGGTGAATAAATTATTCCTACGGAAAAAGATGTATAGCGTGAGGATGAAGGATGGAGACTCGGTGATGGAGCATCTGAACGCCTTCAATACTGTGGTAATTCAGTTGTCATCTGTTGATATTAAAATCTCAGATGAAGATAAGTGCATCAGTTTTTTGTGTTCTCTACCAGACTCGTGGGACAGTCTGGTTATTGCAATAGGTAGCAATATAACTACCTTGAATTTTGATGACATTGTCTCAACCTTGCTGTCGGAGGAAATGAGATAGAGAAATATGGAGGGTCATAATGGAGATGCCTTATCTGTACGAGGAAGGTCCCAGAACAGAAACAAGAATAAGGTTTCGAGTGGGAAATCTAAATCTGGAGGGAGATCTAAATCTCCTGGAAAGTTTGTAAAGGTGTGCTGGAAATGCGGAATGGAAGGGCACTACAAAAAGGACTGCAGGTCTAAAGCTCCTGAGAAATGAAAGGGATCTGATGATGCTCCTTTTGCAGAGGCAAAAACCACCTCAGATGAAGGTGGGGATGTGTATTTGGCTTCTTCTTCAAATACACATGTAGATCATGAGTCATTATTGATTGAATCAGGTGCATCATTTCACTTCACTCCCCATAGGGAGTGGTTCTGCGAGTATGTGAAATATGATGGCAGTGATGTCTTCTTAGGTGATGATAGGAAGGCCAGAATCATCAAATGTGGAAAATTCAAGCTGAAGCTACAAGGTGGAAGGATTAGAACACTTCCTTGTGTTCTACACATTCTTGGATTGGCCAGAAATCTGATTTTTGTAAGCAAGATGGATGATGCAGGTGTAAAAACAATGTTCGAGAAGGATACCTGTAAGATGGTTCAGGGAGAACTGGTATTAATGAGGGGTGTTCGGGTTGGAACTCTATACAAGCTTCAGGGTAGCACTGTTATTAATGGGTGCAACAATTCTGTGGTTCCCAAAAGTGGAGTGGAAAGCCTAGCGGTCTCTGGAGAAAGACCATGCTATGGCATCAAAGGCTTGGACATATTGGAGAGAAGGGCCTTCAGATACTGCATGGAAATGGTATGGTATAAGGTATGTCTAATAGCTCTATGGATTTAAATTTCTGTGAACATTGTGTATATGGGAAGCAGAATCAGGTGAGTTTTCCTTCTGGTGCTAAGAGGGCGAACAAGATATTAGAGCTTGTGCACAGTGATGTGTTTGGACCTGTGTCGGTTCCATCACTGGGTAAGTCTGTGTACTATGTTTCATTCATAGATGACTTATTAAGGAATACATGGATATATTTCTTGAGGAATAAATCTGAAGTCTTTGACAAATTTAAAGAATTTAAGGCTCTAGTAGAAAACTAGACATAGAAGAAGATAAAGGTGCCAAGGACAGATAATGGTGGGGAGTTATGCAAGAAGGAATATGAAGAGTTCTGTAAGAAGTGTGGTATAGCACGGCATATTACTACTCCATACACACCTCAGAAAAACAGAGTTGCAGAAAGAATGAACCGAACATTGATGGAAAAGGAAAGAAGCATGCTAAGTGGTACCGAGTTAGGACAAAAATTCTGGGTAGAGGCAGTGGAGACTGCATGTTACTTGGTTAACAGATCACCTTCATCAGCGTTGGAGGATAAGAATCCACATGAGGTATGTACTGGTAAGAAAAATTCTCTTTCACATCTGAGGGTATTTGGATGTGATGCATATGTACATGTTCCAAAGGAGAAAAGGAGCAAGTTGGATAATAAATCTGAAAGGTGCACCTTTATTGGGTATAAGGATGGTTTAAAGGGTTACAAGCTTTGGAACCCGAAAACAAGGAAGGTTGTGTACAATCGAGATGTGGTGTTTAGAGAGGTGAAATATGTTGTTAAACATGAAGTCCTACCAAAGGAATCTGAAAATACAGAGTTTGAGCTAAAGGAGGATGAATCAGACTCTACAACAGAAGAAGACTCATAAGAGTAAGAGCCACAAAATACAGCTGTGAGAAGATCAGTTCGGGAAAGAAGACAACCAGAAAGGTATAGTCCATCTGATTTCGATTCAAATTTTGAGTTAACTATAACTAATGATGATCCCAGAACCGTCAGGGAGGCCATAGATTCAGAGGATGGAAAACTCTGGAAGGAGGCCATGGTTGATGAAATGGCATCCTTGCATAAAAATGAGGCATGGGATCTAGTGGAGTTGCTGGATGGAAGGAAGCCCATCGGGATAAAATGGGTGTTTAAGAAGAAGATGAATGTAGAAGGCAAGGTGGAGAAATACAAAGCTAGGTTGGTAGCAAAAGGTTATTCCCATGTGTCGGGAATTGATTTTGGTGATATTTTTTCTCCTGTTGCCAAAGTTACTTCTATTATATTACTTTTATCTGTTGCTGTTGCATTTGATTTTGAGGAAGAACAGATGGATGTGAAGATAACATTTCTTCTCGGGGATTTGGAAGAGGAGATTTACATGAAACAACCTGAAGGCTTTATGGTGAAGGGGAAGAAAGAACTAGAATACAGGTTAAAGAAGTCTCTGTATGGGTTAAAACAATCACCAAGGATGTGGTATCAGAAATTTGATACCTATATACGGGGACTTGGCTTCACCAGAAGCAAGGAGGATCACTGTGTTTATTTTAAATTAATTGGTGACCATGTTATTTATTTGGTCTTGTATGTGGATGATATGTTGTTGATTGAAAATGACAAAGAAATTATCCAAGATTTGAAGATCCAACCGTTCTCCAAATTCGACATGAAGGATCTTGCTGCTGCAAACTATATTTTGGGCATGAAAATTAAGAGAGATCGGGCAAAGAGGAAGCTCAACAACTTCGCAGGGAAGTATGTCGAGACTATATTGCGCAGGTTCAATATGCAGGAGTAAACCCATGAATGTTCGATTCCCGTAGGCACAGTTGATAGACAGAAAATCTTTCGAATTAATACATCATTAGATTTAGTCGACGGTTGAATCCTGCCCAATGGTCTATCCTCGTGACAAGGCTCGTTCGAGGATGAACCAAATTAGATGGTTCAAAACGTCGACCAAATCCTAATGATGTGATTAATCTGAAAGATTTTCTATCTATCTACATTATGGATCACAAAAGTCTTAGATCTAAGGTACAAAGTTGTTTGTTGAACAGTTTCCCAAGACACAAGAAGAAGAGAAGGATATGTCCCGTGTTCCATATGCAAGTGCAGTGGGTAGCCTGATGTATGCAATGGTATGTACTAGACTAGACATTGCACATGAAGTGGGAGTATTGAGCAGGTTTATGTCACACCCAGGGAAGCAGAATTGGACAACAGTGAAGTGAGTTTTCAGATATTTGTATGGCACTAGTGATTATGGCTTGTGCTACTAGGGAAGACCGGGATTGGAAAGAGTTTTGGAAATTTGTGGTTTTGTTGATGCAGACTGGGCTGGAGATCTGGACCAAAGAAGATCTACAAGTGGGTATGTGTTTAACCTATTTGGAGGTGTAGTCAGTTGGATGAGTAAAAGACAGGCTATAGTGGCTCTTTCAACTACAGAGGTAGAATACATAGCAGCCACTCATGCAAGCAAGGAATCAGTTTGGTTGTAGAGGTTGTGTTCAAGTATGGGGTTGGTGTAGAAAGCTTTAAGGATAGACTGTGATAGCCAAAGTGCAATTTTATTGGCTAAGAACCCTGCTTATCATTCAAAGACCAAGCACATTGATGTTCAATATCACTTTGTGAGAGATATGGTTGAGGCTAAAAGGGTGTTGCTGGTAAAGGTGGACACCTTGAAGAATGTTACAGATTCATTGACGAAGTCTGTGAGCACTCATAATTTCTCTTGGTGTAGAGAAACAATGGGTGTTGTAGAGCTGGGTTAATGAATAAGCTCTCCTGTGGCCCCCTGCGGAAAGGAAACAACAAAGTGGGAGAATCTTGGGTAGGTGTTATATTCTTTCCATGAATAGTCAAACGCGGGGGGGTCACAGGCAGGGTGAAAGTCCCTCTTGTACGTTGCGCCAGGCGCAGCACGAGGGGTGGCAGCCCCCCCTGTTCGGGGTCCGTGGCAACGCACCGGGAAAATTTTTTTGGTCCTTATTTTTTGATGGGCAGACCCACCCATGGTTTTTTGCATGGGATTGCGCATGGTTTTGGGGCATGATGGTTTTCGGCCCCTGGTATTTTGTAGATCCGATCAAGGGAACTACAGTTATGTTCTAATCCAAGGTTAATGGATTAGGGTTTATGTATGCTTTGACATGTATATATATTGTAGCACTAAAAGGAATATAATGAAAAATCAAGCTGGTCGTCTCGATTTGGGATCCAGGGGAAAATCTCTGTGTATATTTATTTTCTACTTTTAAGATTCGTTTGCAGATAATTTCTGTACAGGGTTAAAACCTACATTATTGAGGAGGAAGGTCAAACATCATGCACTGGAGTAGAAAGTTGCATTGGCCAAGCTCAAAATTGCCAATGAAAAAATTGAAGATTTGACCATGGAGGGGAAGAAGAAATTGGACATTCTTGCCGAGGCTTCCCTCCAAGCCTAGACACATTATCATTAGCCATTCCAACAATTTTGAGGCATTTCCTAACTTTTTTGCAAAATCTGGAAATTTCTATGTTTTTTGAGATAGACATTTAGTAGAAATTTTTTCATTTGGTGTACTTTTTGAGGGAAAGAAAGGTACCATTGGATTCCTAATGACCAATGCATCTCAGAAAACCATGTTTCCAGCCTTGGTTTTCAGTTTTGATAGGTGAAAATCTCAAAAAACCATAAAAAAACCACCTTTTTGCTCTTGTTTTGACCTATGCCGTGCAAATACCAGTCTTAGGAGAATGAATTTTTGAGGGTGCAAATGACCTTCATTTTTAGAACTTGAGGCATATTCAGAAAGAGGACAAGCAGGGCTTTCCAACAAGCCATCTTGGTCCTGATTTCTACACCTGTAGGTCAGCCAAAAGTGGCCTTGAACATGGAGGGCGCAAATGACACTGCGAGGGCACAAATGCACAATGGAGGGCGCAAATGACCAATTTGCTGATTTTTTCCAAGTTTCTATGAAATTTTTACTTTTCTTCAAGAAATCATGTTTCTATTTATGTAATTAATCATGGTAAATGTAATTATGTCAAGGATAAGTTACCTAGGGGTAGATTCATTAGGTAAAAGTCATCATTGAGTCATAATGAATCAGTTGAATGTAATTAGGAATGAGTCACTTGGACCAGCCTATACTCCAACTTTCAGTTCAATATCTTGTGGATCTCTTCCTCACCTCATGGATTCAACCCTTGAGGATGAGTGAATGTGGTTTTGATGTCCTTTTAGTCTCTTTCTTCACTCTTAGCAAGGTTTGGAATCAATTTGTATGTTTTCTTATTGATAAAGGAACTATTGTAATCATTTTGGCACCTAATAAAGAGTTGTAGCTATTTTTTGGGATACGTATGGTATGATTTTTATCATTGTATTTTCTTCAGTTTCATATGTTAGAATGTATTGTATTCATGTTCACTTCATCTCTATGGTATGATCTCTTTCAAGTTTGATAATCAGAACACATGCTTGCTCATGCTTTGTTTTAGGGAATTGATCATAGTTTATCCATTTTCCTATGTCTAGGAAGAACACATCTCCCATGCTCTTCCTAGCTTCTCCTTAGTCTCAAAAACATCTCATCACAATCATATTTAAGTGATAAGCCTTATGCCTACCTTGCCCCATTGATCCCTGCATCCCTATCTCATTTTCCTTGACCTAGCTTTCCTTGACCTAATTTCTTCATTCCGTGATAACCTAACCAAAACAAATCAAAACAACCCCTACACTTATATCTAGCCTAAAAACCATAATTCCTCTATCCCTCCTAGTTGTGACCTTGTGGAGAGATCCCTCTCCGACTTGGTAGGACTAGCTACCAAGCCAAAAGTTTGGTTTGTGGTTACCTTTGTTGGGATTCCTTCTTCAGCCTTGGGAATCTGGCAGAGTGATAACAGAGTGCACTTGATATACAGGTGCTATCATTGAAACATGATAGGGTCATTCTTAAGGGATGTCATCAGGGAGAGGCTACAAGAGACCACTTGCAAATGATAATAAGAAAGAACCATCATGGAGGACATGAAAGAATATTGGACCAAGGAAAATAAATGGTAATTCATGCTAAGTTGGAAGGTTCTGATACTTATCTATATCCTTTGGAGGATGAAGATGAAGAATGTGAAGATCCATAGTGAATAATTCAAAGTCATAGCATCAAGGAGAAGAGCTTGGCATTGATGAAATGAAGTATTATGTCACCATTTCCAAGTCATGGCTTCTAAAAGTGTCATTACAAAAAGTCATATGAGTCAATGTGTTTTTCCACATCACATGTGTAATGTAATTATGTAATTTCCAAAAAATAAGAAAATGTAAAATGTGTGGAATCCTAAGGGTCCCGCATGGAATGTGAAGAGTCACTAGTAAGTTCTAATGTCATTTAGAAGCTCAAAGGTCACTTAGGAATTCGAAAAGTCATAGTAGGAGCTCAAGAGTCACGAGGAAAGTCAAGAGTCACATGGGAGGTGGAGAGTCACGAGGAAAGTCAAGAGTCACATGGGAGGTGGAGAGTCACTTCATTTGTTATAAATACAACCTCATATCTCAAGAGGACAGACTTGGTACTTTGGAATTTTCATCTTGGCTTCTCTAGCTTGGCATAGGAGAGAAGATCATTCTTTGGAGGAGAAAGTGGTGATTAAATGTTCCACTATTGGGGCTAGTGTGGTAGCATTGTAATTGTGTATCTTGGGACTCACACTTAATATATGAAGCTCTCAGAGCCAATGCACTTTCATGCATATGCAGTGTATGTTTATGTTAACACATACTAATGAAAATTAACTATTTTTTTGCCTTTGGTATGCATCTTGTTGATTTTTCGTTGTTACTTGATTTTATGATTGTTGTATTCTTATGAATTAATTTGAAAATTAAATAATTATTATTTCCATGCTCTTGTGTGTCTCTTTTAAGATAATAGTATGATTTTTCTTCCAGAGGCTCAATCTCTCTTTCCCTTCCATGAAAGTACCTTATATACATTACAATTGTATGCCTCACAGTGTCAACTTACTTTTTCAAATATTGTTTGTATAATATCATGTGGATAATTGCAACCAAGGAAAATTATTAAGGATAATGGCAACCAACCTTGCTTTTCGGTTAGGGCTCCTACTCCAAAGAGTGCGAGGGATAATTGGAACTTCATATCAGGGAGACCCCCTTAGTTGACTGAATTCCAGCACCATCAACATAACAAAACTCTTAAGTTATATTCATGCTACTTTTCATTATTGGAATAATGAGAATATTATCTAGAAAGACTTGAAAAAAGTGGTATAGATACTTTTAATGCACGCCATTCATGAGGCTGATGAACATTGTTGATGTATTGGTCAAATTGAACAACACTACCGCAAAATCATAATGTGCTAACCGAGTTCGAAAGGAGGCTTTTAAGATCTCACCTTCATTAATTCTTAACTGGTGGTATTCAGATAAGAGATTGATTTTCAAGAAAACTTCTACTCCCTTCATTTGATTGAAGATATCATCTATTCTGGGTATCAAGTACCTTTTCTTTACTGTGGCTCGATTCAATTCTCTACAATCTATGCATAATCTTCTTTACTGTGGCTCGATTCAATTCTCTACAATCTATGCATAATCTTAAGGATCATCTTTCTTCTTAACAAAAATCACTAGTGCACCCCAAGGTGAAATATTGGGTCTAATAAGTCCCAAATATAACAACTCTTTTAACTACATATACAACTCACAAAGTTCTAGAGACACCACCCTATAGAGGATCTTGGATATTGGATCTACACCAGTTTTTAGGTCGATTGTGAAATCGATCTCCCTCTGAGGGGGTAATACTGACAACTCCTTGGGGAGAACATCCTTAAATTATGACAGAACTTGGTGTTGATCTAGGGAGGGTCCCCTCTTGTCACATATGGTTTCGACCACATATAATTTAAAACCTTTCCCAAGATAGCATTTTACCATCATCTTTGAGATAAATCATTGGGTCACTCCTTTCTTGATACCACAAATCTCAACTGATCTACCTTCATCATCTAAACATATCACTTTCTTTTTGAAACAATCTCCTAAAGCTAAATGAGCTTCAAGCGAGTCCATTCCAATGATTACATGTTACATCCCCAGTGCAGTGATGTATGCCTTCAAATTAGATGTACACACCCCAAGGTTTACCCAACATTAGACAACACTAATTCCTACCACTTGTCGTAGCCTAGAAGCCATCTCAACTTGTTTAAAGTCATCATACCCATAAGCCGCCAACCCACATTTTTCTAATGAAAATGGTGAAATTTTTGTAAGCATAATCCTCTTGGGTTATGCAAACTTTTCTTATTCACTTGAGAGGAAGGCGAAAGGCCACAAGTGAATGTGAAAAGTTATTGGAAGTCCAAGCAACCTCTTGGAAGATGAAAACCAAGGGTCAGAAAATTGTGTATTAATATGAACATCTTGTCAATAGAATACAATCACATGTTTATCCAAATTTTTTCTATTATTTAGTGCGTGTTTAACATGGTATCAGAGAGGGCACATTATTTCCCTACCTGATTGTTTGTGAGGCATGGTTATGTGGCCCTTTACCTAGGCTCGTGTTTTCCTCTCTTCTACTCAATTTTTTATTCCTCTTAGTGGTTGTCCATGAGCCTATCCACGGCCCGTCAAACGAAATTTGACATTTTTTGAGTATGTGTGTTTCTTTTTCATGTAATCTATCCTGCCACCCTTGACCCATATTTTCTTTACATTGGACATCTAATCCTCCTAGGGTTAGTGTGGAAGGCGAACAAGCATAGGGAGTCCAAGATACCTTGGAATATGGAATCCAAGAGTCACACCTAATGTACTATAAATATATATCACTATGAATCATATTGCATCTCACATTTATATTATATCCTTGCGTGTATACCATACCTGTGTTTAACATGGTATCAGAGCGCCTAGGTCAAAAGTTCAAATTTTTCCTAGAATAGCACTGGTATGTGTTGCATGGAAAAAAAAAAATGATCCCTACCATCTGTGCCTGTCAGTGAGGTCTCTAATTTTGGTAATATTTCCCTTTTCTCTCCTTAGTCTGCGATTTTATTTTGTTTGAGGCCCGTTACCTCTTCACTGCACATTGAACACTGCCAATATTGATCTCCTCCTTTGACCTATCAGTCAACCTTAGCTGCCTCCATTATAATACTCTTGTTTAAAAAACACCCTTGTTTCCATTTATATCAACGTAACATGCCTCATTTATCTCCACTAGTGTAAGAGCTTGCCTGGTCTCGAAAAGAAGGTCTATAATACATTTGATCTGGGCACCAAAAACTGATTTGCTTATACTGTTGATATGTTGAAGCCTCTATGTGTAATTTGAGGATTTAAGCGCCTGCGGCGACTGCTGAGCCAAAGAAGAAGAAGATGCAGGAGCCTGAGGTTTATTTGCACTGTTGCTAGTGGTGGTGGTGTTGGTACTCTTTAGGGGTTGTCTCGATGTTGTGACCTTAGCCAAAGTAGACTGGAAAATAACCTACCATTTTTTAAATTAATCCGATTTCTTGTTAAAATCCATAATTAAGCTCCAGGTCTTCTGCTCTATTCAACCTGTGGACTTGTTCAAATAATCAATTCATGTATTTGATGGCATTTGTGAGGTGGAGAAAGGTTCCAACCTTGAATAAAAGGCACAAAAAATGTGATGTCTTGTAATTCTAGATGGAATTCCTTCCCCACCTGCATACCTCGCTGTCAATGAATCTCTCCTCGACTCCTGTAGGGGAAATCTCTATCATTCAACATGTTCAATAACTCTTGCCCGATGATACCTGTGACACCAACAACAACCATCGATGGCCCATCCTCCCTCAACCCCATTCTCACTAATCTATTAGGAGGAAACCTAGTTCTCGCCCTTGGCATTGATCTGAGGCATTTTCATTTTCCCCACATTTGGCTGCCATTGCCATTGATAGCAAAATCACGTTGTAACAGTGCTCGGGAAGCATATGAATGATGGGTGACTTCCATTTCCATCGTTGATCCTAATTACTTTGACAAATGAATCCATGTAACCTGCAATGGTTTAAAAGAGATTTTTATGTTTTCCATACACCATTGACGTGTGTTGTGACTCTCTTCTTGGTAACTAGGTTGTGGACCGATTCCTCTAAGTTTGATTGATAGGATCTGTGTTGAAGTTTTTAATACTTTTAAATGTGCCCATGCTATAAGATTAAGATGACCTATTTAAGAAGATTGATTTTTATATGAGTTGAGTTAAGTATGGCAGATTCATATACACGTTGGTATTATATTACCATAAGAGTGTATGGTATATAATATATGTATATGGTATGAAAGAAAGGGAGTACGCTGATGTTTTTGAAGACCATATGTTATATGGGATATTGTTTACATGAACATGGTATGTGGTATTTTTTTTGGATAGCTATGAAATTGTATGGTGTATGGAGGAATATTGAGAGCCTACACACTTAGTTGAAGAGTTTTTTTGAAGACAACTAATTATTTTTTTTTACAAAGAATTACAATTCAGTTTTGCTGGAATTATACAAAGTGTAGATGACTGAGACATATTTAATAGACTATGAAGAATGAAATGTTCTAGTTGGAAGAAATAGATGATTCAAGGAATGTTTATGTATTCATTATATATTCAACGATAGTTTGATAGAGAGCTAGTATTCTTCATTTTTTGAAATCTTCAAAAGTTGGGGTTTGTGTATTAGGGTTATTGAGCATTCATTTTTTCTGAGATAATGGAGAAATTTGATGAAATATTAAGTTTTTGAACACTCTTATACTCTCCACTATTGATGGTATGGTAAATGTTAGCAAATACATATTTGTGACATTAAATTCTGTTTGCAAAATGCACATGACAAGATTGCATTTTTGCAGCTTGAATATCAACTTCAACAAGATGAGTTACAACAAAAAAGGAAACATTATGAACTTGTTTTTGTTCAGTATAATTCCATTTTTAAGTCAAAAGTTGACTATAATCAACACCCATAATGCAATATTCCGAATTAGCAATAGCTAATTGGAAATATTAATTTTTGACTACTTTACTTTCATAAAGTTAAGTTAGAAATAAAGTGGGTGAAGAGGGACACTTAACTCACACTTAGGATAAAAGCATTTCCTAAAGTCACTTGAGAAACATTATTTATTGGCAGTGTGGGGCCTATAGGTCGAAGTGGCAGCGCAGGAAAAATGACAGTGTAGGCAATGTGGGCCCAAGGCAGCGTAGAGAGAGAGGGGTTGCGTGGCTCAAGGAGACAACACAGTTGATGGTGGGGCCTAGGTGAGAGAAAGGCTCTCCAAACATAAAAAGGGAGAGGGTCTCCTCATTTCATTCATTCTAATTATGCATCTTTGTTATTTGTCTGTTGAAATTGAGCACACTTGCTGTTGAGCAAAGTCTGCATGTGCTGTTCAGTACACCGGGTGTCTCCCTGCGAAGATCCCAACTTCAGCCCCGAGGGACTTCGAGTGCCTACTCGGGTGAGGAGTTCCATATTTGTTTTGTCAGAGAGAGTTGTAGCAACCACAATTGGGAGCATTTACTGGAAGAGATAGCGTAGTCAGTGAGAGGGAGGACACAGTCTTGGAAGGAGGTGGTTCTGATTGAGGGTTTATAGGGGGATTCAGCCTGGGAGAGTTGGAAAGGGGTCAACCCTTCCCTATTCCAGCATTTTGGTAGAGTCGAAGGCCATTATTTGCAGCAGATCATTCAGGGCTAGCATTTCTCATTGGGGAATAGTGTAGTGCCTCAAGGGAGTCATTTTCGGAGGTCAACCATTTTTGGAAAGCTTTCTGGGCTTTTCTGGGTATTGGGTGGACAGGCCATTCCCAAAGTTTCACAATTTTCTGAGGTGGGGAGCAGCCCCAAATATTCAGTTCATTCCAACAGTAGCAACACCAACAAACCTGGAGATTACGTAGTCTTGAGGGAGCAACCATTCCGAGTCAGCTTATGAGAGTATTTCTAAGCTTGCCTAGTGCAAGCCAAGGTGCCATAATTCTGATCACCTTTTGTACTCATTTCATCTTTCAATATTAATAAAATGGCTCGGCGTTCTCCATATTGTCTGTTTTTCTTATGATCTCTCTCTAGTTGCTGTATGTCATTGTTTATGTGCTTTATATTGCTATTTATTTCCATTCCGGATATTACAGTGGTATTAGAGCTCATAGACTTGGTTCAGCCCGTGGAGCAGATTGTTTATGACACCAGCAGGAAAATCATACATCTGTTACCGAGGAAGGAAGTATAAAGACCAAGAGCGGAGGTTAGAGAGCACCTTCAGGGAAGGGGACTACGTTCCAGTAGTGGACACAGAAGAGGAGGAACCAATGGTAGAGGAAAGAGATGCCGGGAAGGATTCCAGTGAACTTCTCCTCAAATTAGTGCAAGATTTGTCGAGGAAAATAGAAGAGATGGGGCAAAGGTTCACTGTAGAATCTAGACAGTGTGAAACCCCAAGAGGTTTCCATGTCAGAGAGGGATCAGGCACATCCCATCATTTGCAGGAGCCCCTCACAGCACAACAGATGGCATCACATACACCTCCACGTTCCACGATGCCCACATTTCTTGCCACAGACACTGGAGCAGGAGAACAACAGGAGCAGGAACTGGCACACATGGGAGATTAATTTGCTGAGTATCAGTCCTATGGTTAGGAGTTTAGAGATGCCCTCACATTCCATGATTTAGTTCAACTCAAGAGGGACAACATACCCCGCAACCATCACAGGGGAAACAAACACTCACATGGCGGGGATGTACAGTGCACTGTAGGAAGATTCTATCTGCCGACATTTGAAGGATTATCCAAGTGTTCGGAAAAGGCTTGGGTGGAGAAGTTGGATATATATTCCATCTTAACCAGATGGCAGAGCCAGAAGCCATCAAGGTGGCAGTGCGACACCTGGAGGGTGAGGTCCATGACTGGTGGTTTCACGGGATGGATACGCTGGGACACTTAGGAGTGACAACATATGCTGAGTTCACACAGAGGTTGACAGTGCGATTTGATCGGAGAGATCTAGAGGAGCACTTTGCTGAGCTGACTAAGCTCAAGTAGACCGGGAGTCCAGACACACACTTGAGACTCTCCGTGATGGTGCCTAATTTATCTGCAACCCAGATGATATATATGTTCATTGACGTATTGACAGAGCCTCTACGGGGATTAGTCAGATCGACGAGGCCAACTACACTCCATGATGCAGCTGGGAGGACTCGAGATTTGCAAGATGCACTACCTCAGACTAGAGCTCCTTTCCCCCAGAGATTGGCATTACATCCGAAGGGGAAGGAAGCGAGGGTTCCACTTCCAAAGGAGAACCAGGGTAGAGGGCCAGTGGATGATGATATTAGGAGAGATCTGAGGCGGAAGAGGCTATGTTTCACATGCCAGGAGCCATGGTCACCCGGACACCGTTGTGCCACAGGGAAGGCACATTTCATTGAGGTCTTCTCCGACAGTAGCGGGGAAGAGGAGGAGTATGAGGAGATAGAGGTAGGGGGTAGCAATACAACGTAGAGAGGGGATCATCTGCCACCTCCACCACCAAGAGCGGGAGGTGCAGCATTTGCACCTATCGGGGGAGCCCTTGCAACTTTGCGAGGAGTTCCAAAATACTTGACACTGCGTGTCCGAGGCATAGTGCGAGGACAACAAGTTTCAGTGTTAGTGGACAATGGGGACACCCAAAATTTTATTGATGCCTAGTTGGTAGAGCAGAGGGGCATATCGATGGATAACTTTGACGGATTTTCGGTACTGGTTCTATGTGACAAGACCATGCAGTGTGCTAGGTATGTGCCAGCCTTGGGAGTGACTATGGGGACTTACACCCTCACGGATCACTTCTTCGTGGTGGACATTCCGGACACTAACGTGATACTGGGGGTGCAGTGGTTGATCACGCTGGGGAAGGTCACCACTGATTGGGAGACCTTGGAGATGGAGTGGACGGACAAGAAGACTAGGAGGCACAAGAATATTCGGGGTATGCACACCTACCCACCACAGAAAGTTTCAGCACACTGGATGGAGGCAGATTTCTAGAAGGGAGAAATAGAGTGGGCAGTGGAACTGCGTGTTTCAGAGGCATGATATACAGGGCATGCCATACACCCAAATGTACAGTCCATTTTAGATAGGTATGCCATGGTTTTTGGAGAGATACCACAAGGGAAGCCGCCATATCGGGGGTTTGAGCACATGATTGAGATGGAGTAGGGTATCCAGGCTGTCATCAATACACCCTATAAGCATCCTAAGGCCTACTGGAATGAGATTGAGAGGGCCATCCATGAGCTCTTAGCTCTGGGGCACATCCGTCCTAGCACTAGCCCCTTTTCTTCTTCAGCGGTGTTGGTGAAGAAGAAGGATGACACACTGAGGATGTGCATTGACTATAGGGCCCTAAACAAGAAGACCATGAAGAACAGGTACCCCATCCCATGGATAGATGAGTTGATGGATGAGCTAAGGGGATCGGAGTTCTTCTCGAAGATTGATTTGAGATCCGGGTACCATCAAATTCACGTGAGGGAGCAGGATATTCCCAAGACTACTTTTAGATGTCATTATGGTCACTTTGAGTTTTTGGTGATGCCTTTTGGGCTGAACAATGCTCTGGCTACATTTCAGTCATGCATGAATCACATCTTCCATAGTCACTTGAGGAGGTTTGTGTTAGTGTTTTTCAATGACATCTTGATTTACAACAGGACATGGGAGGAGCACCTACAACATATTGAGGCTGTATTGCACATATTGGAAGAACAACAATTCTATGCTAAGCTTTCCAAGTGTGATTTTGGGCTAACAAATATGATCTACTTAGGGCACATTATTGGGGTGGATGGAGTGAGGGTCCACGAGGAGAAGCTCAGGGCCAACAGGGATTGGCCAGAGCCGAAGAATGTGACGAAGCTTCGGGGGTTTGTGGGTATCTGCACCTACTACCGAAAGTTCGTCAAGGGATTTTCCCAACTTGGTACACCCCTTACAGACCTTACCAAAAAGGGGGCATTTAGTTGGATGGATACAGTGCAGAGGGCCTTCGATACACTCAAGGAGGTGATGAGCAGCTGCCTAGTTTTGGCATTGCCAACTTTTACGCAGCCCTTTGTCCTAGAGTGTGATGCATCAAGGGAGGAGATGGGCGCAATTTTGATGCAGGGAGGCCACCCCATAGCTTTCGAGAGCCAAAAGTTGTTGTCGCATGAGAGGTTGTATGCTATATATGACAAGGAGATGTTAGACATCATGCATGCATTGGCCAAGTTTCGGCAGTACCTGGTAGGGAACAGGTTCAGAGTAAGAACATACCACAACAGCCTTCGATTCTTTCTAGAGCAGTAGCAGTTGCAGGAGAGGCAACGGAAGTGGGTCAGCAAGATCCAGGCATATGATTTTGACTTTGAGTATGTCAAGGGGAAGAACAACGTGGTGGCTGATGCACTTTCACGTAGACCAGCAGCGTTGTCCTTGATGAATTTGGATACAGACTGGAGGGCTCAACTTTTGGTAGAGTAATCCAAGGACCGTTTTGCCTGTGAGGTGTTGGACGGACAAGTTACAGATGACAGGTACAGGGTGATGGATGAGGTGATCTACTTCAGGGACATGATCTTCTTGACCGAGAGCTCCAAGCTCAAGGAGAAGATATTGCATGCATCACATGACTCACCATTATCAGGCCACCAGGGGTTCACCAAGACCTATAGGGCCATTAGAGAGAGGTTCTCATGGAAGGGCCTTAAGGAGGACGTACTCCGGCATGTCAGGGAGTGAAAAGTTTTCTAGCGCAACAAGGGGGAGATGAACCATCCGGCGGGGTTACTGCAGCCTCTTCCCATATTTGAGGGGAAATGGGAGAGTATTTCAATGGATTTCATCATAGGGTTGCCCACTGTATAGGGCAAGGATTGCATATTTGTAGTTGTTGATTGGCTGAAAAAGTATGCACATTTCTTCACCATATCATAATGTTACACTGCAGCACAGGTGGCAGAGTTATTTTTCAGGGATCTTTTCAGATTGCATGGTCTCCCAAAGACCATTATCAGTGACAGGGATAGCCGCTTCATGGGTGGGTTTTGGCAGGATCTTTTCCTTTTGGTGGGCACTGAGTTGACCCCGAGTACTAGTTACCACCCACAAACGGATAGACATACATAGATAGTGAACAAGTGGCTAGAAGGCTACTTGTGTAACTATGTCAGCGGGCAATAGAAGGCATGGTTACGATGGTTGCATTTGGGAGAGTAATGTTACAATGCCACTCATCATATGTCTATCGGCATGTCTCCATTTTATGCTTCATATGGGTATCATGCTTTATCCTTTGCTGACGTGATGTTTGGTGTTAGCAAGGCCCCTCGGGCTAAGGATTGGATTCAAGAGAGTCAGGATATACTCCGAGCTCTCAAGGATAACATAGCTACATCATAGAATCAACAGAAGCTGTATGCCAATAGGGGACGTGTTGAGAGACAATTTGAGGTAGGGGACTTGGTCTACCTACGATTGCAACCATATCGGAAATCCATGCTGAAGCAGAAGGGGGCTAAAAAGCTCAAGCCCCACTTTTATGGACCATACAGGTTGACACACAGGATTGGGGAGGTCGCATATGAGTTGGAGCTACCCACGGGTAGTAGGATTCATAACATTTTTCATGTGTCATGCCTGAAGAAGGCACTGGGACAACAGGTGACTGTAACCAAGGATCTTCCACCCACCGATGATGAGGGGCATTTGGTGCTACAGCTGGAGGCCATTATTGACACTAGGGAGAGGCAGCTACGGAGCAGGACAGTCAGGGAGTACCTGGTGAGATGGAGGAACCTACCGGATGAGGATGCCACTTGGGAGAGTGAGAAGATTTTGCAGCATCCATCATTGCAGTTGCTTGAGGACAAGCAAAATTTTTCTACGGAGGACTGTAATATTCCCAATTAGTAATAGCTAACTGGAAATATTAATTTTTGACTACTTTAATTTAATAAAGTTAAGTTAGAAATAAATTGGGTTAAAAGGAACACTTAACTCACACTTAGGATAAAAGAATTTCCTAAAGTCAATTGAGAAACATGATTTATTGGCAGCATGGGGCCTAGAGGTCGAAGTGGCAGTGTAGGAAAAAAGACAACGTAGGCAATGTGGGTCCAAGCCAGCACAGAAAGAGAGGGGCAACGTGGCTCAAGGAGGCAACGCAGTTGATGGTGGGTCCTAAGTGAGAGCAAGGCTCTCCAAGCATAAAAAGGGAGAGGGTCTCCTCATTTCATTCATTTTGATTATGTATCTTTGTTATTTGTCTTTTGACATTGAGCACGCTTGCTGTTGAGAAATGTCTGCACGTACTTTTCAGTACACTGGGTGTCTCCGTGTGGAGATCCCAACCTCAGCCACGGGGGACTTCGAGTGCCTGCTCGGGTGAGGAGTTCCATATTTTTTTTGTTAGAGAGAGTTGCAACAACCATAGTTGGGAGCATTTACTGGAAGAGACATCGCAGTGAGTGAGAGGGAGGATGCAGTCTTGGAAGGAGGTGGTTCCGGATTGAGGGTTTATTAGGGGATTCAGCCTGAGAGAGTTGGAAAGGGGTCAGCCCTTCCCTATTCCAACATTTTGGTAGAGTCAGAGGCCATTATTTGCAGCAGATCATTTAGGGCCAGCGTTTCTCATTGCGGAATAACGTAGTGCCTCAAGGGAGTCATTTTCAGAGGTCATCCATTTTCGGAAAGCTTTCTGGGCTTTTCTGGGTATTGGGTGGAGAGGCCATTCCAAAAGTTTCATAATTTTCCAAGGTGGGGAGCAGCCCCAAATAGTTAGTTCATTCCAGCAATAGCAGCAACAAAGTAGCAGTACCAGCAACACTGGAGATTATGCAGTCTTGAGGGAGCAGTCATTCCGAGTCATCTTCTGAGATTATTTCTAAGCTTGCCTAGTGCAAGCCAAGGTGCCATCATTCTGATCACCTTTTGTTCTCATTTTAGCTTTCAATATGTTGTGGCCAGCAACAACCCCCCTTTTTATTTAATATTAGTAATGATACTAAATAAATGGGGACCCTTAGTTAAAAAATCCAAAAAAATCAATTAGTATTTGTTTCCCTTTTCAAATAAAACCTTCTATCATAACTTAGGGAAATTCCATAGAAAATCCTTAAGAAACACTTAAGTTTATGATAGATTACAATAAAATCTTTCTTTGAGCGAAATAGCGCATCCATCGCAAATGGTAGATATCTTTTGTAGAACTGAATCTTTTAAACTGCAACTTTGCGATATTGCGATAACACGATCCCAAAAAGCCTATACGTTAAAATACTGGTCGCAAATCACATATCGCAGAAAATTGTTAAACGAATATTTTATATGTGATATTTGCGATTTGCGATTTTGCGATATTTGCGATTTTGTGATGTTTACGATTTGAGAAAAATGTGATTTGCGATATTGCAATATTGCATAGCAAATCGCAGATTCTTAAAAAGCTCGTTGTCCAATGTAAATCCTTTCATAAATCAATATCTGTTATGTGCTTTAAATGATTGAATTAATGAATGGATTGTCAAGTATCAATAAAAAAGTTTTTGTTTTGATTGAAAGGTTGTTTCCGTTAGAATAATATATTTCATCCGCCTTTTGCATTTAAAACTATCTCATCACTCTTCTCATGTCATTACTCTCACTTAACTCGTAAAACTGCAGGCGCAAAGGAGCAAAAGACTATACAAAGCGTTCATAGAGCATTATGGGTAAGAAAGAGAAGATTTCAAGTTCTGAAAACAAAGAAATGGCTTCACTGTATGCGGATACTGCTTGCAATAAGGATGCCGATATAACCACCTGGGAAGGAATGTATAATTTGCTTGAAGAAGAAAATCCCAGGGTGATGCAAGTTGCGGCTACTGAAGGATCAAGTAATTCATCTGAAGCAACCCTTAAAGACCTGGCTTGTTCATTTCTGCACCGGATAGCAGCAAGACCAAGAATTCTTCCGTATTTAGACATGGTAAAATGGGTGTTGGACAACACCGATATTTCAGACAGGCAATTTAGAACTCTAGATCAAGAGCTCATCGGGTCGTTCACTACGGAAAATTTGAGGCTGATGTATCATTTGCCGGAAACTTAGGCGACTTATAATAAACAATTTATGGAGAATTTTTCCAAAGAACATGAAAATTTGGCAGAATGCACAAGGGAATGTACCAAAAGAGATGAACCATTGAAGAAAAACAAACACGGTATGTACAGTACTGGTTCACTCACCGCTCCATATTGTTTTGCTGCTGCTATGTTATACAGGCTTTTTGGAAAGCCTGATATAAATATGGTCTTACCTGAATGGCTTCCATTGTTAAATGCTGCTATTAACGCTACTATTGTAGACTGGGCCAAAATATTATCTGACAATTTAGCCACTGCTATTTTCAATTACCGGTCTAAACGAATTGTTTCTCAGAGGATTTATCTTCCTTTTTATCTATCTGCTTATGTTATGGACACTATCTGCTTTGTTTCTAAATTCCCTTTGATGGGTTGGCAATGGACGATTCAAGATCATTTGCCTATTCATGTGTATCACAAGGAATTGTGGGAATCCAAGTTTATTCCTCATTTTTACAAGATTTGCCATGGCATAATGTTGCCTCTGCACAAAACATTGTATAATAAATATGCTCCAAGGTTTTCCCCGGAAGCACAAGTTGACAGTCTCCCTGTCACACGATGGTTTGGGGAAGAGTGGTTTACCTATGTGAGGGTTTTTGGAAGCTCTTTTTCTCCTCATGTTTTACCCTTATATGTTTCTGATAAACTTATAGCTCGGGAAATTTCATACCAAACCTGTGGTGAAGGAGGTTTGAAAAAGGAATTAAGGGATAATAAGAAGGCCATTTGGCCACAATTTCCTGTAGCTTGTGGGACATTTTCATTATTTGATGTTGGACATGCATTCAAGGAAGTAAGAAATATTACATGCTTACAATTGTTTAAATTTTCAAAAAGGTTATTCGACCCTAATGAAGTTGCTAAAAATTTCACCTCTGCAATCAAAGTAAGGATATTTTCCAGAGAAGAGGACCCTTTCGATGATATATTCCTAGAAAAATCCACACTAAAATAATTTCTACATTCATCACAGATGCAGTTATCTCCAGAACAATTTCAAGAATTTAAAGTTTACAGAGAAAGAAGACTAACTACTATCTCTTTGGAAAATTTGCGTTTGGAACCCGCAAGGGAACCAACTCCTAGTGTCAGTCTCAATGGCAGTTCAGGTACAGATAAGTCTAAGTCAAAATCTGAAAGAGAGACTTCTGAACTTTCTGATAAGTCCAATGAAGAGTAGGATAGAAATGAAGAATTAGTGAAAGATAATGCTCAATCGAAAGAGATTTCACAACAACAAATTTTGACTTCTCAGCAGATAAATCCTCCTCCTACCAATGTACAACAACAGTCAATCACAATTGAATTAGACAAAGAATTGGAAAGCTTTAATCAATTTCTTAATGTGGAAGGACAGAATATACAGACCCCTGTACAGACAACAAAAGTTTTGAGCATAGGAATAAGCGGTAATGTGACAAATACAGAACATATACCTGTCACTCCCTCTTCTGAGATTGTACTTAATGTAGAGGACATTCCTCCTCTAGATGTATTCTACAGCCCGAAGTATAAAGCAGTAGTAAAGAAACAAAGAAAAAAGAGAAAATTAGAAGGTGCAATTGCTACTGAAGAAGAACAATTAGATGTCTTGTGGAAGGATCCTACCACAGAGCCTACTGATAATCTTGCTAAGTTATCTCAAATTACAGGAGCTTATGCTTCTGCAACTATTGACAAAGCATTTGAGATACAACTCTTATTAAATGAAAAAGAAGAACAGATACAAGTTCTGCAACAACAATTGCAACAGGTACAGGCCAATAATGAAGCACAGATGAAACTTGAAAAATTACAGCAACAACTTCAAGAAATGCAAATTGGATATCAAAAAAATTTAGCTGATAAAGAGAAACAAATACAGATTATCCAAGATCATCACAAAGATGATCCTAAGCTTTCAGAGTTTATTTCAGAAACTATTTCTTTAAACAATCAACTACTGCAACAAGAAGAAGTATTATGCCAAAAAATCTTGCAATGGAATTCTTTTTGTCAAGAAAGTGATAAGATCACTAATCATGTCGTAGATTTACGAAATGATTATGATTTAATTAATGAAAAAGTTACTGATTATTTGGTATGGCAAAAAACAGAGGAAGGAAAAAAAGCTAGTGCACCAATTATTAATGAAAACCATAAAGAAATACTTTTCAATGACTGGGATGCACAAATCAGAGGGGCAGAGAAAGCAGCAGAAGAATCGGCTACAGCAGCAAGCAGTCTTACTGATTTTGTAAATGAGAATTTGCACAAAGCAAATTTGATTTCAGAAACTGTTCTGGGATATCTTCCACAGGCGCATCAATTGCAAACAGAATGGACACAAAAGGCAGAAGAAAAAGAAAAATCAATCCAAGGATTGACAAGATTAAACTGGGATTATTATTGGACATATTTAGTGAAACCACACAGTCAACACAGTGTGCTTAATTGCATCATTAGTTCTGCTGAGAATATTGCGCCTACACTTGCCGATTCTGTCTTTTTAGGACGGTTGAAATATGAAGTCGGCCAACCACCTCTTCTCAAAACAATGCTGGATGCTTGCAAGTTTAAAGATCAAGTTCATAAGTAGTTATTTAATAGTCTTTATTTTTATATTTAGTTTTAGTTTTACTGTATTTTTGCCTAGGAAAAGGACGGTCATTTAAACCGAATCCTTAATTTTTGTAATAAACTATTTTTAGATTTAGCTAGTAGAATTTAAACCCTTCTCATGCATTTAGAGAAAGGTCCTGAATTATAATATTTTAGACTTGGAGATTACATTTCTGTACTCCACTGGCTCTTATATTTTATAAAGGATCACATCTGGTGATTTTATGCAGAATTATCTTTAAAGTGTTTCATTTTTGTACCTTGGATTTGATTTTGCATCAGAATTACTGGATTAGAGTATCAGATTTCAATTGAAAGCTTTCAAGATGGATAAGGTATTTCTATCTGTTCACTATTGATTTCTTTTGTCTTATGATATTCGTTTTAGAATTTTCTATCATTTATATACATTTGGTTCTAACAACGTTTCTTTATATATCATTTTTAAGTATAATTGAAATGTTATCTTTCATAAGTATATGTAGATGATATACTATGATGAATACAATATGCTAATATAACTCTATTTAATTTCTTAAACAGAGTTATATTTATTTGTTTCTGCACATTTCGATTAAATAATAATACATTTTTATGGTTATTGTTCAAACAGAGTAATATGAAGTTGTATTCACATATGATTGCCCGGGTTAGTTTTTAGAATTTCTTTATCATTATTTAGTTTAAATTAGATAGTTTTATTTCAGTCAATTTAGTCTCACTTTCACTCATCCAAATCAACCCATCACCAACCCATTATTTATAAGGAAACTGGTCCTTTCAATCCAGTCAGAGCCACCATACCAAACGGATAAGGAGCTGTCCTAAGGTCCCGACCGGGTGGTTTTCCCCAATGTTTGAAGCATAGATTTTCTAGGCTTCAACATTTTTGGCGCTAGAAGGAGGGCCTGAGCTATGAATGGAAAGTAAATCTTTACCCACAAGCCATTCTGAGAGCAAAACACCCTCATTAACTTCTTCAATTTCTTCTGAATTACAAAATCCTATAGAAGGAATTGAGAAGAATATTCAGACACCCACTACCAAAGTCTCAAAACAATCAGACAATCAAAATCCCGAGTCTCCTGAAGTACAAGATTTAATTCATAAATTGAAAGGATTCTCATTATCTCTAGAAGAGTCTGAAATATCTGAAGGTAGTGTAAGCTCAAAATTTGTTCCTTCAAAACCTCTTACTAGGTTTCAAAGTGAAAAACTTGGTATTTCTCCGAAAGAATTCCCTTTACCTAGTAGAGTCAAGACAAGAAGAACTCAATCGGAATCAGTAAGTGATATAAGTTCTTCATCTCATATTCAATCACCTGTTTCCAAAACCCCAACTCAACAAAGTGCAGTTGTTCCCACATCATCTGCTCAATTATCATCTGCTCAATCATCATCAATCTCAACATCATCTATTCCAACAACTTTTGTTCAGACACCACCAGTCTCTACTACTTCTTCAACAGTTGTTACAATAATGGCTAGACCATGGGCTACTCCAGGGGTTGTCAACATGCCTGCACCTTTACATGATTTACCTGACAATCCTGGAAAATGGCTTCCAAAGTTCAGTCTAGATCTTAACATTCAAGCTGAAGAACACATCAATAACTTTATGCTGGCTGTAAATTTGAATGGAGTCGTAGAAGAAGATGTTGTAGTCAGACTATTCCCTTATACTCTTCAAGGGGCAGCAGGATCCTGGTACTTTTCATTACCTTCAGGATCCATAAGAAGTTGGGCCATTTTTGCAGATCATTTTTTAACCAAATTTGGAGATGACAGATCAATAGCTACTATAATCAACGATCTCTCAAATTTGAAGACAGAACCCAAAGAGCCCATTAAATATTTCAACGCTAGATTCAACAAACTCTTGAACAAAATCCACACAGATTCAAGGCCTAGTGAACAGGTCAAAAGTGAATGGTACATAACTGCTTTACCCTCAAACATAGCAATTTTTGTAGATAGAGCCGCAAAACCTACGTTAGCCAAGAATATGAAAGAGGCTATTGCAGTAGAGAAACGAATTATTTCTCTAGAAAAGAAAAATGCTATTGAGGAAAGGAAATCCAAGAAAGTCAGCTTCAAAGATGATTTGAGGAAAAAGGCCAAAGACCCATACGACATGGAGGGTTTACAGAAAGTTCTTAAAACCATGTCAAATGAAATGGTTGAAATAAAAAAACAAGTAGCTGAAACTTCTACCAAAAAACCATTCCGAAATTTCAAAAGAAATCAACTTGAATCTAAACCTCCCAATTCAATCTCTAATGCATAATCAGAAGAGGAAGAAGAAGAAGATACTCCTCCAGTATCAGAAGAGGAAGATGAAAATGAAGAAATAGCTGAATTGCATGGAATGTGGGATTTTATTCTCCCTAATTCTGATAGTGAGGTAGAACAAGAAGCTATGCCTGTAATTACTAGGAGTAAATCTACATCGGAACCTATACAAACAGTTCTGAAAAAGAAAATTACAACTCCAAGTACCAAAGACAAATCCCCTGCAAAGAAAACTTCTCCGTTACCTACTCAAAATCAGCCATCTTCTTCTAATCCTCCTACATCAACAACAAAGACTTTAGTGGTATCAGATCCTATGGAGTATAACATTGTTGAAGACATGAAAAATATTAAAGCCAACATTTCCTTACATGAACTCAGCAAATTAAAACACCAGCAGAAGTTGCTATTAAAAGAATTAAATGCTACACCAATTGCTCCTTTACCAAGTGGTGTAGTTGCAAAAGCAGCTAAAGGAACTGGTAAGCCACCAGACAAAGTAGATGCTACTGATACTGTACTCATTGGAGAAAGATCAAATTCTCAGACTCCTCCTTTTCTTTTGACTTATGAAATGTACAATAAAAATCTGCATAATTGTCTAATCGATTCTGGAGCATCCTCTAATATAATGCCTACTTCTGTTTGTGCCAAATTGAATATTGAACCACAGAAATCGGCAGTTTATATTGTTCAATTGGATCGCTCTAAAGTTCAAGTTGTAGGAGAAATCAATTTAGTTACTATCAGACTAGCTTCCGATCCTAGGATTGTCTAAAGAATTGATATTTTGATTGCAAATATTCCTGAATTTTATGGATTAGTTTTAAGCAGGGACTGGTCTGCAAAACTTAATGGGTATATCGCAACTGATTATTCACATATGTGGCTTCCTTACAAAGGGAAACCAAATCAAATAAAAGTTGAATGAGAAAAACATATGATGCACATCGTCACTGAATTTGAACAATCTAATGAACCTGTGGCTTTCAACAACAATATTCTTGGAGGTTATTCTGCTGAGTCATTCCTTGGGAACTTCAAAGCACCACAATCACCCTTTTCTGTAAATACTTTTGTTTCTCAAATAGAAAATTTTTCACAATCTGATTCTTCCAGAATTGTAAATATTTCTGATGTAATTGTAGATAAGCCAATAGATAAATATTTATTTTGGTCATTATATTTTGATGGATCAAAGTCTAGTGATGGATCTAGAGCAGGATGCATCTTAATTGATCCAGATGGAGAGAAAACGCTGCTATCATGTAGGTTAGAATTTGAGTGTACAAACAATACTGCAGAATATGATGCCTTGATTCAAGGACTTTATAAAGCTAAAGGGTTAGATGTTAAATACTTGAAAGTCTTTGGTGATTCCGAAATTGTCATAAAACAAGTTAGGAATACTATCCATTGCCTTTCAGGACATCTTAAACACTATCAAACCCTAGTGCAAGATCTTACCACTCATTTTTTAGCATTCAATATTTCTTCTATTCCTAGGAATCAAAATACATCAGCTGACTTGTTAGCTAATGTTGCATCCAAACTCCTTCCTGCTGAAGATTGCAGTCCTGATAGATTTTCAGTAGAATTGATTTTTCGCCCATCTATCCCAGATAATGTCACAAATTGGAGAGTATTCTATCATGATCAAGATATTTTAAATTTCATGACTTCAGAGAAATCATATGATGAACAAATTATTGATGAGGATGATCATGATTTACAAATTGCCTAAAAAGGTAATGAAAATCCCATTCCGAAATCTATTGTTAAATTAGAGGACTTATATGATATTAAAGACAGATTCAAGAAAGTCACTAATTGAAACTTTGAAGTTTGAATTAGTAAATCTTGGTTTTAACTCTAATCCTCAAAATGTTAATTTAGGACTCAATTTAACTCCATAGGAAAGGAATGCTTTCATTAAACTCCTGAGTAGGTATAAAAATATCTTTGCTTGGAATTATGCGGATTTAAAGACCTATGATACTTCTGTTATTCAACACACAATTCCAATGTTGCCTAATTTTAAACCTGTTCAACAGAAGTTAAGAAAGATTCATCCAAATCTCGAAGGTCAAATCAAATCAGAACTTAATAAACTTTTAAAAGCCAAAATCATTTTTCCTGTAAGGCACTCCAATTGGGTTTCCAATATGGTACCTGTAAGGAAGAAGAATGGTGATATAAAAATCTGTATTGATTTTAGAAACTTAAACAAGGCATGTTTAAAAGACAATTTCCCATTGCCAACCATGGAACAGATACTTCAAAAGGTAGCTGGTTCTGAACTTATGTCTTTTCTTGATGGATTTTCAGGCTATAATCAAGTCTTAGTTCATCCAGATGACAGATTGAAAACAACTTTCAGAACAAAATGGGGAACTTATGCTTATCAAAAAATGCCTTTTGGATTAATAAATGCAGGAGCAACTTTCCAAAGAGCCATGGACATAGCATTTAAAGGTCTGATCAATAAATCAGTTGTTGTTTATCTTGATGACATAACAGTATTCTCCAAAAAAAGAACCAATCATCTACATGATCTAAAACAAATATTTGAAAGATGTAGAAGGTTTGGTATTTCCTTAAATCCAAAGAAATCTTTCTTTGCTTTGGATGAAGGAAAACTTTTAGGATTTGTTGTGTCAAAATATGGTATATATATTGATCCAGATAGAGTGAAAGAAATTTCTGATATTTCTTTACCTCATAACAAAAAATCCATGCTATCATTTCTTGGGCAAATCAATTTTGTAAAAAGATTCATTCCTGATTTTTCTCAATTTGTTTTACCTATGCAAAATATGATCAAGAAAAACTCAGTATTCAAATGGGGGCATAAAGAAAAAGAAGCCTTTGAGGCAATCAAACAAGCGATCATTAATGCACCAGCATTGAATACCCCTGATTTTTCTAAATATTTTACTTTGTATACTTTGGCCACTGAAACATCCTATGCTGCTGTTTTAACACAGCTCAATGATCAGAAAATTGAAGCACCAATTTCTTTCTTTAGCTCAAATCTGCAAGGACCTGAGCTGAATTATTCCGATGTTGAAAAACAAGCCTTTGCTGTGTTTAAATCAATCAAACATTTCAGACCTTTTCTCTTGAAAACACATACGAAAATCATTGTCCCATTCTCTGCAGTGAGACAATTATTAATTCAAAAAGAAGTAGGAGAAAAGAGAGCTAACTGGGTAACAACTTTGCAAGAATATGATATTGATATTAAACCTGCTAAGATTGTTAGAGGACAAGGTTTTTGCAGATTATTGGCAGGAACTCATAACATACCAGAAAATCAAGATTCAAATAAAGATATTCAAGTAAGTCAGATAAGTGTTACAGATTCTGAATCTTAGTATGCTGATCTCATCTATTACTTGAAAAATGGGTATGCTCCTTCTAATCTCAGCTATAAGAGCAAATGTGCTTTAAGATTGAAGGCCATTAAATATGAGATCATTGATAATGTGCTATTCAGAAATAATTATGATTCAATCCTATTAAGATGTCTTGAAAACACTGAAGCTAAAAAGGTGTTGCAGGAATTACATGATGGACCAGCAGGAGGTCATTTTGGAGGTGATACCACATCTCACAAAATAATTCGTGATGGTTATTACTGGCCTACCCTTTTTAAAGATACACATGATTATGTAAGGAAGTGCAAAGTTTGTCAAACTGCTAGTGGAAGACAAAAGAAACTAGCTTTTCCTTTGCAACTGGTAAATATTGAGCAACCATTTGAGCAATGGGGGCTTGAAATTATTGGTGAGATAGTACCTCATTCTTCCAAACAACACAAATACATCCTTACAGCAACAGATTACTTTACAAAATGGGTAGAAGCAATCCCTTTGAAGGTAGCCAATTCTGATACAATTATTGATTTCATAGATCAATTCATCATAACCAGTTTTGGTGTACCTAATGCTCTTGTCTTTGATAATGCATCTTATTTTTCTCGAAACAGTATAATGGAATTTGCAATAAAAAGAGGTTTTAAATTGAAATATTCAGCAAATTATTATCCACAAGGTAATGGTTTAGCTGAATCCACTAACAAAAATCTTATCAAAATTATTAAAAGGACCATTGATCAAAATCAAAAGAATTGGCACAAGTCTTTAATCTTTGCACTATGGGCTGATCGTATTACTGAAAAAGCTTCAATAGGAACTTCACCTTTCAATTTAGTTTATGGAAAAGAAGCTGTGATACCATCAAATTTAGCTCTTCCATCATTAACCCTAGTGCAATTTATTGAAGAAAATCCTTCTTCATCCATTCAATTGAGATATGATCAAATCCTTAAATTAGAAGAAGATAGAAATAAAGCAAAAATTATTCATAAAAAACATCAACAACTTGTAAAATATTCTTTTGATGCAAGTTCTACCGGCTCAAAGATTTTGTCAATTGGTGATCTTGTTCTGAAATGGGATAAAGCACACAAAGAAAAAGGTAAGCATACCAAGTTTCAGAAAATGTGGCTTGGACCATTTCAGATTGCTGAAAAGATAGGCTCAAATACATTCATACTCCAAGATTTAACAGGAAAGAGAGAATCTCTTCCTGTAAATGGGCTTGTCTTAAAGAAATTCTTTTCACAAGGAGGTAACCCCTTCTTAATTGTACATATTCCTTTCTGCAAAGTTTTTAATTGTTTTTGCAAATAAATGTTGTTAATAAGTCTCTAATTGACTGTTTACTATTTAGAAAATTTCTTAGGAAAAATATTATAAATATTTATTTTGTGTAAATGAAAAGTTTTAAAGAGATGATCACAGTTTTTGGATAGTTTAAAATAAAATGTTAAACTTTGAAAGATTATTCCAATCATTTGCATGATCTTTTGAAAATTTGAGGAGAATGTAAATCATTATAAGTTTATTGAGCAGAGAAAGGTTATCTATAAAAGTAAAGATTTTTCGAAGTCTTGGTACTCAAGAAACTCTGAAAATTGTCATCCATTGATTCTTAAGGATAAAACTATTTCACCCCATCCATTTAAGTTGTGATATTTTAGAATGTAATTCTAAGAAATTATATAAAAAATTTAAGAGATAAGAGGTCTCATTATGAGTCGACTTACCATGTTCATAAGAAGTAATGAAACTGACATTACCAATACTGCATATCAAAACAGGGTAATGGCTTATAAATATAAGACAAGGGGTCTCATCACGAGCCAGCTTGTTCAGTTTAATTACAACTAGTGAATGACATTGTTATTAACTGGCTACCAAACCAGAACAATGGCTCTTAAAAATAAAAAATAAGTAAAAGACAAAAACATGAGATAATATGTCTTATGAATTTATCTTTTAAAAAATCATAATTTTAGTTGGATGGGACAATGAATGGTTAATGGTTTAAAGGTAACCCTGTCGAGACTATGAACGTTTGCAGGTAGCAGAGGCAATACCTATGACAATAGAGTATATTATAAAACCAAACTTGGAGAAATCCACTTACTTCATTATTAACACCGATCAAAGCTTGAGATAACCCAAAAGTGTTTTTGTTCTTAAGAAATTAGAAAGAAATTGTGAATGATTTTTATTTCTTTTTCATAGTTAGATTTTATTTGAAATATCCTAAGATAGTTTTCATTATCTTTAAAAATCTTTACTTTCTAGAAATATAGTGTTCATTTTATTTTTTCAGAGATAACTATTTCTTTCAGTGAATCGCCAATTGTTGTGGCCAGCAACAACCCCCCTTTTTATTTAATATTAGTAATTATACTAAATAAATGGGGACCCTTAGTTAAAAAATAAAAAAAAATCAGTTAGTATTTGTTTCCCTTTTCAAATAAAACCTTCTATCATAACTTAGGGAAATTCCGTAGAAAATCCTTAAGAAACACTTAAGTTTATGATAGATTACAATAAAATCTTTCTTTGAGCGACATAGTGCATCCATCGCAAATGGTAGATATCTTTTGTAAAACTGAATCTTTTAAACTGCGACTTTGCGATATTGCGATAATGCGATCCCAAAAAACCTATACGTTAAAATACTGGTCGCAAATCGCATATCGCAGAAAATTGTTAAACGAATATTTTTATATGTGATATTTGCGATTTGCGATTTTGCGATATTTGCGATTTTGCGATGTTTACGCTTTGAGAAAAATGCGATTTGTGATATTGCGATATTGCATAGCAAATCGCAGATCGCAATATCGCAGATTCTTAAAAAGCTCGTTGTCCAATGTAAATCCTTTCATAAATCAATATCCGTTATGTGCTTTAAATGATTGAATTAATGAATGGATTGTCAAGTATCAATAAAAATGATTTTGTTTTGATTGAAAGGTTGTTTCCGTTAGAATAATATATTTCATCCGCCTTTTGCATTTAAAACTATCTCATCACTCTTCTCATGTCATTACTCTCACTGAACTCGTAAAGCCTCATGCGCGAAGGAGCAAAGTACTATACAAAGCGTTCACAGAGCATTATGGGTAAGAAAGAGAAGATTTCAAGTTCTGAAAACAAAGAAATGGATTCACTGTATGCGGATACTGCCTGCAATAAGGATGCCGGTATAACCACCTGGGAAGGAATGTATAATTTTCTTGAAGAAGAAAATCCCAGGGTGATGCAAGTTGCGGCTACTGCAGGATCAAGTAATTCATCTGAAGCAACCCTTAAAGACCTGGCCTGTTCATTTCTGCACCGGATAGCAGCAAGACCAAGAATTCTTCCGTATTCAGACATGGTAAAATGGGTGTTGGACAACACCGATATTTCAGACAGGCAATTTAGAACTCTAGATCAAGAGCTCATCGGGTTGTTCACTACGGAAAATTTGAGGCCGATGTATCATTTTCCAGAACCTCAAGCGACTTATAATAAATAATTTATGAAGAATTTTGCCAAAGAACATGCAAATTTGGCGGAATGCACAAGGGAATGGACCAAAAGAGATGAACCATTGAAGAAAAACAAACATGGTATGTACAGTACTGGTTCACTCACCTCTCCATATTGTTTTGCTGCTGCTATGTTATGCAAACTTTTTGGAAAGCCTGATATAAATATGGTCTTACCTGAATGGCTTCCATTGTTAAATGCTGCTGTTAACGCTACTATTGTAGACTAGGCCAAAATATTATCTGACAATTTAGCCACTGCTATTTTTAATTACCGGTCTAAACGAATGGTTTCTCAGAGGATTTATCCTCCTTTTTATCTATATGCTTATGTTATGGACGCTATCTGCTTTGTTTCTAAATTCCCTTTGATGGGTTGGCAATGGACGATTCAAGATCCTTTGCCTATTCATGTGTATCACAAGGAATTATGGGAATCCAAGTTTATTCCTCATTTTTACAAGATTTGCCACGGCATAATGTTGCCTCTGCACAAAATATTGTATAATAAAGATGCTCCAAGGTTTTCCCCGGAAGCACAAGTCGACATTCTCCCTGTCGCACGATGGTTTGGGGAAGAGTGGTTTACCTATGTGAGGGTTTTTGGAAGCTATGCTTCTCCTCATGTTTTACCCTTATATGTTTCTGATAAAATTATAGCTCGGGAAATTGCATACCAAATCTGTGGTGCAGGAGGTTTGACAAAGGAATTAAGGGATAAGAAGAACGCCATTTGGCCACAATTTCCCGTAGCTTGTGGGAAATTTTCATTATTTGATGTTGGACATGCATTCAAGGAAGTAAGCAATATTACATGCTTACAATTGTTTAAATTTGCAAAAAGGTTATTCGACCCTAATGAAGTTGCTAAAAATTTCACCTTTGCAATCAAAGTAAGGATATTTTCCGGAGAAGAGGACCCTTTCGATGATATATTCCTAGAAAAATCCACACTGAAATAAATTCTACATTCAGCATAGATGCAGTTATCTCCAGAACAATTTCAAGAATTTAAAGTTTATAGAGAAAGAAGACTAACCACTATCCCTTTGGAAAATTTGCGTTTGGAACCCGCAAGGGAACCAACTCCTAGTGTCAGTCTCAACGACAGTTCAGGTATAGATAATTCTAAGTCAAAATCTGAAAGAGAGACTTCTGAAATTTCTGATAAGTCCAATGAAGAGCAGGATAGAAATGAAGAATTAGTGAAAGATACTGCTCAATCGAAAGAGCTTCCACAACAGCAAATTTTGACTTCTCAGCAGATAAATCCTCCTCCTACCAATGTACAGAAACAGTCAGTCACAATTGAATTAGACAAAGAATGGGAAAGCTTTAATCAATTGCTTAATGTGGAAGGACAGAATATACAGACCCCTGTACAGACAACAAAAGTTTTGAGCGCAGGAATAAGCGGTAATGTGACAAATACAGAACATATACCTGTCACTCCCTCTTCTGATATTGTACTTAATGTAGAGGACATTCCTCCTCTAGATGTATTCTACAGCCCGAAGTATAAAGCAGTAGTGAAGAAACAAAGAAAAAAGAGAAAATTAGAAGGTGCAATTGCTACTGAAGCAGAACAATTAGATGTCTTGTGGAAGGATCCTACCACAGAGCCTACTGATAATCTTGCTAAGTTATCTCAAATTACAGGAGCTTATGCTTCTGCAACTATTGACAAAGCATTTGAGATACAGCTCTTATTAAATGAAAAAGAAGAACAGATACAAGTCCTGCAACAACAATTGCAACAGGTACAGGCCAATAATGAAGCACAGATGAAACTTGAAAAATTACAGCAACAACTTCAAGAAATGCAAATTGGATATCAAAAAAGTTTAGCTGATAAAGAGAAACAAATACATATTATCCAAGATCAGCACAAAGATGATCCTAAACTTCCAGAGTTTATTTCAGAAACTATTTCTTTAAACAATCAACTACTGCAACAAGAAGAAGTCTTATGTCAAAAAATCTTGCAATGGAACTCTTTTTGTCAAGAAAGTGATAAGATCACTAATCATGTCGTAGATTTACGAAATGATTATGATTTAATTAATGAAAAAGTTACTGATTATTTGGTATGGCAAAAAACAGAGGAAGGAAGAAAAGCTAGTGCACCAATTATTAATGAAAACCATAAAGAAATACTTTTCAATGACTGGGATGCACAAATCAGAGGGGCAGAGAAAGCAGCAGAAGAATCGGCTACAGCAGCAAGCAGTCTTACTGATTTTGTAAATGAAAATTTTCACAAAGCAAATTTGATTTCAGAAACTGTTCCGGGATATCTTCCATAGGCGCATCAATTGCAAACAGAATAGACACAAAAGGTGGAAGAAAAAGCAAAATCAATCCAAGGATTAACAAGATTAAACTGGGATTCTTACTGGACATATTTAGTGAAACCACACAGTTAACACAGTGTGCTTAATTGCATCATTAGTTCTGCTGAGAAGATTGCACCTACACTTTCCGATTCTGTCTTTTCAGGACAGTTGAAATCTAAAGTCGGCCAACCACCTCTTCTCAAAACAATGTTGGATGCTTGCAAGTTTAAAGATCAAGTTCATAAGTAGTTACTTAATAGTCTTTATTTTTAGATTTAGTTTTAGTTTTACTGTATTTTTGCCTAGGAAAAGGACGGTCATTTAAACCGAATCCTTAATTTTTGTAATAAACTATTTTTAGATTTAGCTAGTAGTATTTAAACCCTTCTCATGCATTTAGAGAAAGGTCCTGAATTATAATATTTTGGACTTGGAGATTACATTTCTGTACTCCAGTGGCTCTTATATTTTATAAAGGATCACATCTGGTGATTTTATGCAGAATTATCTTTAAAGTGTTTCATTTTTGTACCTTGGATTTGATTTTGCATCAGAATTACTGGATTAGAGTATCCGATTTCAATTGAAAGCTTTCAAGATGGATAAGGTATTTCTATCTGTTCACTATTGATTTCTTTTGTCTTATGATATTCGTTTTAGAATTTTTTATCATTTATATACATTTGGTTCTAACAAAGTTTCTTTATATATCATTTTTGAGTATAATTGAAATGTTATCTTTCATAAGTATATGTAGATGATATACTATGATGAATACAATATGCTAATATAACTCTGTTTAATTTCTTAAACATAGTTATCTTTATTTGTTTCTGCACATTTCGATTAAATAATAATACATTTTTATGGTTATTGTTCAAACAGAATAATCTGAAGTTGTATTCACATATGATTGCCCGGGTTAGTTTTTAGAATTTCTTTATCATTATTTAGCTTAAATTAGATAGTTTTATTTCAGTCAATTTAGTCTCACTTTCACTCATCCAAATCAACCCATCACCAACCCATTAGTTATAAGGACACTGGTCCTTTCAATCCAGTCGGAGCCACCATACCAAACGGATAAGGAGCTGTCCTAAGGTCCCGACCGGGTGGTTTTCCCCAATGTTTGAAGCAGAGATTTTCTAGGCTTCAACACAATATTAATAAAATGGCTCATCATTCTCCATATTGTCTGTTTTTCTTATGATATCTCTCTAGTTGTTGTATGTCTTTGTTTATGTGCTTTATATTGCTGTTTATTTCAATTCGGGATATTACAAAAAAATTGCTCAGATCACTTACCCTAGAATAATAGCAGATTTGAATGCAGATGCAAAAGTTCATTATGCACTTCTCAAGTCCATCATCAGACCTTGGGAAGACCTTATCAAAAAAAAAAAACAAAACTGGTCTTGGATATGAAAAGGAACTGTCCTTTCATATTCCAGACTATTCCAAGCCTATTCAATTTCAAAGTGTTGGGTTTCTTTATGACAATTCACCTTTAGCGATTCCAGATTCTGCTCCTCTTCCACAAAAGATTGTGAAATGCCAACACTGTGACCGAGTTTTCAAAATGAAAGTTTTGATCTTCATCCATGTAAGCACTGTTATAAAACCACTCATTCATCAAACAAATGCTTCAAAACAAGCCTCCTGCAAGAACAAAGATTCATCTTGGATAGATCGCTTCTTGGAAATGGGAATTAACAACCAAGAAGATGTTTTAGTCACATGTCAGAACTTTTTCTAGAGTATTGAATAGCCTTGCAGTTGATTTTTCACCATCATCTCACCTTGCATCTGACAAGGGGTAAAACTATGGTCATCTACAAGCTTGAAAGCCACATCAAGTGAGCTTGAGCCACAACCTGCTATACAAGATTCAGGGTTGTAGACAAAGACAAATATGTCCTTGAGCATGCCATTGGTTGGTGGTCAACCTTAAACCATCTATGTGAGGTTGAGCTTCTTCCTCTTCAAATAATTGGGGGCACTTTCTCTAGCAGAAGACTTCAACTCCTTGCTAGTTTTGGAAGAGTTCCAGGAAATGCATCAAGCATTCCAGAGTTGGTGGTCATCCTTAAACCATCGTAGGTTGCAGACCTCCCTTTTCCAGGTTGAATGTCCCCCTCTTCAAATCATTAGGAGCACTTCTTATAGCAGAATGCCTCAACTTCTTGCCAGATTTGGAAGGGTTCTGGGAACTGCACTAAGCGTTCCAATGTTGGTGGTCATCCTTAAACCACCTCCTTATGCCAACACTTCAAAGAGCTCATTCAATCTAGTTCTGCCATGCATTTTTTCACATTTGTATTACAACTCTCTTCTTGGACTCATACATACCCCTTTGGATTAAGGGGGGGAATGTTGGACATCTAATCCTCCTAGGGTTAGTGTGGAAGGCGAACGATCATAGGGAGTCTAAGAGACCTTGGAATATGGAATCCAAGAGTCACACTTAATGTACTATAAATGTATATCACTATGAATAATATTGCATCTCACGTTTATCCTATCTCCTTGTGTGTATACCATACCTGTGTTTAACACTTTATCAACAAGTTTTAGTTTTAGCTCAAAATAATTTATGAGTTATTTTAAGCCTATCAATATTAACCTGTAATTTGAAAATTTGTTTCCATATGTTTTACTCTTCACTTTAGGTTGGTTGTTTCCTGTAATCTCTACTTATCCATATTTCATAGTCCTAAGTATTGAATTTGGTTATCAGTTTTGTGGTTGTGGCTTTCACATTTTTGATAGGTCACTAAATATTCTGCATGTAGAGACATACTTGTTATTGACACTAGTGGAGAGTGAGTGCTTCTCTTCACATATCATCTAACAAAACAATTAATATTGTACAATATATGTTGATGAGCTAAGGAAATTTTCTTCCTCTTGTTAATTGCGAGTTAGTGGACGTGAGGTCACAGAATAGCATGGAGCTTTCATTGGACGTGAGTTAGTTGGAATAGCTTTCTCTTAGTCCTCCGCTTCCATGTGAATATTTTAAAGCTTCGATATGTTGAAGCATGCCCACACAATATTTTTTTGTAATGTTCCAAAATTTTAGCTTCCAAGCTAAATGGAACATTAGAGTTAGCAACAGCTATAGTCAGCAAATAAATGGGTAGAAAATCCCATAAGTCTCATAAGGAGGAATAAAATACTCTTATTGTGAAAGGGGACACTCTTTCAAGCCAAATAAAATACCTCCATGTGTGAACAAGGTTAAATTGAAGCTTCTTTGACTAAGTCAACAATGCAGTTTTAGTGGAGGAGGAATCCTAGGTTGGAAAACGCAATTTTGGAGGGAAAGGTAGCTTGGGTTAGAAGCAACCTAAGTGAGTGGGGCAAAGGGCAAGAAAAATCACTTATGATATAAGGAAGAGGATGGCAGCATTTTTCATTATGTTGTAGATTATTATTCTTGCTTGCCAAGAATTGTTGCTGCTTTGCTGCTTAGCAAAGTTGCAGTGCTGTTTAGCACTGGGTGTTCCCGGGCGGGAATCCCATCTCTTTCCTTTGAGGAGCTCATTGGGAGAGTTTTTATTCATCATTCCACATCAGGTTTTCAGGCCAAGCTTCATCCATCTTCATCAGCACAGCTTTGCCGGAGATTGTGCAGTGTTGCTGGGTGCAGCAGTGGAAGGGATTGGAATCCCGGCTTCTGAGCTAGTTTCTCATTGGAGGAAGGTTTCCTTCACTTGAGATATCTGTTTGGAGAGCTCCAGAGCTTATTTCAGATCTGTGGTATCAGACCACACATTTATCTTACCCTTCCAGTGTTGTTTCTACTAGGGAGTGCGTTTTTCAGGAGGCAGATTTTATTGCATGGTTTGGTGGCTCCATTGCTGAGTTTCCTTGTGATTGAGAGGTTCATCCTTTCATGGGAGGAAGCCCTTGAGGGTTCTACATCAGATCAGACATCTTTCAGCCTATTTCACTCATGTACTTTAGTGTTGCAGTGATTATTTAGTCCTTTCCTGAATATCACATTTTATATATAGAGTGTTCGACAAGAAACCCTTGTCGATTTCTTTTGTATTTTGTAAAGGGAGCTTAGATCTCTGTTCTACAATTTTTTTTATCAATACATGAGTAGATATATTGTTATATGATCATTTTATGTGTAAACCCTCTCTTAGACTACACAGTCCCTTGAGCAGCTGCTCTGGCATTTTGCAGTCTTGGGGTTTTTCACTAGTTTTGGCTACACTAGTGTGGGAGGTCTGTTTAGCCCACCTAGTTTGATTTGTTTAAGCTCTATTCTTGGATTTACATTGCATATTGATTATTTCATGCGATACAAGAGTCCATTTTAGTATTTTTTTTCATATGTTGTTGGAAATGCGTTTTTCATGCATGTTTTATGAGCAATCCTGAAAAAGGAACATTACAGTGGTATCAGAGCATGATATTTGGCTCAGCCAGTGGCTTCAAGCCAAAGTACTGAATCCCTGAAGGGGAATGTTTTGAGCTCTATAGACAGAGTTTGCAGATGGCCAGGTAGCCTCTGGATCTCATCCTTTTTTCAAAGGTGACATATCCTGTAAATGCCCCTGCAGTCAATCTCTGGAATATACTTTCGATATTCCTGAGAAGGGAAAATTTCCAGTGCTGTCAGAAGAAGGAGAGATGGAAATAAGCCAGAAAGCTTCAGTATGTGTAGAAAGAAAGGAAGAAAAGCTCACAAAGCTTCTTCCAAAATATATGAAGAGCTTTCAAGGAAAGCTGAAAAGGTTGAGATTAGAGATGGGATCTCCAAAGGAGATTGATTCTAGAGCTGAATCTAGATTTTCACATGGTGAGTGTGAGCATGCAGCTGCACTCCATGATGCACAACGTAGTCAAATTCCCAGAGCTATCCTGAGATGGATGGGAGGAGGAAGAATGCCTAAGAGGATGACTCTTAGTGATTTGTTGCGGGAGTATGAATCTCAAACTGAGAAGTTTAGAGATCATACTGATTTCCAAGAGTTCTGCAATATCTAGATGGAGAAGAGCTAGCAACAGGATGCAGATAGATTTCTTCTATCTACTTTTTCCGGATCACCTACATGTTCAGTTGGAGCTTGGGTGAAGGAGCTAAAATCCTATTTGCAGCTGCACCATATTGCCGAAGATGAAGCTATCAGAGTTGCAGTGCTTCATTTCAGAGGTAAGGCTCATGCATTGTGGATTTTTGAATCTTATTCCTTAAAGAATGCCAATACTTTCTCATATGCAAGATTCATAAAAACATTGATGGAGAAGTTTGGTGAAAAACTTCCTAAGACACATGAACAAGGAAAACTGGAGAAAAAAAAACCCTTGCATGTGATGGATGAAACTCCATTTCAGAAAACCATGAGAGGAGCTGATGTCTTTCATTACACATTGCTAGAAGCAACACTTCCAGTTCATATTCTTGCACAAGAGGGCATGGGGATCACTTTTTCACAAAGGGATACATAGAGGTCCATGCACAATCAGTGAACAACATGATTGTGTAGCATTACAGCTGGAAGAAGGGGAGAGGGAGGAAGAGTAGCATCAATTGATGAGGAGCACACACCCTTCTCTATTTCAGAGAGCCAATGCAAGAAAGAGGCAGAATGATTTGCGCAGTCAGGGTAGGGGCAAGGTTTCCCAACCATATGAGCAGTCTACTCTTGACATTGATGTCTCACTATATGGAGGAATTCCACCTGGGAGACCACCTGATATTCAGTTGATGAGAGCTATCTTGTCTTTGGGTTCACCACTCTTGGATTTTGGAGAGGTGAAGATTTTTGAGGAGAAATTCGGCATGGGGGATGTCAAAGTAGCTGGCAACAACATGAGTGGAGATTCACATGCCAGATCACCAGCGCTGTCACTGAGGAGGATTGATCCTTATTGGAGGTCTCAGCTTTTAGTGGAGTACTCCAAGGATCTTGGTGCATGCATGATTCTTGATGACCCGGATGGAGATGACAGATACATGGTAGATGATGTGGTCATCTATTCCTATGGCAGGATCTTCTTGACTAGATCTTCTAGTCTCAAGGAGAGGCTGCTACATGCAGCACATGAGGACTTCTCTTCTATGCACTTTGATGCATATTTCCAGTTGATGGAGGAGTTCACTTGGGAGGGCATCTAGCATGACATATATCAGCATATGGAAAGATGCATAGCCCGGATGGTGATAGAGAGTATGTCACAGCTACCTTCCTACTCATTGGGAGTGAGGGAGAATTTCCAGTTGAGCCATTTCAGCTCAAGACCTCAAGTACATAATGGAGGAGGTATCATTCCATATTTTTCTTTGTACTTAATTTCATTATTTGAGCAGCATGATGTAACAAGAAGAAACATTTCTTCTTGCATATTATATGATGATGTACTTGCAGCTACTTGTAGCATTGATTTTGGCTATCCTTTTGATGAACCGTGGGGGAAGCCATATGTCTCTTGGTGTGCACCAATGGCACCATATTGTAACTTCATGTTTTCATCTTATGAGATAACTATGGCAGCAAACAAGTGGCTAGCAAAGAACTTGTTATTTCTTGTTTTGATGCAGGCCAAGGAGGCACTGCGCTGGTTCCATGAGAGGGACCCAGATTCACTCTCCATTTGTCGTTTGGCAACTTGTTCTTATTGTATCTTGCTTCCATGTATTGCTGCTGTATTTTTGTTTAAAGGAAGCGTGTATGAGGGAGAGATGAGGCAGCAACATAAGTTTTTGTTGCTATGGTTGCACTTGGGAGAGTATGGAAAAATTCTTCCCATACTTTTCATGATATTTCTTAAGAGAAGTAAGGCACATTCATGGTGCAAAGAGGCTACCCTTCAGTAGCGGAGGATCATGAGAGACTTCCATGTCGGGAGATGACCTTCTCACAGAGCAACATTATGGTGGATGGCTTTGGCGTATGGAATGTCAAAGGGAGAAGTCATGAAGCCTTATTACAAAGGCCTATAGCGCTGTCACATAAGAGCAGGTTCTTATGGATGAGATATTCCAAAGGGAGGAGGTATCCCTTCTACTTGAAGATTTTTATGAGTATATTCTCATGGGAGAACTTATTGGAGGATCTCACTTTCATCCCACTCACTATGTATGGTAGAGAATGTATTTTTGTACTTGTTGATTACTTTATTGAGTATTTGTACTTTCTCACCATGTTTGCACAATGAATTGCTCCCCAAAAGAGCAAGAGTATTTTTGGGCTTCATGGTCACTTTAGGGCCAATGTTTATGATGATAGTAGCCCATATATACATGAATTTCGGCAAGTGTATTGTTATTCTATCTATGTACAGCTGATAGACATTGATGCTTACTTTCCCATATTGGGAGGACATACATATTTAGCTTGTAACTTGTTGCAGGAACACTTGCCATATGACATTCTCAAGCAAAAGTTGGGAGAACTGCGCTGTATTCACCAAAGAGACCATATGTATCATCCAAACTTGCACATAACCTTCAGCCATTTTCTGATTTGGATTCCATGTGGTAATGATGTGCCATTCATCTTGAATGGAATGGTTTGGGTTTGCATGACTCATGATCTTGGAGGAAGAGTATTTGGAGGCTCAGTCTTCTTCTTGCCATTGGAGGGCAATCATGTTTCAGCCCAATATCAGCATGCCCTCTACACTTATCATGAGTGGAGAGGAGGAAAACGTGGGAAAGGCCCTCTTGCCTATCATTTTCACTTATTCATCCCACCTTCATTTCAGGAGCACAAGGTGGAAGAGACTTTTCATGAGTTACCATGTTGGAGGGTGACTTACTTCATTTGGATGATTGCATGGATGAGGGAGGCACTCATTAACCATGTTGATCATCACTCCTACTTTTTGGAGGCCATGAGACAGCTAGCATGTTTCCATTCACACTTTCCACCTTTGATTGATGTAGACACTTTGGTTTTGCACCCTTGGGAGGAAGCATTGGATGACAGTTTATTTGCAGATTCTCTTGATGCAGTAATGGAGGCTATTGATGGAGGCCACATGAGGAGGAGGGGAGATATTTTGCACTCCTTATGCATTTTCTTGAGGAGAAGCAAATATTTTTGAGGGGAGGACTGTAATGTTCCAAAATTTTAGCTTCTAAGCTAAATGGAACATTAGAGTTAGCAACAGCTATAGTTGGCAAATAAATGGGTAGAAAAGCCCATAAGTCTCATAAGGAGGAATAAAATACTCTTATTGTGAAAGGGGACACTCTTTCAAGCCAAATAAAATACCTCCATGTGTGAATAAGGTTAAATTGAAGCTTCTTTGACTAAGTCAACAGCGCAGTTTTAGTGGAGGAGGAATCCTAGGTTGGAAAACGCAATTTTGGAGGGAAAGGTAGCTTGGGTTAGAAGCAAACTAAGTGAGTGGGGCCAAGGGCAAGAAAACTTACTTATGATATAAGGAAGAGGATGGAAGCATTTTTCATTATGTTGTAGATTATTATTCTTGCTTGCCAAGAATTGTTGCTGCTTTGCTGCTTAGCAAAGTTGCAGTGCTGTTTAGCACTGGGTGTTCCCGGGCGGGAATCCCACATCTTTACTTTGAGGAGCTCATTGGGAGAGTTTTTATTCATCATTCCACATCAGGTTTTTAGGCCAAGCTTCAGCCATCTTCATTATCATAGCTTTTCCGGAGATTGTGTAGTGTTGCTGGGTGCAGCAGTGGAAGGGATTGGAATCCCGGCTTCTGAGCTAGTCTCTCATTGGAGGAAGGTTTCCTTCACTTGAGAGATATGTTTGGAGAGATCCAGAGCTTATTTCAGATCTATGGTATCAGACCACACATTTATCTTGCCCTCCCAGCGCTGTTTCTGCTAGGGAGTGCGTTTTTCAGGAGGAAGAGTTTATTGCATGGTTTGGTGGCTCCATTGCTGAGTTTCCTTGTGATTGAGAGGTGCATCCTTTCATGGGAGGAAGCCCTTGAGGGTTATACATCATATTAGACATATTTTATCCTATTTCACTCATGTACTTCATTTTTGCAGTGATTATTCAGTCATTTCCTGAATATCACATTTTATATATAGAGTGTTTGACAAGAAACCCTTGCCGGTTTCTTTTGTATTTTGTAAAGGGAGATTAGATATATGTTCTATAGCATTGTTTATCAATACATGAGTAAATATATTGTTCTCTGATCATTTTATGTGTAAACCCTCTCTTAGATTGCGCAGTCCCTTGAGCAGCTGCTCCGACATTTTACAGTCTTGGGGTTTTTCACTAGTTTTGGCTACACTAGTGTAAGAGGTCTATTTAGCCCACCTAGTTTGATTTGTTTCAGCTCTATTCTCGGATTTACATTTTATATTGATTATTTCATGGGATCCAAGAGTCAATTTCAGTATTTTGTTGCATATGTTGCTGGAAATGCGTTTTTCATGCATGTTTTATGAGCAATCCTGAAAAAGGAACATTACATTTTTGTATACGCATGATCACATATCATTAAATTCCTTGCTCATTTCTCTATCTACTCTGCATATGATTTCAATATATGATGTTGGAGTGAGGCTCATGAATGGAATCTTGTCCCATGACTGTTTTTTTGGCTTTGCGCTTAAGCAATTTTTTATAGAAAAAACCTAGCCTGCATTGTAGCCTCCCTCTTGGCTTCCCTCCATTTAAATATTGAAACCATTAGTTGTCTTTTGGGTTTTAAATCCACAACCATTTTGTCTCAAACTGACTTGTATCTGAAGGTTAACTTCTCTATATTATTTCCATCAATCAATGGATTTTGTAGAGTGGTGAAAGTCTATAATTTTAGACAAAAAATTGTTGTTACCAAAGGAATTTTTTCCATAGTATTATTTTAAGAGTATTTGGACAGCCAAAATCATGGTTTTTATTTACTAACCCGAAGGAAGAAACTATCTGGTTCACACTTAAGTGCGGTATGATCTAACCTCATTGGATTTCAAGGATCTCCATTATTAATGTCCGCCTCCAAAATTTTGAAAACCTTATGTTCTTTTAGTCTAGACTCATGGGTAGATTCTAGATGGATAGTAGATGAATTACAAGGCTCTTAGAAACATCAGTCTAAGTTTTTGGTGACATCTAGCGGGCATTGAGATCACCCTCTTATCTAGAAAGGGTTTTTATTGCTTGATTATTCAGTGAGGATCTCCATAGATTTTCCTACAACTAAAGGAGACCGTTAGTGTACTTGAAGAAGGAAACACTCTACGATGTTACAGGTAAAATAATACATTGTTCCTCATAGTGCTTTCACATTTCAATTTATTGGTTCTATTATTTATGCCTCAATCCACCTTAAACCACCAAGGTTTCATTGATGATGCCATGATAGAGTAGCATGGATACTAATTTGACGATGTGGTTTCCCCCCTCACATCAAATTTCATCTGTTGTAGAGAGGTGAATATTTGAGTTATAACATAGAGGAGATGAAAGGACGCAAAAAAAAATGACAGAAGGTGTAGTATAAATGTGCCTTAAACCCTCATGGACGTTGTAGTGTCACACGGTGACTCTATAATATCACAACAAATGGATGATTTTATAGATGGCTTACAATTTTAGTTATAAAAAAAAATTCATACCCTGTAAATTTTAATATGGTTAAGTGATTTAATAATTAGCCATGCATGTCCTTAAATATTCGACACAATGTTGGGTTCGATATTATTTGATTGTTTTCCACAAAAAAAATTATAAAATGACTAGGCCAGTAAAGTAACCCTTTACAAATTCTTGTGTGATATCATGACCTTCATTGCATATGAAGAAATTTGTAAACACCACGAGGGATTTACTCAATGAACCTCTGACACATTGCATGCGTTCATGGCATACTAAAAAATACCCTTACTTTGACTACATATTAGAAAATACCACTAAAAATGACATTATTTAACCCCCTACCAATATAAACCCAATACACCTTCCCAATTTAAAAAATACTTTCACTAGATATTGTAGGTATCCATTTTTTCATTAACATTTTTTATATCTCTTTATATATTTTCATTAACTTTAAGCTCCATTTTTTATACCTACCAATATAAAAACCCTTTACCCCATATTCTATGCTTAATATATTCTATCATTTTTCCTCAATATATATCCCCTAATATGAATGCATGTGGTATGGTATTTCTCCCCTAATGAAGCCCTTGTGGTAAACACTCCACTGGATGTTGTGTGATATATCACAAAGATGATTGAAAACGTTTATATAGGGATTATTTCTTGTCTGCAAAATGACAGTTGCATATATTTTTTAGATCAAATAGTGGGCATTGTGCATAAGCAATTGAAGAGCACGGAGTTGGTGAAACTTTACATATATTGTGATGGCTAGGGACAAGGTTTTGATATTGACCTTCTTAAGTTGATTTTATATGCTGTAAAAATTCCTTGATATTGGAGTGTTAAGAAATGTGGCCATTGAGAAAACATTACTTGTATCTTTATTTGAGAATGTTATATTCCCTTGGTTGCTGAAGTAATTGTACATATGAGAAACTATAGTAGTTGGTTGTTTATGCTCGCCTAAATATGTTGGCACTTTGGAGTTGAATTTGGTATTTATTATAAACCAGTATAGTAGGCTCGATACCACTTCTCCTTAGATTTTACCACCTTGGTAAGAATCGTCGATAATGAAACATACAAGTTCTTGAATCTCCTTCTTTTGAAGATTTGAGTTGAGAAAATGGTTAGAATTGATAATGTATTAGAATTATTGAATACTATAGTACTCTCCACTTTTGATGGTGTGGTAAAAGTCAATAAAGCCACTCTTGTATATGTTTGGATTTTCTTACAAGATGCACAAAAGACGATTGATTTTCTCCAGATTGAGTCATAGCTACAAGAAGATGAACTATAATAAAAGAATAAACATTCTAAACTAGTGTATGTTTAGAATAAATCCCTTTTTGAGTCTGAAGTTGACTCCCATAAAAAACCAACACTTGATCAGATCAATGAGGCCATTTTAGGAGAAAATTCACATTAAGATGCAGAGGTTTATCTTGCACTTCCCAAGCCCATCATCAGAAATTGGGAAGAAGTCATCAACAACAAGAACTGAAATGGTTTTATATATGACAAGGTTGTGTTTTTTCACATTCCAAACTACTCTAAACACATCAAATTTTAGAGTGTTGGGTTTCTTCAGCATGATTCATCTTCACCTCTTCCACAACAACTTCAAACTGTTAGATTCCAAGTCACTTAGTTGAACTTCAAGCAGAGTATCTAAAATGGGGAAGGAACACTCTTGCACCAAACATCATGGAAATATTCAACAACATCATTCAACAAGGATTCCCAAGAGACTGGACAACTAGCCTAGCAATACCCCTTTTTAAAAGTGGAGACATTAATAATCCGTACAATTATAGAACCATTATGATCAACCCTTTATTTGCAAAGATTTTCGGTAGCATGGTAGAAAATATAATTAGTAATTGGGCAGAAGTAAACGAAAATGGGGAAAAAGGAAAAGCGGGTTTTAGGCTGAAGCATTCTACAGTGGATTATGGCATCACGTTGAGACACATTATTGAAAAGGTATGTGGGGATAAAGAAGAAGTATTTTATTGTTTTGTTGACTTCAAAAATGAATTTGACACAGTCCCTAGAGATAAGTTGTGGCATAGAATGGAAGAACTTGAAGTTCCTTTGCATTATAGAGTTTTTGTCCATAGACTGTATGAAGAGGTGAAAGTCAAAATTAGAACCCCAGCGGGTATTTCAGAAAGCTTTAGAAGTGACATTGGAGTCAAGCAAGGTTGTCTGCTATCCCATACTCTCTTTGGTTTATATATTAATAAACTGTAAGAGTGGCTAAATTTGCAAGGTGGGGATGGTGTTCAGTTGGGGGAGTTTGTGATAAAGCTTCTTTTATATGTTGATGATCTTGTTTTGATTTCTAAATCGGCCCATGGATTGCAGATGCACCTATATGCCCTTGAGCATTTTTTTAGACCAGTGGGGATGCAAGTCAATATTAGCAAGACCAAGATAATGATTTTATCTAATAAAAGGAAGCAAAGTCAACATACGTCTTCTTTGAAGACAACACTCTTGAAGAAATAAATGAGTACAAATACCTCGGGATCGATTTCAACAAAAAACTTAATTGTGAGGACTGCAGAAAGAAGAGAATCTTAGGAGGGTGGAAAGCATTGTATTCTCTTGAAAACAGATGTAGAGAGGCTGAGTTATGGGATTGGAAAACTATTAAAGTGATTTTTGGACTCCTATTTTGTCCAGTGATGCTATATGGGTGTGAATTGTGGGCTAGCAGCACCTCGTCTCAAAATGGAAGCAAATTGAGAAAATCAAAAAATGTTTGATCATGAGCAAGTTCAAAATAAAAAGTTTGGTACCTTATGAGATAATTTTGAGTGAAATAGGAGAAAATCCCATAGAAGCAATTGCTATGGTGCGGCTCATAAGTTATCTAAAAAGAATTGAGCAAATGGGAGTAGGTAGATGGCCTAATGCTATCTTCAAGGAAGGCATGAGTGAAAGAAAGAAAACATGGATGAGACAAAAATACACATGGATGAAAAAATGGAATATCTACCTCAATGCTTGTCCCACACATAACAAAGAGTTATTTTCTCAGTAATTTAAAGGGTTTTCCCTTCACCGGTTCGTAACTCTATGTTTTAATTTTTGATCCAGGCTCAGGGAAACTAGAGGCTTGCGAGACTTCAGAACTCTGGAGTCTTTTTCTTTGCCCTCAGTTATAGGTATGTTCCATTCTCTATCTACCTTGTCAAACCCTAACCTGGCCGTCCATAGAATTCCCTTGACAGTAATTCTTGGTTGCCCCATTTGTCTGTTGCAGGACAGGGGTTTCACTTTCCATGAACGGGTCAGGCTTAGTGCTGGAGTGCTTAGTTGAATTTCCATCTGGGCTTGGCCCTTTTTGGTCTAATTTTTAGTTGCTCAAGGATTTTCTCTCTTTTTTTTTTTAAATTCTGGACTATTAAAAGCAATCATGCTTGCCAGAACTCCGATTCGGTTGTATTTAATATCTGAACATGTAATTTCGATTCCATATTCCTGAAATGATTATATAAGGGTTAACCCAATCTTCATTTTGGATGTTTGAAGCTAAATGAATCCCATACATTATTGTTTTGTTCTCTATTCAGTTAAGTTGCAAATGTTCTGGCTCATCACTCATTGAACCTTTCATACAGTCGGATTAATTTGTTTTTCGCTATCTTAATTTGTTCTGGTTGTTTGTTTATCTTCATATCTTGCATTATTTATCAGGCGGTAAGGGACCCGAGCCTCGACCCTCTTCATGGGTCTTGGTTCTAAACCCTTAGCCTATAAACTTTACCTCTGTTGGTGTAAGGATTCAACGAACTCTCAGTTTTTTCTATTCAGTATATTTTAGGGTCCTTGAGAGGTGCTAAAATTTACGGTTGAGATTATAATCACCAAATTTTGTTCTCTGTCACTATATTCCATCAATTCTCAGCTATAATTAATTACCATGTTTTTACATTCATATATATATATATATATATATAACAGTAAAATAAGTTCCAAATCAGTTTTACTCAGTGTTCCAGCCTCTGTCTTTCCGTATTAGCGTTCATCACATTATTGATAATTACAGTAATCTATTCCAGAATATAAAGATAGGGTAATTCTAGCATTTCAGCTCTGTGATATAAATACGGTATTAATCTAGCATTTATTTTCAGTATTTTGATGCAACTGTTAAACTATATTTCATTCCTATACTTTTAATTACAAATGTAAAACTGACATCCATTCCTGTACTTAAGAGATAAATGTGAAACTAAAATTTCTTCCTGTGTTTTAATTACAAATGTAAAACTAACATTCATTCCTATGCTTTTATGTGCAACATTTATCCAGCATGTATACCAGCTATTAACAGTACTAGACAGTAAAATTAAATAATTAAATACCTATTTCCGAGGCTTTTTTTCCAGTAACTCTTGGTCCTCCCAACCTTCATTGAGGCTATTACGTCCTCTGCTCCCCCTTTGCTCCGCACCAAGGCTTGGGTATTTTTTTGAGACAAGAAGTTAGACCTCAAGATTCAATCCAGTGTTTTACTTCTCTAGGTAAAAATATTGAGTTCCACTGGTTCTCACACCAGCTCTGGACAACTTAGTGCAACTATATATTTCTTAACCGTCATCACTCTTTGCACAAAACCCCTTTCCACCTTAGGATTTTCCCTTAAATCCTTTTGGAAAGGTAACTGCCAGAACTATCTCAACCTCTTTTCCCTGGGTTCTTGGAATATTTACCAAATAGTTACCTTGTCTTTTACTCAAGGAAATTATTATTAAATTAATTTCTTTAAATAAAAGGTTAGAAATTAAAGTATCATTAACGAATTCCCCATTCGTTATTCAATTGGAATGTCTTATAACAACTTTGTATAACAATAGTTAAAGTAAAAGCAGGGGGTTACATCTTCCCTCGCTAAAATAAACACCATCCTCGGTGTTATTTGATCTCTGAGAACAACTCTGCATAAGCCTCATAAATAACTTTCTCGTCCTCCCAAGTAGCCTCCTGCAGGCCAAAGTTCTTCCACTGCAGTTTAACTTGGGGAATGACTTGTTTCCAAAGCGTTATTTCTCTCTGATCTAGGATATGTTGCGGTTCTACCAGGAACTCGCTGTCCGGTTCTACCAGCAAGCCATAAGATTTTTAATCAGTTCAAATCAGAAAACAAATTTTTTCTAATTGTATTACGTTGTTGACTTACATGTATCCCTTGGCAATGTATGCCATGCTTGGGATCGTGTAGATAACGCTTTAGTAATGACACATGAAATACATTGTGTAATAATATATGGATGGGTAGTGCCACCAGTCATATCCTTTCCAAGATCTCAAATGGCCCATAATATCGAGGAGCCAATTTGGCACAAGAATTCCACCTTAGAGTGACTTTCTTGGGTTTAATTCTTACGTACACATGGTATCCTACCAAAAATTCCTAGGAGGTTATTTTCCTGTATGCATAAACTTTTTTCCAGTCTTGTGCTGCTTTCATATTCCACCTGATCTTCATGACTTCCCGTTCCATTTCTTCTAACATATATGGCCAAAGCATCATCTTGTTATCTGGACTACTCTAATTAATAGGAGTCCAACATTTTCTTCCGTACAATGCTTCAAAATGGCTCATCTTAAGGGATTCTTGATACCCGTTATTGTATGCAAACACAACCAAGTGTAGATAATCCTCCCATCTCGTTGGTTGTTGCATCATGTGCATGTGCAACATGTATTCTAAAACTTGATTTTCCCTTTCTATTTTCCCATCTGTCTGCGGATTATAGACAATACTAAATTGTATTTGTGTCCCCAGGCCACCAAACAACATCTTCCAGAATGCTGATGTAAACTTTACATCACGATCTAAAATTACTGTTCGGGGTATACCATGCAATTTGAAAACCTCTTTCATGAAAATGTCAGCAATTTTCACTGTCATGTAGGTAGATTGAATAGGGATGAAGTGAGCCACTTTGCTGAGTCTATCAACTACCACCATAATCAAATCATTGTGCCTTTTTTTCTAGGTAGTTCGGTGATGAAGTCAAGGAAAATTACTTCCCACTTCCATTCAGGCACTAGAATTGGTTTCAATAATTTAGCAGGGTGCTGATGCTCAACCTTAATCTGTTGACACTATAAACATTTTGTCAAATATTCTGCAATGTCCCTTTGCATCCCTGGCTAGGAATAGTCCTTTCTAATTCCGTTAACATTTTTTGATATCCTAGATGTACGATATAGGAGCTCCTGTGATATTCATCCAAAATAATTATTTTCATATTATTTTGATTGGGGATATATATTCTCTTCCGATAAAATAGGAACTGCTTATCATTGAGTTCATACTCGGACTGTTTCCCTTGCCTTTCATCATCTTTTGCTTGCTGCCATAAGGGCTGATATTCTGGGTCGTTCTTTGCTGCCTCCATAATATGTTCTTGAAAATTGAATTCAATCTGGTTAAAGTAAAGCTCATAGATGCCATGCATCTTTCTACTCAAAGCATTCACCACCTAATTCTCTTTTCTTTTCACGCGCTGAATATTGAAATCGAATTCACTTAGGAAAGAATTCCATCTAGCTTGGCGAGCATTCAGATCAACCTGATTAAAATAACTATTTAAGATACTGTGATCAGTTCTCAACACGAACCTTTTTCCTAGTAGATAATGCCACCATATCCGCAAGGCATTCACTATCGCAGTTAGCTCCAAATCATAAGCTGAGTACCTCTAGTCATGATCCTTTAGCTTCCTAGATTCATATGTTATGACTCTTCCCTCTTGGGTCAACACTGCTCCTACACCTTCCTTGCACACATCAGTACATACCTAAAACTCCTTACTGGGATATGCTACCTTCAGAACATGGGCAGTAGTTAACAAATCCTTCAATAACTCGAAACTGTTATGACATTCTTGAGTCCATTTAAAGGCTCGCCCTTTCCTCTACAGGGAGGTAATAGGAAATGCTATTTTGGAGAATCCATTGAAAAATCATCGGTTGTATCCAGCCAAAACCATAAACGATCGTATGTTAACTACATTCTTTGGGACCGTCCATTCCATAATTGTCTTTATCTTTTCTGGGTCCACAACAATCCCTTCAGCAGAAATCACATGCCCCAAATATTGGATCTTCTCCTTAAATAAGTCGCATTTACTAAACTTGGCATAGATCTGATGCTCTCTTAGCATTCTAAGTACAATGTGCAGATGTTCCTTGTGCTCTTCTATATTCTTGGAGTAAATTAATATATCATAAATGAAAATAAAAACGAATTTATCCAAGTATGGGTGAAAAATTTCATGCATTAAGCTCATAGATGTTGCTGGTGCGTTGGTTAACCCAAATGGTAATACTACAAACTCATAATGCCCATAACTGGTGCGAAAGGTTGTCAATCGTGGAAAACATTGTAGCTCCTTTGACTTGGTCGAACATGTCATCTATGCGCGGTAGTGGGTATTTGTTTTTAACGATCAACTTATTGAGCTGTCGATAATCCATACACATACACATAGTGCCATATTTCTTCTTCACAAACAGCACTGGTGCTCCCCATGGGGACACACTTGGCCGAATGTAGCCTTTATCCATTAACTCCTGCAACTGCATCTTTAATTCTATTAATTCCAGCACACTCGTTCTGTATGGAGTTTGGGACATAGGTGCTACCCCAGGTATTAGCTCAATAGTAAAGTCTATGTCTCTTTTTTGTGGCAGTCCCAGAATTTCCTCAGGGAATACATCTTGGAATTCTTGCACAATAGGAATATTCTCCAACATAAGAGTCTTATCTTTTGTGCTGGTGAATACTACTTGAATTGCATAAAGCTGGCAACCTTTTCTCATGCATTTAATTAGCTGATATGCAGTAATAGGTTGTAGCTGCGAAGGATTTTTAATACCCTAAAATTCTTTTCGTGTCCCATCATTTGACTTAAAATGAATGACCTTATTCTTGCAGTCCACTAATGACCAATGTTTCTCTAGCCAATCCATCCCCAATAAAATATCATATGATCCCAGGGGTAGAACATTGAGTTATACAGTTATGTGTTGATCCCCAATACTCAGTTCACAATTTGGTACCTTAGCATGGACTCACCTTCTTATTCCTGTAGCCAGCTAAACTAGCCAAGGGTTTTTAAATTTATGATTCTGCAATCTACAGTTTTCAACTACACGAGGGTGTATGTAGCTCAAGCCGGCTCCAATATTAATTAAAATAGAAACAAATCGGGTTTGAAGCTTACCTTCTAACTCTATCATGGTTGGGTGGTAATCTGCTTGCTGATCCTCCAGCGCTGCATTGATTCTGGGTATGTTTTGAGCTACATCTCCCACTGTCGATGCCTCTTGTAGATTTGCTGCCACTTCACTCCTTCCTCTATGAGGGAAATTTTTGAATTAATGTGCCTCACCACATCCCCAGCATTGCAATGGAGGTTTCTGGTGCTGTCCAACGTCGGGTCTGCTAGAAGCTTCAGTATGCCGCTCCTCACCGGCCCACTTGGTCCTCGTTTGAATTTTTCCATTCTGTTTACTCAGTGGAGTCCTTGCAGCATTCTTAAAATTGTCGGCTCTGTTATTTCTGTTATTGGTAAAACTTTTTTAGCCTTTTAGAGGCGGCCAACTCTTTCCAGTTTCTCCCTTTGTCTTGGATTGCTAATAGCACATCCGTGCCTTCCTTATTGCTTCATCCATAGTTTTTTGATTTACAAACTTAATTATTTCTTTCATTTTTACCATAAAACTTCTCAAGAAACGTTGTAATTTCGCCTTTTCAACACGCAGATAAGGTACATATCTTAATAGTGAAGTGAATTTCATAATAAATTCATCCATAGTCATCTGGCCCAATTTCAGATCATGAAATTCTCGAGATTTCTCATCATAAAAACGTTCAGTCAGATACTTATCTTTAAATTATTGCTGCAACTCATCCCAAGTTACATTTTGATCTTCCATTCCTCGTACGTTCTTCACCTCCTCCCACCACAGCGTTGATTTTTCCCGCAACTGGTAAATGAATAGGTGGGCTTTAAGTTTGTTGTTATATTCATACACTTGGAAGTAGTTGTTCATGTTTATTATCCAAGCTTACGCCATTTCCTCCACCTCTCCATCAAAGGTAGGAGGCTTGATCTTCCATGTTGTGTAACTAGCTCCAAAAATAGAAGAAACGAGATATCAACGCCTTAGAAATAAGCCACTTCGAGGGGGCAACCTCCAATACATTAAATAAATGAACAATTCTTGGATGATCCAATTTACAAAACCTCCTTTCTATATATAGGAGTCCATGGGGCCATAATGTAATCCTAGTGGGGCCACAATGTAATCCTAGCCGACCTAACAATAACAATTTAAGGGCACAATAATAACAATATGGGGGTTACAAGGGTACAATAATAACAATAAGGGGGTTACACTAACAACAATAAGGGACTATACTAGTAATATAGGGACCTAACATGCCCCTCTCCTTCAAAAAAGTGTTGTCCTCAACGCTTGAGTAGCTCTGGGTGCTTCTGTATAAAATTCTCATCCTCCCATGTAGAATCTTCAGTGGGTAAGTTCTTCCACTTGATGAGATACTCTGAAATTGATCGATTCTGTAGCTGTCGAGTTCTTGTTTCTGTGACCGCTTCAGGTTCCAATATGATTTTTCCTTCCTCATCAAGTTCTGGCAATATTGTTTGAACTGGAAGATTTTCACCTATAACCTTCTTTAAGCATGAAACATGGAAAATTGGATGCACTTGCGAAGAAGAAAGAAGCTCAAATTTGTATGCCATAGTACCAATCTTTTGCAACACCTTGTAAGGACCATAGTACTTTGGCGATAATTTATTATCCTTCTTAGCTTGCTTGAGGGACATTTGTTTGTATGGTTGTAGCCGTAAAAATACCCAATCTCCTACATCAAAACTTCTCTCGCTGCGATGTTGATCTGCCTGTTGTTTCATTTGGTTTTGTGCCAAATTCAGGTTATCCTTTAAGAGTTGGAGAACTTCTTGCTGATGCTCGATGTGATCTTCCACTGCTTGAACCTTCGAATTTTCCCTTAAAGATGATGTGATGGATGGTGGATTATATCCATAAAGTGCCATAAATGGGGTCATTTTTGCTGCAGTATGGAAGGAAGTGTTATACCACCATTCAGCAAGAGGTAACCGCTTGACCCATTGTGTTTGTTTATCAGATACAAAACAATGAAGATATCCTTCCAAACATTTATTTACGATCTCAGTTTGACCATCAGATTGAGGATGATAAGATGAGCTATGAGCTAATTGAGTACCCAAACAAGAAAATAACTCTGTCCAAAAATTTCCAGTAAAAATGGGATCTCTGTCGCTCACGATAACCCTTGGGCTTCCATGTAGCTTTTGAATTCTGTCCATAAATGTAGTAGCAACTGTACTTGCTTTAAATGGATGAGATAATGCACAAAAGTGTGCATACTTGGTAAGTCTATCAACTACCACCATGATGACACTCTTTCCTTCGGACTTAGGTAAATCTGTGATAAAATCCATTGAAATCTCCTCCCAACGTTGACTTGGAATGGATAAAGGTTGTAGAAGTCCTGGGGTCTTAATTGTTTCCACTTTATTCTGCTGGCAAACCAAACATTCCGCCACAAACTTTTGAATATCAGATTTAAGGCCATCCCAAAAAAATTCTTTCTTCACCCTATGGTAAGTTTTTAAAAATCCTGATTGTCCTCCTAAAGGAGAAGTGTGAGATTCCAGAAGAATATTTTGTTTTAGTTGGGAATTCTTACAAAGATATAAGCGATCTTTGTACCATAAGGAATCATTTTTCCAACTAAATGTATTATATGTACTAGGATCTTGCTGCAACTTTTGAATGAGTGTCCATACATCTTTGTCCTTCTTCCATTCATCTCTTGTTTCGGTTATCCAATCTGGTTGGATAATAGAAATGGCACAAAGCAATGCTTCCACCTCTTCATTCTTTCTTGAGAGTGCATCTGCAACAACATTAAGCTTTCCTTTTTTGTAGATTATTTCAAAGTCATAACCCAACATCTTGGTGACCCATTTTTGCTGCTCTTCTGAAGATAGTCTTTGTTCCAAAAAGTGTTTAAGACTATCATGATCAGTTTTTACCTTGAAGTGTCTTCCCATTAGGTAAGTTCCCCATTTCTTTAGTGCATGCAGTATTGCTAACATTTCCTTCTCATAAATAGGTTTCTGTAAATACTTTCCTTTGATTGGAAAACTTTCAAAATCAATGGGTCTTCCTTCCTGCATTAAAACAACACCAATTCCATTTCCTGAGGCATCACATTCCACAATAAAGGTTTTTGTGAAGTCTGGCGTAGCTAAGACTGGTGCTCGACACATTGCCTCTTTAAGATGTTCAAAGGCCTTAGTTGCTTCAGGAGTGCATGAAAATGCATCTTTCTTCAATAATGTTGTTAGAGGTGTTGCTATTCTCCCATAATTCTTAAAAAACTTGTGATAATACCCTATTAACCTGAGAAATCCTCGCAACTGCTTTATGGTTGTGGGGACTTTCCATTCCTTAATGGTTTTAATTTTGTTAGGGTCTACCTTAACACCCTCGTGAGATACACTATGACCCAGATATTCCACCTCTTGTACTCCAAAGAAACATTTGGATGTTTTTGCATATAATTGTTTCTCTTGCAATAGTTTGAGCACCCTGTCAACATGTCCAACATGATCCTTCCAAGACCTGCAGTAGATTAGTATATCATCAAAAAATACTAGCACAAATTTTCTAACAAAGGGTTTGAAAATGGAATTCATCCACCCTTGAAATGTAGAAGGTGCATTGGTAAGGCCAAAAGGCATGACCAAAAATTCATAATGACCCTCATGAGTTCAAAATGATGTTTTTGGAATATCTTCAGTCTTCATTCTAATTTGATGATATCCTGAACGAAGATCCAACTTGGTAAAATAAATTTCTCCATGTAATTCATCCAATAATTCATCAATCACAGGAATGGGAAATTTATCTTTAATGGTGAGCTTATTGAGCTCCCTATAATCCGGACACATTCGCCATGATCCATCCTTCTTGTGTACCAATACTACGGGAGTAGAGAAAGAACTTTCACTAGGTTGAATTATACCTGCCTCTAACATTTCTGCAATCATACGTTCAATTTCGCTCTTTTGGAAGTAAGGATATCTATAAGGCCTGATGTTTGGAGGAACACTTCCTGGAATCAAATGAATAGCATGATCATGATCACGAATAGGTGGGAGTCCTTTGGGAGTTTCAAACACCTTGGAATGATTGTCAAAGACTTGTTGGAGATCTGCAGAAATAGATGATTTTGATGTTGGAACTTCTAGTGAGCATAATTGTGCAATTACACCTCGTTGTTCTTTCTTTAGAAGCTTTTTCATGACATTAGAGCTTATTATCCTTCCTAGCTTCCCTTCAATACCCCGTAATTCGACTTCCTTTCCTTCTGAAAAAAATTTCAAGAAAATTTCTTGAAAATTAAAATCTACCATCCCCAAAGATTGTAACCATTGTACTCCTAGTACAACATCAACACCTCCCATAGGAATGGAAAGCATTGGACTAGTCAATACATATTCCCCCATGATTAGCTTGATATTATGGCATTTTCCAGAGCAATTTATAGTTCCTCCATTTGCAACCATCACTTGACATTCTGGTGCTGGGTATAGGAAAAAATTTAATTCCTTGCCTACCTTACAATGAAAAAAATTATGGGTGCTACCTGAATCAATCAACACTATTACCCTTTTCTTCTTGATATGTCCTTCTATCTTGAGAGTTTGAGGAGTGGTAATTCCTGCCAGTGCATTACATGATATGGTCGGATTCATTTCTTCCCCTTCTATGGCTGGTTCCTGGTGTATATCCTCTTCTTGTTCATTTTCTTCTTCCTCTTCACAATCTATGTAAAATAATTTCTTCTCAGCACACTTATGACCTTTAGTGTTTTTGCTATCACAACTGTAGCAAAGCCCTTTTGCTCTTTTTTCTTCCAATTGTTGTGGTGTCAACCTTGTAGGTTGTGGAAATCTAGGCGTAGCAACACTTCCTTCTTTATAGAATTGAGTGGTAGGCTTTCTTGTCGCCATAATTTTACATTCAACTTTTCTTGCCAACCTGAATGCCTTCTCCAATGAATCAGGTTCCAAAACGCGAACTTCATGTTGGATGTTATCCTTTAAAGTGCCTATGAAGAGATCAATCCTGTGTTCCTCTGGAATATCGGTTACCCTTATATTCAATTTTTGGAAGTCCTCAATGTGTTGCCCCACTAAACCCTTTTGTTTGAGATTTATCAATTGGCTAAAGAAGGTGTTGCTCTTTGTATCCTCATAATTTGCTATCATTTCCTCCGTAAAAATTGACCAAGTGACAATTTTTTTACGGAAGCAAAGCCATCGATACCATACAAATGTATTTTGTTCTAAATGTAAAGTTGCAATGTGTACCTTTTGTGTGTTTTGCACATTATGGAGATCAAAATATTGCTCTATTTTTCGTATCCATGTTACAGGATCCTTTCCATCAAACTTCCTCATCTCCATTTTTGGAATATGGTGGTTCTTCCTGCCAACATTAGAGTTTGTGAAATCACGATTAACATTTATTTTGTTCTCATTATGAGTTTCTTCTACTATCTTTTCACCATTATGAAACATTTCTTGTATCAACTTTGTCAAACCTTCCATGTCTGCTTTTAGATCATTCTTCATGTTTTCCATGTTGTCTTTCATGTCATCGGCCATCTTAGCTTCCATGCCAGCTTCCATGCCATCCATCTTAGCTTCCACGCCTTTCTTCAAAACTTCCATTTCATTTTTTGTTGCTCTTTGCGAGAGCGAAATTTGGTGCACTTGCTCTTGTAATTTTGATAGATCATGTTGCAATTATTCATCTTCATGAGTCATAGTAGAGCCTTATGAAGGCTTAATGGGTGTTGAATTATTTTTACATGGCATATTTTAGAACCCAATACTGATGTCTATTCTACAATATGCCCTTGGAATCAATTCAAAATGATTCCTCAAACAAGACTTATGCAATTCGGAAAAAAAAATACACACCTTTTTCTTGCTTTTGAGGAGCTCGATATTGAAATTGGATTATCTATTTAATAGAAACACTTCAATATTTGAATTTTGGTATCGACGTATCCCTCTGAATTATCTTTAGAATGCCACAGGTCTGACCTGATTTGGATTCTCCAAGACAAAGTTGTGTCCAATCTCCCACAATGACCTAATTATGGACTGGTTCAGTAGAGAGAACTTGTACGACTTGCCACGTGTCACTGTTTCGTCCTTCGGCTATGAAATTGATAGCCTAGAAACCAAAGTCTGTGTACTTGCGACCAATTTTTATGGCACTCCAATCCGATGCTTAGAGAGAGAGTTATGAATCTTTTCCCATGATCACCTCCTTGAGATGAAATTCGAGAGCCTGAAAAAGCACTACCTTCCATAGATCATATCTCCGAAAATATTGCGAACCAAGCTCTAAAATTTTTTGACGAGTTTCCTCAGGATTTCAGCTTTGCACCCTAAAAATTTCAGATTCTGAACCTTCGTAGAAAAAAGTTATAGCGAAAATTCCATGATGACCTGTTTAGAGCAGTGAAACCCTAGAATCCAAAGCTCTGATACCAAATGTTGTGTAACCAGCTCCAAAAATAGAAGAAAAGAGATATCAACGCCTTAGAAACAAGCCACTTTGAGGGGGAAACCTCCAATACATTACATAAATGAAAAATTCTTGGATGATCCAATTTACAAAACCTCCTTTCTATATATAGGAGTCCATGGGGCCATAATGTAATCCTAGTGGGGCCACAATGTAATCCTAGCCGACCAAACAATAATAATTTAACGGCACAATAATAACAATATGGGGGTTACAAGGGTACAATAATAACAATAAGGGGGTTACACTAACAACAATAAGGGACTATACTAGTAATATAGGGACCTAACATTCCAGAATTATCCCTGCAATTCCAATTTCTGTTTTTTCAGTTCTTGTTGTTCCGGAACATTTCTAAATTCAGCCTCATTGTATGTTCGGCTTTTATTACTTCTAGGCATTCGAATGTCTTCAACATTATCATGTACTATTTGGTGTCATTCCCTTTCTTCTTGAGTGTTTCTCTCGGGGCTAGGTTGTCCACTAGGAGGATTCTGTCTATTTGATAGACTTTTCAATATTCTCTCCTGTTCTCTCATCAACCTTTCATTGTCACTGCAAACCTTAAGCATCTCCATCTGTAGCTGCTGCACCGTATCTAGCAACCTATTTTTCTATCATTTCTATTCTTCTAACATTCTGCTTATCTGCTGGTGCTGGTCCACACTTAACTGCACCCACATTTCGGGGCTGACCTCTGGATTGGTCACAGGATGAGTCTCCCTGGTGTTTCTGGGTGTGTGATGACTCGATCCCCTTCTCATGGTAACTTACACTAATATGTTCCTGTACTTAACACAAATTCCAACCATTAAACTTTAATAGGAAAAACAAAAAATATTAGTATGGTATTGGCCCATCTGGCCCCAATTTGTAGCTTATGCTCTAATACAACTTGTCATACCTACCTCATTATTTACTTGCAATTACACCATAAAATTTATAAAATATATCTATTAAGCTACTTGGAAAACCTACTCTTATAGATAAGCATTAAAGATAACCAATGTATCAGCATCAAAGTTAATCTACTTGGCAACCTACTCGTATATAGAAGCATGTTTTAAATCCATATATATATTAACTGTAGCATCCATACATTGCCACATCTACATAACATCATTATAATTGTAACATGACATAACTATTCAAATATGAATGCTCGTATGTGAAACCCATGTGGAAAAATATAAATTAATCTCCCCCGTACTGTGCTTTAACCCTTTGATTGGAATTAATATACCAAGACTTTAAATAGGACGAGAGACATTTACATCAGAATTTACTACCCATTTCTCGATGAGTGTGATGGCCTCCACCTGTCCAATCCTCGTCTTTTGGCAACCTCTGTGCCATCCGATCCAAGCCTTATGAGATCAATGGTGAATTTGGCAGGATAGGTGGGTTAGGGTAACTACCCACCCCTAACCTTTCACCAGAGCGTCATTCTTGCTGCCGTTGGAGTTCGGAGCTCGGCTCGGCAACTATGGGTTTCATGGCTTAAACTTATGTTGTCCCTCCGCTACCAGGGTGCCGCTGTCAATAGAGCTATTAGAATGGGGTATGTTTTCTGTTTACCTTACCCTTGTTCTGTTTCTTTTGCACTTGTGGCTCAGATGCAGGGTTTATGACTCCTTAGTATTATCTTGTGGCATAGTAGGTCGACGCACAAATGTGCAAGGTCCTCCACTCATCATTCCAATTTTTCACTCGATGCCTATAGTTTGGGCTTCTTTACTCACGCAGGTCTCCGAGTTAACTCCAGTACACACCCCGACCAACTCGGCTCTGCTAGTAAGAGAAATGGTTGATTTATTTCGTTCATTCCTATGTTCATAGTCTTATTGAAATTTTTTCTTCAGGTTTGAGAGTTTATGTATTAAGTTTCGTAACTTTGTGTTTTGTTTTTATGTGTTGGAAAGGCATAGTCTCGAGGGACTGAAAGCGCTTTGGAACTGTGGGTTTCAGTCAGGCTCTTCTCTCCTTCTATCACGGTAAGCTCTATGCTCGATTTCCCCAAGACCAATCCAGCCCTATATTCTCTTAAGAGTAACTACTATTATTCCTCTTTGTCTCATGCAGGCAGGGGTTTCCATTTTCTTGGATACTTTAGGCCCAACTGTAGGCTTATCACCCTTGTTTTGGAAAATTTAACTGTAATTATTCTCTGGGCTCCGCTCTTTTTCAAAATATAATATACTGGATTTGTTATGGGATTCATAACTATTTTCCTTTAAGTGGTGACAGTAAATAACTTCGCTTCTGTTAATTTAATTTACTGTTGCATTTCGTTTCTGTTCACTTGGTTCCATTAGTTTCTCCATAATACATGCCGTAATGTTTATTCTAGGTTTTCAGGAAGATTTTATGAGGGTGTGCCCAGTCTATTCTTGGTTAGATTGTGTTGCTATTTTCTTGCAGTATTAAATAATTTATTTGCCAGTAGGGACTTGATATGCTCCAGTTTTCTAAACAATTTTCTGTTGCACAGTTTAGCTTGCGAGACTAATACTTCTCTTCATTTGGAACATTCTTGTTTGTTAATATATATATATATATATATATATATATATATATATATATATTTGTTTGTTTCCGCAGTTCCTGCTCCCGCCTTCTGGCAGTGGTTAGAATGGGACCGGCATCGTGACCCTATTCCAGGGTCCAGGTTTTAAACCCATGGCCATCCGAAACAACCCCATTAGAATTTAAATATTCTATTCTATAAATTCGAGTTTCCTCCTATACCATTGAATATGTTAAAAGTAGTTATGTTTTGGGATTCTATCTCACCAGGAGATGGTTTATGTTAGTGTAATATCCCGAATAGGATATTTTAACTAAAAATGCAGAAAAATACTGAATACCACAAGTTGTCGTAAAATAAAAATTCACTTAATAGAAGATTGCCATGTAAAATAAAAGACAGGAAACACTGCAAACCAATACCATATAGAACGGGAAAAATCTCAGCTTTTATTATAAATAATAAGAGGGGTTTACATATAGATCTGACCCAGAAATAGCTGAGAGAGAAAACTGGCCACCAAGATAAGTTGCTGAACGACGCTGGCCACCAAACTGAACTGCTGCACTCTCCCTCTGGCAACAGCTGTCACTGAACCCACTGAAAGTGATGAAGCCCAAGTTGAAGATCTGAATGATCCTCACACCAAACTCTGAATCTCTGTGAAAATTCTAAGTGAAGCCTCCTCAAGAGAGTTGGGTTTTTGTCCAACACTCTCACAAATCACCCGAGGGTTTCCTTCCTGGGGCTACGGCTGAAGTAGAGAACCACGTCCTCAAACCTCTCATACACAAGCAAATGATCTACTCCAAAGATATCTCCCAATGGCCTCCTCCCTTTATTTTATAGATCCCTTGGAGCCTTCTAGTGCATTATTTTATTATTATTTTATTCATGGAGCACTTTTCTCTTTTATTAAAATATTATAAAATATTCCTTTTTAATGCAGAAAAGGGTAAATCGGCTACCACGCCTCCTCCGATCACTGAAATCGGCATCTAACTGTCCCACCATGTAGGTATTCTCGTCCCAGTTCCAATGAGCTATTACATTAAGGTGTTCCATCATGTTTTCCTCCTGGAATGCCACCTTGAGCATAATCAACTGAGTTAAGCCCATAAATAACTCAAATTTCTGAAATTTATCGGAATGCATCGGAACGAAAGCCAAACTACTCGGATGATGGAGTATATCAAGCGAATGCCTCTTGACACCATGAAAACTCCTCAAAATTCCTCCGAAAAGCCCCTGAGCCCGCTGATAACACCAATATGTACCTGTAACCTGTCTGCTCCTAACTCTGGAAGACCAACCTGGCCCTGTCGTAGGTGTCGCCAAAAATGGGAATATTACAGACCTTCCGCCCCAAGATTTCTTGCCCTCAAGCAATCGAAATATGTGGGCCACTCTGTTGGCCCGCCACAACTGAGACCCAATGGCCGGATCCCATACAAACCTGTGAGTGCTACTATGCACCTGTGTCAAACCACTCGGAATAGACCCCTCAATGTCGGGATCCCAAACCGATCTCTCACTGTACCAGCCAACAAGCAATCCTCCCGGATCCCAACGCCACCATGGCCAATCATCGCCCGAGTCCCACGGCTCGGACTGCGCACTGCCTTTGGCTATGACTGATGCTCTAAGAGGTGAAGACCATGACTCCTGCTGAGCGGTATCTGTGACTGTGTAAGCTGTCCCATCAACTATGTACCAACTCATCACCTCTCTCCAATCCAAGTCCTGACTCAATCCCACGCTGATCCTTCTCTCCTGAAATCGGGATGGAGTGCTGAAGAAACGAAGACCTGTGCCCTCCTGCCAACTGGAAACTGTAACATCTACTATGTCTAAGGGCCCCTGCTCCGCTGCGCTCCCTACAAAGAATACCATACCATTAAGAGGGTACCAACTCATGATCTCCTGCCAGTCCATCTTGGAAGAAGAATCCAATGTAGCAACAACTGCACGTGGAACATGCCCAGAGTGTTGCCGCCAGCTCGTAATCAACTCCCACTGCTCTGCCTCGTCGGCCAATGGAAGCTGTCTGTAGAAGGAAGCCCCTCTCTCTATAATGGGCCAAAGTGGGCAAGATATGTTGCAAGCCCCATCGATGTACTCCTGGAGAGTGCTAGTCACTGAAAACACTTTAGCTCTGCTGACTGCGTGTACATCTATCTGCACCTCACCCCTGTGTCGACCCACAGATGGATGCTCCACCATAGCCAACAACTCCTCCCACTCCTGATCAGGAATGGCATGCTCTCGCTGTCTACTTCCCCCCTGCAGAACAATCCCATCAACCTCCAACACCTCCAGAGGATATGGATCTGCAACTGCTGTCACCGTACTCGATGTCAGTGCATCTGACTGCTCTACCTCAATGGCTGACCCCAATGTTAGCCACATATCCCTCAATGGGTCAATGTGGGTGTCCATTTGGCTCTCCCCCAAAGGAATATCATGCCTAATGTGAATAGTATCCTCCTCTGCTAACTCAGGCTCCATCATATGCTGCCCTGGCTGAATCGTCACAAGGGACTCATCACCCAGAGTATCTCCTATACAGTCCCATGACTGCTCACCTTGCACACTAGAACACAGCTTTGGTCTACTGTCATCATCATCTCTGCATGGCTGCTCTCGCTCCCCAGAAGCATCCTCATATGATCCCATGGACTCATCTGAAGAAGAGTCCTCACCCTGGCATACAAAAGGAACGTCTACCTGCTATACCTCTGCCACCTCATCTGCATCTCTCAAACATGAGTGATCAGGCCCCCAAGGTTCTTTGAAAATGAATAAAAGTCCCTTCCTCCTCAGCTCATTTCTGCTGCCTAACCCACCAAACTGGAGCAGCTCCTCCCTAGTCAGCTGTCTCCTGAATAGCCCAATATTCTGCTCAACTAGCCCTTGGGCTAGCTCATAAGCAGCGGGCGAGACCATCTGCTCTCTCCTCCAAATGCTCAACAACCTAGCCTGCAACTCCCGGAAAATGGCATCACGGTCTCCCATGCATGACGACAAGATGGACTGTATGTGAGCTATGGCTATGTTAGAATGATGTCTCCTAATGCTAAAGAAGCATTGGAACATCTGCAACATCAATCCATCACACTCAAGATCGATCATGACCTCATAAGTCCGGGTCATGGCCATGTCTTCTAAAACCTTAAGCTTCCTCCCAAATGTAGAGCCTGCACAATTGTCCAAATCCCGAAAGGTTCCTACTATCAATCTAAAAATTCTTCTCATAATATCATCATTGTAGGGAGGGAAGGGTGCTGTTATCCTCAAAATATCACTAAAACAAGAGGTGACTATAAGCTGGACTCTCTCACTTGGATGTTCCAAGAATCTGCCTTGTACCAATGCAAGCATAGATGGCTCCAAAGCCCAATTTAAACTCCAATCTGATTGCTCTACTTTTGGAAGACATGATTCTAGTTCCTCCAACATGGGAAAGTCATTTTCTGATCTTCCACTCTTCAAGTCCATCCCAAGTGCATAAAGCCAATTTCCCACTTCTTCCTCCTTTTGCAAATTCCTTGGATGCCTTTGTTGGAGCAAATTATGTACCTTCTTGGAGAAGGGTCTACTGTTCTATTTTGTTTTATGGTCTTCTGATGCATGGTGGTTCAAGGAACCAACTTCTGTTTTTATTTTTCTCAAACTGTTTAGGAATCCCTCCATGGTTCATCCAATGGTATGATTACTATTTTTCTAAGTTTCTCCAAGAATCCTCCAATGAGACATTTTTTCATATACAACTATAGAGGTAACTTTGAGTAGTTTGTAGTTCCCCAAGGAATGATTTACCATGGAATAACATCACCCATGAGCAATTGAAAATTTATTTTTGCTGAAAAGTATATTTCAATTCGCACATAAAATTTCCTCAATTGAATAATGGCTACTTCCATGGATCACATATGTAGACATCGAACCAATCAATTTGAGGAGATTCCCCTGAAAATTTCCCTTCCAGAATTTCCTCAAATTTACAATAAATTTCTGAGTTTTTGTTATAGTTTTCAGTGGTCTTTTGTCAAACAGTTTGGGCACGCATTGCTGTAGGTGCACTTGTCATAATTTTGATTCATATACACAGCGACTTCTATGAAAACAAGAAAACGCTTTATAACCACCAAGGCTGATTTATATTAATTTCCAGAAATTTACTTAAGACTGATGCGAATCTGAATTGTGCTGAAAAGGACCAAGAGCAGGATTAATAATGACTCAACATTAAAGGAAATGAGTTCTGGAAATATACGGTCTGTGGGTTAATTTGCAACTGAGATTACAAGGGGATAGAGCAATAACACCTGGTTACAACACTGTGAAATGTTTCTGAAATGATACCCAACCTTGATATAATGTAGCAAGAAAGGGGCACTACTGCTAGATGCTACCCAATGAAGTCACAACATGATGCACAGACCCAGATAGCCTCATTCAGTCAACCACCGGTTCATTTTTATCCCCAACTGTTGGTCTCTGCTAGGTTGTAGTGTGTTCCCCTTCTCAAATCGTCCTCGGAAAATGAAATGTATGCCCTCAGCCTTCCTCAACAAGAATACATAGTCATCACAGTAGAAGCGTCCTTTAGCGATTGTGAATGACCAGTTCAGCCCAAAGAAAACGTGAGCAGATTAGTGAACTCGGCCTCTACTCTGTCCAAGGAATTTGATCTGTTAGCCACCCGTAAATTCTTTCATATCAGGTGGTGGTTAAATGATGTTGGATAGCCTTCAAGAAAAAAATTCATTTCTAAACATTGCTGATGCTTAAATTCTTTTTATAATATCCTATCCTTTGGATAATCGTCACTGCCTTTCCCCTTTTTTTTAACTCAGAATTTCTGCTGTCATTACATGAAGAAAAACTGCTGCAAGCACCATTTCCCCCCTTTCCCCTTCTTCCAAAACTAACCTCATCTTTGCCTTTCCTTCTCCCATGAAATCCTTCATTTTCATGCCTTTCCCCTTCCCCATTCATTAAAACCCCTTTGATAAGGTTTAAAGACTCCTTCTTTGCCTTATCAAAACCTTCAAAACCTTTGAAAATCATTGAAAATCCATGAAAATCATGTTTTTTTATGTATTGTAGACTTAAGCCCCCTTGGGCTAAGTCTTTAAACCCCCCCTCCATACGCCCAGGTTCCAGGACCAAGCGCTGACCCTTTTCAGCGCTTATCGCATCGCAAAATTCCATGGGTTGATTGAAAAGCCCGAGCCCGAGGCTCCAATTACGATTAGCCCTTTTTTTATAACGCCCCGTGCATATTGTATTTCACGAAAACCAAAGGCCCCGCAGTCGGGCGCCAACCTTTTCATTTATATATATATATATATATATTTCGCCACCAAAACCTTTGTGTTATTAAATTTGTCGATTTTATTATATTATAACTTTCCGCCGGTTCAACATTTCAGTCAATCTCCACCGTCGATCTGATCTGCAGATCGACGGCGCGTAGTCCATCACCCCGGTGGTCCCCGCCATCCATTCACCGTTGCAAAAAACCGCGCGGTATCCATCGCACCTCTTTTGAGAGTGGGGTGGTATTTTTTGTTTCGCAAGGATTCAATACACCGCTTGACGCATGGCCTAGGCACTGTTCATAAAACCACCGTCCATCATGCGTTAAAGATCGGACGTGGACCCGACGCGATATTGACGTCCACCGTCTAATCTGAGGCCGTCCATTGGACGGTGATCGCTCACCAAAGAAGCCCAACAGTTAACCAGGCTACGACGCGGTCCGTAAAGCATCTCCACCATCGATATGATCTGCAGATTGACGGCCCACAATTCATCACTCTGATTCGTCGCCTAGTCAGCATTTTCCGCTTTGACTTTCCACATCTGCTCCCAACCATCGATCTCTGCGCGATCGACGACTCCGATTCAAATTCCTTTTTCACTCTCCTCCGAGTTCTTCTGATCAATCTTGACCATTGGATGATGCCATCCAACGGCCACGCTTCCTCCCCACATCCTCTGCAGTAGTTAAACCCACAATGCAGGATTTCTTAATAAGTTTTGTATTTAACAGGTGTTTAAAGGTTTATCCGTTATATTGAAAGAAAGACCGAAGGCCAAGAATGACGATTCCTGTGCTTTCTATTCATAAAAGGAAAACCGTTTGCAGGGTTCAAGATCCATGTTTCGTCAATACTTCATGGGCATTGATGCCATATGAGCCCTGCGTGGCCTGCACATCAACAAGACACTGTTTCAAATCACAATTAAAGAGTATCAGTGTCGAAAGACAGAACACGGCAGAACAGAGCATTAAAGACAGATTTGTGGGGATCACGGCTAAGATTGATTATCAAAAGCCTAATCCCCCAAATTAAAACACAATTAAAGGAAAATAATAAGTGTTTTATCTGACAGAAAGGCCTCCACCGCCACATCTGAGACAAATTGATTCCTCTCAGCTACCACAGTGCCACCTGTAGCTACAAGCATTCAAACAGAGGATGAAGTTATTGAGCAAAATCTGATATTCTCCTCAATGCAGCCAGAGAGTTACTTCTGCAAGGAACTTAATGCAAAAAATATCTGCAGAGTTACTCCAACATGACACAGAGCCTCAAAAGTAAACAAAATCTCCCACCGAGATTAATCTTAAAGTGTAAAACAATTAATACAGACAGAACATCTGTAAACTTCTCCATCGAGCCCCTCAAAGGCCGAGAAGCCATTAAGTCTATATTAATTGTCCTGAGAGATCTTTTATCAGATCTCAAATCCTCATTCTTCTATAAATACTTCTGTAGAAGATGAGAAATTGTTGGTTGGTTGTTGGTTGATCACTAGTTGTAATTGTTGAGTCCCAAATTTGCATCTTTTCCATACACTTTTCCATACCTTTTTCACTCACCTAAACCTCCCAAATTGTCAATATCATGTGCAAAAGGGTATCTAACATGGTTTTTAATTATATTTTTGTGTTTTCTATTTGATCTAGATTTTTTTCATTCAGCTGCGGAATCTTGCCACTTTCCGCAGCTGCTGCAACTTTCCGCAGCTATTTTGTGGAATTCTATGCTACAGGTGTCTACAAGGGAAACGAGCCACATGGGCAGGCTAGGAATGACGTGGACATGGTTCGTGTCCTATTGGTTCAAGCAAACTCGTCCAAAGAAGCCGCGGTCAAAAGCGTCCACATGGAAGTCAACTATGGAGTTTCATGTCGGCCGGACTCTGTTTCGTGGCACATAAACATCCATACGGCCGTTTCTAAGCCTGCGGAGGTTAAATCGACATCTGTGCAGAGCTCGGGAGTCGAATTCAAGCATCCACCTTCCGTAGATTCACTTTCCAACACGGCCATACTCCTATATCCGTGGACGTAGTGGTCTACGTGCTCTCTGCCATCATGAACTTTAGGAGACAGTTACAGTTTGTTGTTATATATAGAGCGTTTGCATACGCACATAAAGTTAGTTGATAGTTGATGTTAGTGAATGTACTCTGTTATCTTTTAGTCTGTTCTGTAGTGATTACGCTGCACTTGTGCCGTAACACTACCATTCTGTAATGAACTGCTTTTTAATATGAGAAGACTCTGTTTTCAACTTAATTCGTGTTTGAGGATCGTTACCAAGGCTGTGTAGAGGGCCCCTGCTCAGCTAAGGTTTTGTGTATTAGTGTATATTTCTCATTTCATTTCTTTAAAAGTCATCGTATCATAATCCATCCATATGTTCATACTTTGCAGTTGTTTTACTTCGTTTATACAAAGGCATAATTTCCATTTTACTTTGCCTTTCATGCTTTATGATTGTTAATCACCGATCGTTGTTTATGTTTTTCGTTTTAGATGGGCGTACTTCTGCATTTTTATAGCATTTTGACTAATGACATGAAACTAACATTGTTCTGCTGCTAGTTTGCTTTCCATAGCTTTTGTTTAACTTCAGTCTTGCTTTGTACATTTCAGTTTTGCTTATCTGATTCAGTAGTTAAATTTAGATATATTAAGCTGCTCATAGCATCTTCAGGTGCCTCCGAAAGCCACAGCTGGACTGATGGTGAGGGACTGCATTATGAAATGTGTAGTTTAGTATTAGTTTCTTTTCTGCAAATTTAGATATATTAAGCTGCTCATAGCATCTATTTGAAATCCGAAAGCCACAAACTGAAAGATGGTGAGGGATTGCATTATGAAATGTGTAGTTTAGTATTAGTTTCTTTTCTCGCAAATTCTAGATATATTAAGCCGCCATAAGATCTTCGTCAGCCTCCTGCACCAATGGATGGGATCGATGGTGAGGATGGCATTATGAAATGTGTAGTTTAATATTAGTTTCTTTTCTCGCAAATTTAGATATATTAAATCATGCATGACATCTCTTGCCAGCCTCGGTGCCGTCACCGGACTCGATGGTGGGATTGAATCATGAGTGTATGGTTTAGCATTAGTTTACTTTCCGCAAATTAAATATCGCTACCAAGTTTTTTATGATTACTCGAAAATCATAGCCGGACTAATGATGAAGGGTCGTAAGATAAATTGACAATCCATTTAGATTTATTTTGTTGCAATTTTGAATTTCCTTAAGCATAGTTTCTTTTGTGTTTAGTTGGCAGCAAGAATAGTTTGGTTTTCATGTTCACTAGTTTACTGTTTTGATTCATTAGATTAGCAGCACCTTTTCATTTCAGCAGTACACTTTTACTTTCTTTCAAGTCTTGTCATTGTAATTTTTAATTTGCTTTTAAAGTTTCAAGTTGGTAAATCATTATAGGGGATATCACTTCCTTGAAAAAATATAACCAAACTTGTTTTCATTTTAGAATTTCCATTTCACCTTAGAAAAACCAAAAATGACAAAAGTTAAGAAATAGGTTATCTTGCACATATAGTGCGCCGCACTTCATCAGCTTACGATTCCCGGATTGACAAATTAAATGCAGCAATTTAGGACATACTAAATTGACCAAACATTTTGGCGCCGTTGCCGGGGAAGTGTAACTAGGTAGCCAATTTCTTAAAAAAAAAAAACATAAAATCATAAAAGAAAGGAAAACTTGATAACTTCTTGAAGTATGCTCTCCTCTTGCACCTAGTGTGATCTGGAGGATCAGAAAAGAGAGTTATTGGTTTAGTAATTTCTTAAGTATGCTCTCTTCTTGCACTTAGTGTGATCTGGAAGATCAAAAAGAGAATTATTAGCCCAACTTTTTAAAAAATAAAAAATGACATGCATAGAGCAAGAGATTCTAGGGGAAGGTTTATAGCTAAAGCCAAGAGTTCGATTTTCATAACTCCATCTTCTTCAAGGCATAGACCAGATTCACCACCAGCTACCCCTAGCCTTAAGATTTTTGGAAGTCAAGGAACAATTGAATTAGAGGATTCTCCTATACCACCTACTAAAACCCACTTAGAAAACAAAGAGACTTTCTCTCATCCTTCCTTGGTAGAAGAACTAGAGAACTATAAGGACTCTAAAGAAACTATCATGGCAGAGGAAGTAATAAATAGAGGTGGAGGTAGAAGAGGAGGAGATAATGGAGATAACAATGGTGAAGGAAATAATGGTAGAAATAGGGATTTGTTGGGATTCCCTATAGCTGATGAGGAAACTCATGCAACAATGAAAAATATTTCACCATCTGTTCTCCCTAACTTTTATGGATTACGAAGTGAGGATCCTGAAACATTTCTGTTTGAGTTTGAAGTTGCGTGCCGAACTTATGACTATATGGAAGATTCTCAAAAACTCAAACTGTTTCCTTCAACATTGAAGGGATCTGCTTTGAAATGGTTCATGGGATTAGCCACTCAATCTATCAGGACTTGGAATGAAATGAAACAAAATTTTTTGGATAGATACTTGGACTATTGTATGCCCACCAATCATAAGGATGAGGTATTCAAAATGATGCAAAAAGAAGATGAAAATTTGGAAGACTTAATTGAAAGATTTCAATACAACTTGAAAAGAGCAAAGATGAGCAACTTAGATAATGAAACCCTGAAAGCCCTCCTATTAAAAGCCATTAGAGATGAATGGATAGACATTTTAAACATGATGGGGAAAGGAGACATTTCTCAGCTCCCATTTCATGATATAACAGAACTATGTATCCATCTCTCAAGGGGAAAATCTAAAACTGGAAAAGGGCCTAGGGATTCTTCTCTTATTAGGGCTAACAAATCTGCAACTGGATCGGTAAGTAGGGCAGAGATTGGTAATATGCTTGATGAGTTCAAAACTGATATCTTAGGGAGCCTTAGTGAACAACTAGACACCCTTAAAATCCAAAACAAGGAGAAAGCAGAAACAGATGCTTTAGCCATCTTTTGTCCGAAATGTAGGAAGAAACATGCTTTAAGGGAATGTCCCTTGGATGCAAAAGTTGTAGAAACATGTATGATTTGCTCAGAAAATCATGAGATCAAGGATTGTCCTTCAATCCCCGGACTCAAAGCTGTTTTTCAAGAAGATCCAAATTCAGTAGAATCTCTCTGTTTTGTCGCAAAGAGACCTTGGCAGGGACAACAATCTCAAGGGTTTAATAACCCTATGAATCTTCAAACCCCACCAAATTGGAATCCTTGGCAACAACCTTGGCCCCAACATCCGAATTCATATCAGCCATGGGTACAGGGGATGCAAAATCCTTATGGGAGATTTGCTCAATTTTATCAATATCCTCCATCTTTTCAAAATCAACAAGCTCCACAATTTCCAAGCCCAAATCCACAACTTTCATTGCCATTTCCACAACAACAACCTTCTCAACAAAATACAAATCCTCAACTCATGCTTCCATACCAACAGAAGACAAATCAACTTCCAACTCAGCCATTGCCAAATCCTAACAATAAGAATCCTCAAACTACTTATATGGTAGAAGGACAACAATTTCCTACCTATATGATTGTTCCTCTCAACGATGTACAACTCAGATCTGGTAGAGTTTTAGAAAAAACTTCTATAGACATTCAAGAGCAAGATACCTCTGAGGAGGACTCTCTTCAAGTCAATAAGGGTTTTGAGGAAGAATCTCTTCAAAATTCAAAAATTCAAAAAGAAAAAGAAAAGCTAACATCCACAACTCCTATAGTTGAGCAACTTGTATCTTCATCTACACCTCCTTTTCCGGAAAGACTACAAATTGATAAGGGGGTGGAAAAACAAATCTTGTTGCCTAACTATGACTTTCTAGATGAATTGAAGAATGTTTGTATCAAGATTCCATCGCTACAAGCCATTCGAGAAATTCCTATTCTAGCAAAAACCATAAAGGAGTTGAGTTTCAAAAGACCAGGAAGGAAGCTAAAGGACACAAGAAGAATCCACCTGGTAGGAAAGATTGCAGACATTATGATGGGAAAAATTAACATGCAGAAGTATGTAGATCCAGGAAGTCCAATTGTCAAGACACATATAAATGGGATAGAAATTCCAAACACATTGATTGACTTAGGGGCTGCTATCAACATTATGAGTAGACAGACTATGGAACAGTTAAAACTTCCTAACCTTCTTTTACACCTACTTTATTGCAACTTGCAGATCGATCGGTTATTAAACCAGATGGTGTATTAGAAGATATTTCAGTCTCCTTAGATTCTTGGGAATATCCAATAGACTTTATGATTTTGACTCCCAAAAGTAATCTAGGAGGACATCCAATTATCCTAGGAAGACCTTGGCTGGCCACAGCTGATGCTTTTATTAGTTGTAGATCTGGAGACATGTACATTTCTAATGGTAATTCGACAAAGAAATTCAATTTTTATCCTCCAGCAAGAGAAATCACAGAAATAGGAGACAATGAATGGGTCGATGATGAGAACACTATACAACCTGTCTTTACCATTTCTGAAATTAGTGAGGATAGTCAAATTTTGAACACATTAGAAAATTTTGAGACATCTTCAGAATATGACCCCACACAATTTCAGTTGGAATCTGACATAGAATATTTATCATCAAGACAAATGTCTCTTTACTCTATGGAAGAGTTTGGTAATTCTACTATTGAGATTTTTCCAGAAAAGACATTGAATATCAACAAACATTTGGAGAAATCACAACAAGAAGAACTAACCAGAATCTTGCAAAAACATTCTACCGCATTTGCATGGGAGTATACTGACATGAAGGGTATTGATCCTAAGACTTGCATCCATCATATCTATATTGAGGAAAACAGTAGACCAATCAGACAACCTCAAAGAAGGATGAATCCAAATCTTAGGGAGATAGTGAAAGAAGAGCTCCAAAAACTTTTCAATGTAAACTTCATTTATCCAATTTCAGATAGCCGATGGGTTTCTCCTTTGGTTATAGTACCTAAAAAGAATGGTAAATGGAGAGTATGCATTGATTACAGGGAGTTGAAAAAAGCAACTTTGAAGGATCACTTTCCTTTGCCTTTTATTGATTAGGTATTAGATACATTAGCAGGTAAAAAGTACTTTTCATTTTTGGATGGTTTTAGTGGCTATAATCAAATTCAGGTAGCACCCGAAGATCAAGATAAGACCACATTTACTTGTCCATGGGGAACTTTTGCCTACCGAGTGCTTCCTTTTGGGTTATGTAATGCACCAGCAACATTCCAAAGAGCAGTACTAGGAATTTTTTCCGATCTAATCCATGATTGTGTAGAGGTTTATATGGATGATTTTACAGTTTATGGTAATTCATTTGAAGAGGCATTAGAAAATTTGGAAAAAGTTCTTATAAGATGTAAAGAAACAAACCTTTCATTAAGCCATGAAAAATGCTTTATGATGTTTACCGAAGGGATTGTTTTAGGACATCATATTTCAGGAGATGGGATTAAGGTTGATAGATCAAAAGTTGAAGTCATCTCCAAGTTGCCTATTCCAAATTCTCAAAGAGATGTTAGAAGTTTTCTAGGATTTACTGGTTACTATAGAAGATTTATAGAAAACTTCACTAAAATAGCATCTCCACTCTTCAAATTGCTTACAAAAGACTGTGAATTTAAATGGGATCCTGATTGTCAATCAGCTTTTGAAACTTTGAAAACAAGAATATCCGAAGCACCTATCTTGAGAGGACCAAATTGGAAACTCCCTTTTCATATTTCTACGGATGCTTCAGATACAGCTCTAGGAGCTGTGTTGGGTCAAAAAGATTTAGTTCCTTATGCCATTTATTATACCAGTAAAAATTTGACTCCCACAGAGTTGAACTATACTGTGACTGAAAAAGAGTTTTTAGCTATTGTTCATGCAATTAATAAGTTTATACATTACATAACAGGCTATGAAACTTTTATTCATACTGACCATTCTGCAATTAGATATTTAATGAACAAACCTGTTACTAATGGCAGAGTGACAAGATGGCTTTTACTTTTGCAAGAATTCAATATTACTGTTTTGGATAGACCAGGAAAACAGAATACAGTAGCTGATTTCTTGTCTAGGATTCAGAATACTAAAGAAGATTCTCCTGTAGAAGATAAATTTCCTGATGAATACTTGTTTGCAGTAACTATTAAGACCCCTTGGTATGCAGATATTGCTAACTATTTGGTTACATGGAAACTACCTTCACATTTATTTCCAAGAGAAAAACGAAAGATTATTCAGGAGAGTTCAAGATATTCATGGATTTCTAACGAATTGTTTAAAACAGGGCCAGATCTTGTGATCAGAAGATGTGTCAGGGAAGATGAAATGCCTGATATTCTTAAGGCATGTCATGATGAACCATGCGGCGCACACTTTGCGGACAAAAGGACGGCCTATAAAATCCTTTCCTTGGGATATTATTGGCCTTCTCTCTTCAAAGATGCAAAACAATATGTCAAAAGGTGTGATAGATGCCAAAGAGTAGGGAAACCTACCCTTTCAAATGAAATGCCACTGCAAACACAGGTACTCATTGAACCCTTTGAAAAATGGGCATTAGATTTCATTGGACCAATTAATCCACCATCGAAGCAAAAGAAGTATATATTGGTTTGCACCGATTATGTTACTAAATGGGTAGAAGCTAAAGCATTAGTGTCTGCTACTGAAAATTCAGTTGTTCATTTTCTTTATGAGGATATTTTTACTCGCTTTGGTGTTCCAAGAGAAATTGTAACAGATCAGGGGAGCCAATTCACATCAACTTTGGTGGAGAAGTTGATGGAAGAATACAAAATCAAGCACAGAAAATCTACTCCTTACCATCCACAAGCAAATGGTCAAGTGGAGTCCACAAACAAAGTTCTTGAAAGTATCATCACCAAAAATGTTCATCTACATAGAAGAGATTGGGCAGAAAGGCTTCCAGAAGCCTTGTGGGCCTACAGAACTACATGGAGGAATACAATAGGACATTCTCCCTATGAACTTGTTTATGGGAAAGAAGTCTTGCTCCCCATTGAATTCCAAGTCAAGACCTTCAAGATAGCAGTTCAGTTGGGGATGGACTTATCAGAAGCCCAAAAGCATAGAATGGAGCAGTTGAATGAGCTAGATGAGATCAGACAAGAAGCAATTCTAAGAACCGATCTAGTTCAATATCAAAGAACTAAATGGCATGAAAAATATATCAAAGAAAAGAAGTTTCAAGAAGGAGATTGGGCATTGTTATTTGATTCCAAGTTTAAAGATTTTCAAGGGAAATTTCAGACTCATTGGCTTGGGCCATATGAGATTGACAAGATCTTTAGCAATGGAGCTGTAAGAATCAAGACCATTGATGAGTTTCAAACTCCTCTTATTGTGAATGGCCATAGATTGAAAGTTTATCATAAGCCACTCTCAAAAGAGGATTTTGTCAAGTTGTTTCAAGAAATTTCTGCAATCAGGCTGGTACAGAAGAATTCTTCTTCTCCACCAGCCTAGCTTTTGTTTTTCAAGTTAAAAAAATAAAAAATAAAAAAAATAAATAAATAAATAAAAAATAAAAAAAAATGGTATAAGCCTGAAAACCAATCATTGATTGGCAGTCTTATACAGAAAATATGGGGTGAAAATCAGGGACACCTGACACTCTATATTTTCCAAAAAAAAAATATGTCTTTCATTTCATTTCATTTCACCACCCACTCCATTTCATTCCACTTCATTTCATCTCATTTCATTTCATTTCACTTCACTCCACTTCATTTCATCCATTCCATCAATAAAAATATTTTTTATGACCATTTCCACCTGGTCATCTGTCATTTGTTCATTTCTATTCAACTAAGTAATAGCTGTGTCAGTTTCCGCAGCTGACATCTGTTTCCGCAGCTGACTCCAGTTTCCGCAGCCAGAAGCAGATTCCGCAGCTACTACTCTGTTTTCAAAGAGAATGTACAGTCAGTTGTTATTTTCATAATTATGAAATAAAATGCAGGAGAGAGGATCAATGGAACATTCAAGACACCAATGGAGATCAATTAGTTGAAGACCAAGGGCAAAAGCAAGGATTCCAAAGGTATGAATAAAGTTTATTTCAAATAGTATTGAAAAACACATTTTTATATAGTTTTAAACCATGATCTCTACCCATTACGCGCAATGATTATATTGACAGTTCCGTAACCTGTCACGATCTCCATGTTATCCTCTTGCATTCATTCATAAACGGTTTCATCATTGAAATTCCGATTCTCACTCATGTTCCAATATCCCACCGGAGATAATGAGACGTATTTGAGTTGACAAAGGACTCTTACAAGCCGCATAACTTCATAACCGTTGATTGAAACGTGTTTATATTTATTACACAGCCACCAAAATTCAAAACGCAGCCGAATGTATTATACTTTTTTAACCTCTTTGTCGTGTCTCTGTCGTGTTTACAAAACCCCACTCTACTCATTCTCACTCCCTGTTTCACTCCATTTCGTTCCTTTTGCTCATTCTCACTCCCGTATATCTACCCACAGTCTTACTCCATTCCATTTATGGTGCTCATTTCCATTCTATGATACATTCCCACAGTCATTGTGCTCGATCGTGTGTATTCAGTCGTTCCATTTCCACTTAAACCCTCACAGAGGCAAATTAGTGAAGCACAGAAAATTGAAATGGGTAAGTTGCTAAGGGCAGAGCCGGAAGGACCAAAGTTTATAGAGGGATATCCGCAAGCAAAAGAGATATTGAAGAAAGCTAAATGGCTGCGTTTTATTCAGAAATTCAGAGGTTACCACAAAGAAGTTACGAAAGCGTTTGCAAGGTCATTTGATGGCTCGGAAGCAGAAGTTGGAGACCTCAAGTTTTCGATTAATGAAGCATCAATAGCAGCAGCCACAGAACTTCTTCAGGAGGGAGAACGTTGGTTCAAAAATAAAAGCATCAGTGATGAGGCATGGAGAACAATTTTACGAAATCAAGGTATGGATATCACTGTTTTTAAAAGAGGAATCCCTGTGCATGCAATAAAAGAAGAATGGGCCACTTTACTACTAATTGTTCAGAAATTTATTACATGTGAAGGCCGTTTTGGGTCTATGTACATGTACCATACCAGGCTATTAATGAATTTTCTAGAAAACCAAACTCTCAATCTCCCTTATTTTCTATTCAATAGCTTGAAGAAAATGGCTGTGACTGTTCAAAAACACTTAGGAGATGTAGAGCCTCATCTTTATCACCATGGCCTTATAAAAATTCTGATTGAAAAGGAGCTAAAGGAAAGAAAAGATACATGGGAACAATTCCTAGTTAGAAACTTCTTTGAAGAACCTCAGGAAATTCCCGAAGGTAGTTCAATTAGAAGGAGTAGAAGAAAAAGAATGAATGTTGAAACCCAAATTACTCCTACTCAGGAAATTCCCGCAGCTAGCACAGCAAAAAGAAGCAGGAGGAAAAGAACAATTGAGGAAATCCAAAACACTCCTACTATTACTATGGAAAGAACTGATAGGGAAAAGAGATTGGTAAAAAGGAAGAAGAAGGAAATCAAGGCTAAGAAGCCAATAATACCAAAAGGGAAAGAAATTATTGAGGTTGTCCATAAAACTCCTTCTTCTGAAGAAGAAGATCATCAAATACTATCTGAAAGATTAGTTTATCTTCAAAAACAATCATCTATATCCAAGAAGGTAGAGACAGGAAAACAAGAACAAAAGGGTAGTGTACCACAGCATGTGAGGAGAAGCAGCAGGCTTAAAGGAAAATTGAGAAAAACACAAATTAAGGGTCCTCATTTCATTGATTTGGGTGAGGAGACATTTGAACAGTCTCCAACTGACCATAGTCCATTTCAGTCAGTTAGTGAACCTGATTCCTTTCATTCCCAATCAGACAATGAGCATACTCCATCTTATTCTCAACAAAACATTGATGTAAGCCCTCCTCGGCCAGATTTTGAACATAATTCTCCTTTACAGCATTTTGGGGACAGCCCAATGAAAATGACACCGGAAGTAGACCCCAAGCAGCAGGAGGTATATGACTATATATAATCCTTGGAAAAGGCAGCCACAGGTCCAAGTACCTCTTCCATTCAGCCTCATACATTGCAGGATGATTTAGTTCAGTCATTAAAACAGGAAATTTTTGAGCTGGAGCTTTTAAATCGGCACATCAAAAATGAAAATGAAACATTGAAAGAACAAGGCAAGCTGGACAAGATCATCCATGATAATACTATGTTACATTTGGGAATATGGCAAAAGAAGAATAAGAAATTGAAAAGGAAATGCTAGAAATTGAGCAGAGCACTTGTGAATATCAAATTTAGGTGCTTAATGAAGAAACCCAGAATGATGGCAGTACCAAAGAAGAAGAGAAGGGGATTGGATGTGCTGGCTGAAGTATCAAGGCACATGAATTGAAGAAAGAGTATCAAAATTTTGGTTGCATGAGGACATGCAACACCTTCACAGTGGGGGTATGTTGAGTTCCAAATTTGCATCTTTTCCATACATTTTTCCATACCTTTTTCACTCACCTAAACCTCCCAAATTGTCAATATCATGTGCAAAAGAGCATCTAACATGGTTTTTAATTATATTTTCGTGTTTGCTATTTGATCTAGATTTTGTTCATTCAGCTGCGGAATCTTGCCACTTTCCGCAGCTGTTGCAACTTTCCGCAGCTATTTTGTGAAACTCTATGCTACAGGTGTCTACAAGGGAAACGAGCCACATGGGCAGGTCAGGAATGACGTGGACATGGTTCGTGTCCTATTGGTTCAAGCAAACTCGTCCAAAGAAGTCGCGGTCAAAGGCGTCCACATGGAAGTCAACCATGGAGTTTCATGTCGGCCGGACTCTGTTTCGTGGCACATAAAGATCCATACGGCCGTTTCTAAGCCTGCGGAGGTTAAATCGACATTTGTGCAGAGCTCTGGAGTCGAATTCAAGCATCCACCTTCCGTAGATTCACTTTCCAACACGGCCATACTCCTATATCCATGGACGTAGTGGTCTACGTGCTCTCTGCCATCATAAACTTTAGGAGACAGTTACAGTTTATTGTTATATATAGAGCGTTTGCATACGCACATAAAGTTAGTCGATAGTTGATGTTAGTGAATGTACTCTGTTATCTTTTAGTCTGTTCTGTAGTGATTACGCTGCACTTGTGCCGTAACACTACCATTCTGTAATGAACTGCTTTTTAATATGAGAAGACTCTGTTTTTCAACTTACTTCGTGTTTGAGGATCGTTACCAAGGCTGTGTAGAGGGCCCCTGCTCAGCTAAGGTTTTGTGTATTAGTGTATATTTCTCATTTCATTTCTTTAAAAGTCATTGTATCATAATCCATCCATATGTTCATACTTTGCAGTTGTTTCATTTCTGTTTATATACTTCCATAATTTCCATTTCATTTCTGTCTTTCATGCTTTATGATTGTTAATCACTGATCAGTGTTTATGTTTTTCAGGTTTTAGATAGGCAGCCCGGGCATTTTTATAGCTTTTTGACTAATGACATGGATCTAACATTGTTCTGCTGCTAGTTTGCTTTTCATAGCTTTTGTTTAATTTCAGTCTTGCTTTGTTCATTTCAGTTTTGTTTTTCTGCTTCAGTAGTTAAAATTTAGACATACTAATCTGCTCATAGCATCTTCAGTTGCCTCCGAAAGCCACAGCTGGACTGATGGTGAGGGATTGCATTATGAAATGTGTAGTTTAGTATTAGTTTCTTTTCTGCAAATTTAGATATATTAAGCTGCTCATAGCATCTTCAGTTGCCTCCGAAAGCCACAGCTGGACTGATGGTGAGGGACTGCATTATGAAATGTGTAGTTTAGTATTAGTTTTTTTTCTGCAAATTTAGATATATTAAGCTGCTCATAGCATCTTCAGTTGCCTCCGAAAGCCACAGCTGGACTGATGGTGAGGGACTGCATTATGAAATGTGTAGTTTAGTATTAGTTTCTTTTCTGCAAATTTAGATATATTAAATCATATATGACATCTTCAGTTGCCTCCGAAAGCCACAGCTGGATTGATGGCGAGGGATTGAATCATGAGTGTATGGTTTAGTATTAGTTTACTTTCTGCAAATTAAATATCAGTTACACAAGTTGTTTATGATTACTTCCGAAAGTCATAGCTGGTCTAATGATGAAGGGTCAGAAAATGAATTGATGTAATCTGATTTAGATTTATTTTGTTGCAATTTTTAATTTCCTTAAGCATAGTTTCTTTTGTGTTTAGTTGGCAGCAAGAATAGTTTGGTTTTCATGTTCACTAGTTTACTGTTTTGATTCATTAGATTAGCAACATCTTTTCATTTCAGCAGTACACTTTTACTTTCTTTCAAGTCTTGTCATTGTAATTTTCAATTTGCTTTTAAAGTTTCAAGTTGGTAAATCATTATAGGGGATATCACTTCCTTTAACAAATATAACCAAACTTGTTTTCATTTTAGAATTTCCATTTCACCTTAGAAAAACCAAAAACGACAAAAAGTTAAGAAATAGGTTATCTTGCACATATAGTGCGCCGCACTTCATCAGCTTACGATTCCCGGATTGACAAATTAAATGCAACAATTTAGGACACACTAAATTGACCAAACATTTTGGCGCCGTTGCCGGGGAAGTGTAACTAGGTAGCCAATTTCTTAAAAAAAAAAACATAAAATCATAAAAGAAGGGAAAACTTGATAACTTCTTGAAGTATGCTCTCCTCTTGCACCTAGTGTGATCTGGAGGATCAGCAAAGAGAGTTATTGGTTTAGTAATTTCTTAAGTATGCTCTCTTCTTGCACCTAGTGTGATCTGGAAGATCAGAAAGAGAATTATTAGCCCAACTTTTTAAAAAGTAAAAAAATGACATGCATAGAGCAAGAGATTCTAGGGGAAGGTTTATAGCTAAAGCCAAGAGTTCGATTTTCATAACTCCATCTTCTTCAAGGCATAGACTAGATTCACCACCATCTACCCCTAGCCTTAAGATTTTTGGAAGTCAAGGAACAGTTGAATTAGAGGATTCTCCTATACCACCTACTAAAACCCACTTAGAAAACAAAGAGACTTTCTCTCATCCTTCCTTGGTAGAAGAACTAGAGGACTATAAGGACTCTAAAGAAATTATCATGGCAGAGGAAGTAATAAATAGAGGTGGAGGTAGAAGAGGAGGAAATAATGGAGATAACAATGGTGAAGGAAATAATGGTAGAAATAGGGACAATTTGCTTGGATTCCCTATAGTTGATGAGGAAACTCATGCAACAATGAAAAATATCTCACCATCTGTTCTCCCTAACTTTTATGGATTGCGAAGTGAGGATCCCGAAACATTTCTGTTTGAGTTTGAAGTTGTGTGCCGAACTTATGACTATATGGAAGATTCTCAAAAACTCAAACTGTTTCCTTCAACATTGAAGGGATCCGCTTTGAAATGGTTCATGGGATTAGCCACTCAATCTATTAGGACTTGGAATGATATGAAACAAACATTTTTGGATAGATACTTGGACTATTGTATGCCCACCAATCACAAAGATGAGGTATTCAAAATGATGCAAAAAGAAGATGAAAACTTGGAAGATTTACTTGAAAGATTTCAATACAACTTGAAAAGAGCAAAGATGAGCAACTTAGATGATGAAACCTTGAAAGCCCTCATATTAAAAGCCATTAGAGATGAATGAATAGATATTTTAAACATGATGGGGAAAGGAGACATTTCTCAACTCCCACTTCGTGACATAACAGAACTATGTGTCCATCTCTCAAGAGGAAAATCTAAAACCGGAAAAGGGCCTAGGGATCCTTCTCTTATTAGGGCTAACAAATCTGCAACTGGATCAGTAAGTAGGGCAGAGATTGGTAATATGCTTGATGAGTTCAAAACTGATATCTTAGGGAGCCTTAGTGAACAACTAGACACCCTTAAAATCCAAAACAAGCAGAAAGCAGAAACATATGCTTTAGCCATATTTTGTCCGAAATGTAGGAAGAAACATGCTTTAAGGGAATGTCCCTTGGATGCAAAAGTTGTAGAAACATGTATGATTTGCTCAGAAAATCACGAGATCAAGGATTGTCCTTCAATCCCTGGACTCAAAGCTGTTTTTCAAGAAGATCCAAATTCAGTAGAATCTCTCTGTTTTGTCGCAAGGAGACCTTGGCAAGGACAACAATCTCAAGGGTTTAATAACCCTATGAATCTTCAAACCCCACCAAATTGGAATCCTTGGCAACAACCTTGGCCCCAACATCAAAATTCATATCAGCCATGGGTACAAAGGATGCAAAATCCTTATGGGAGATTTGCTCAATTTTATCAATATCCTCCATCTTTTCAAAATCAACAAGCTCCACAACTTCCAAACCCAAATCCACAACTTTCACTGCCATTTCCACAACAACAACCTTCTCAACAAAATACAAATCCTCAACTCATGCTCCCATACCAACAGAAGACAAATCAACTTCCAGCTCAGCCATTGCCAAATCCTAACAATAAGAATCCTCAGACTACTTATATGGTAGAAGGACAACAATTTCCTACCTATATGATTGTTCCTCTCAACGATGTACAACTCAGATCTGGTAGAGTTTTAGAAAAACCTTCTATAGACATTCAAGAGCAAGATACCTCTGAAGATGACTCTCTTCAAGTCAATAAGGGTTTTGAGGAAGAATCTCTTCAAAATTCAAAAATTCAAAAAGAAAAAGAAAAGCTAACATCCACAACTCCTAACAAACCAATACTCAAAGCACACAAGATAAATCTTTGCAAACAAACATTTGAGAGATCCCTCTCTGAGAACAGGAGGACTAGATCCTGGAACTCTAAAGATTGGTTCTTATGTTTCCTTGTCTTTTGATTTTCCAAACTATCAAAACACGGGACACCAACATAATGGGGATCACGGTGGGACGTTGAGTAAAATCTTCAAAACAAAACAATCACTGTCTAGTATAACGTAAGTAACCTCCCTCAAGCACTACCAAGCAATGGTAATCATGATAGGACTTTCTGAATCAGTGAAAAACTAGGTACCCCTTAGGATTCTCATAAAGCCTTATCAAATATTGAAGGATTCAGTTACCAAGCCATAAGAGTGAACTCTGTATGTTTTGACAACCTAGCTAAGTGCAAAATCAGACTTAGAACACTCTCTTAACCTATAAGACCGAAAAAACTCAGAAAACCCAAAAAAAATTTCAGTTTGGCTTCATAATAAACATGGTGGTGGGACCATTCAATATTTTACCTTCATAAAAGCTAAAAATTTCCCACCTGGCGACTCCACTAGCCCTAGTAGGCCTATTACTTCACTAGTCCTTATAAGCTCTCCTGGGAATGCATTGAGCAAACCCAATCATGCTGTTGGTGGACAACAAAGTTTAAAATATTCCACCTGGCGAATCCACAATCCCAAAATACCTAATGACTCCACTAATAGAAGACTCTGAACAAATTACCGAAATGCAGCCAAGTCCCATAACAGAGTTTCATTGTGGAATATCAAGTATACTGGTAGAACTTAAATGTGAGGACCTTCCAAAGGTTATCCTTCTCAGCTCAAAATTCAATGATAAACTTGAGCTTAAGAAATTTTTTCTAGAATTGATAGTTGAAAGGTATGAAACTGAAATTAAAATTTTTAACTCACAAGAACAATCTTATCAGTCCAGAGACCCTACAACATTTTTTGAAAGTCTCCCTCCCCCAAAACAAAGAGAAATTTCACTGCCTTTTTATTTGCAGGAAAAGGATGATGGTGCTTCCATGAACTACCCTATAAATGCAGTGAAGAAAGCTGTCTGACATGTAGACAATCAGTCAGTCATGGGGGGCCTAAAGGAAGAAGATCCACATATTGGTCTCATTGATCCTGTGGCAGAGTGTGTGGAAGTCCAAATTGGTTCAAATTCTCAAGCATGGATCCTTTGCAAGAGTCAAAGACATAAAATGTTGTCACCTTCTATGACAACCTTGATTTTAAAGCTTAAAATTAAATATGTATTATGGTTACCTCTGACTAGTAACCAGTTTCTCTATTCCTTTTTGTCACTACTCAACTGGCTACATTGGCACTTTTGTATCATATAAAATGTAAATATTCCAAGTTAGGTTAGATAGGAATGTCAATAAAAGCTCTACCTTTGAGCATATAGTTAGCTGTTGTTTTCTTCTTTGAAGAAAAATAAAAAACACAAAATACCAAAACAATAGAAAAGAGAAAAGAGGGCAGATTGTGAAAAAAAGAAAGGTATAGCCCCATGCCAAAAAGAGAAACAAATTCTGAAAGTGTGCAAGCTCAAATGCCACTCCTGCAAAATACACTTCTAGTTAGTCAAACAGCCTAATCTTGACTAATTAGTTTTAAATTTTCTGCTGATAGGATAGTAAATTTGATCTGTCAAACTGTTTAATATTGGCGTATCAGTAGATAGATTAGGATAGGAATTAAAGGTTCAAACATGCTAAAAAACTAAACCTAAAATTTTAAAGGGATAATGACTCAAATTTATTTCGTTTTCTGAGTCAAAGGATGTTAAGATCTGGTTCTAAAACAACTCAAAATCTGAACCAAAGGGCAAGGAAGAAACAGTTCAAATAAGAGTCAAATCAGAGCTGTAAAAGGATGAAGGAAGTGCTTTGAATTTTCAGATCTTAAGCCTTCATCATTTTGATTTAATTTTCTGCAAATAATAATCTATGTGCAACTTATTTTTATGCCATAGATCAGCATCAAGTTAGACTGTGCAATCTCGACTTGTATGCTTTTTAATTTCTGCTTTAGCAATTAGAGAATAAAAATCTGTTAGATTGTTTAATCCTAACAAATTAGTAAATTAGGTAGAGAATCATATGGACTCAACTGTTTAATTTGATTCCATGGAGAAATAAGGAGTAGAAGTAGATTAGTTTTCATGCTTTCAAAAGAATAAAATGTTGTGAAAGAGTTTGCCAATCCAAGTGCACTGTAAAGAAGAAAAAATGTTAGATCAGTAGGATTAGGTAGGTAGATAGGTTGTATTGATGAAGTTCCATTGTTGATCCATGAGTGCTAATATGTTTCAGAGCAAAATAAGATCATCCACAGAAAGGAAGGCAACCCAATGGATGAGGCAGCTGATCAGCCTCCCAGAGAATGCAAGTCCGAAATTCTTCATGCCTTCAAAAAAGGCACCATCACCAAGTGGAGCCACTGTACCCATAAATTCTGTCATATCAAGTGGTGGCTAAATGATGTTGGATAGCTTTCAAGAAACAATTTCATTGCTAAAAATTGCTGATGCTTAAAGTATTTTTATAATATCCTATCCTTTGGATAATCGTCACTGCTTTTCCCCTTTTTTTTAACTCAAAATTTCTGCTGTCATTACATGAAGAAAAAATGATGCAAGCACCATTTTTCCCCTTTCCCCTTCTTCCAAAACTAACCTCATCTTTGCCTTTCCTTCTCCCATGAAATCTTTCATTTTCATGCCTTTCCCCTTCCCCATTCATTGAAACCCCTTTGATAAGGTTTAAAGACTCCTTCTTTGCCTTATCGAAACCTTCAAAACCTTTGAAAATCATTGAAAATCCATGAAAATCATGTTTTTTTTATGTATTTTAGACTTAAGCCCCCTTGGGCTAAGTCTTTAAACCCCCCCCTCCATACGCCCAGGTGCCAGGACCAAGCGCTGACCCTTTTCAGCGCTTATCGCATCGCAAAATTCCATGGGTTGATTGAAAAGCCCAAGCCCGAGGCTCCGATTGCTATTAGCCCTTTTGTTATAACGCCCTGGGCATATTGTATTTCATGAAAACCAAAGGCCCCACAGTCGGGCGCCAACCTTTTCATATATATATATATTCCACCACCAAAACCTTGGTGTTATTAAATTTGTTGGTTTTATTATATTGTGACTTTCCGCTGGTTCAAAGTTTCAGTCAATCTCCACCGTCGATCTGATCTGCAGATCGACGGTGCGTAGTCCATCACCTCGGTGGTCCCCGCCATCCATTCACCATTGCAAAAAACCGTGCGGTATCCATTGCACCGCTTTTGAGAGCGGGGCGATATTTTTCATTTCGCAGCGATTCCATACACCGCTTGACGCGTGGCCTAGGCACTTTTTATAAAACCACCATCCATCGCGCGTTAAAGATCGGACGTGGACCCGATGCGATATTGACGTCCACCGTCTGATCTGAGGCCGCCCATCGGATGATGATCGCTCACCAAAGAAGCCTGACAGTTAACCAGGCTATGGCGGGGTCCGTAAAGCATCTCCACCGTCGATCTGATCTGCAGATTGACTGCCCACAATTTATCACTCTTATTCGTCGCCCAGTTAGCATTTTCTGCTTTGACTTTCTGCATCCGCTCCCAACCGTCGATCTCTGCGCGATCGACGACTCCGATTCAAATTCCTTTTTCGCTCTCCTCCGACTTCTTCTGATCAATCTTGACCGTTGGATGATGCCATCCAACGGCCACGCTTCCTCCTCACATCCTTTGCAGCAGTTAAACCCACAACACAAGATTTCTTAATAAGTTTTGTATTTTGCAGGTGTAAAAAGGTTTATCCGTTATATTGAAAGAAAGGCCGAAGGCCGGGAATGACGATTCTTGTGCTTTCGATTCATAAAAGGAAAACCGTTCGCAGGGTTCAAGATCCACGTTTCATCAATACTTCAAGGGCATTGATGCCATATGAGCCCTGCGCGGCCTGCACATCAACAAGACACTGTTTTAAATCACAATTAAAGAGTATCAGTGTCGAAAGACAGAACGCGGAAGAACAGAGCATTGAAGAAAAATTTGCGGGGATCACGGCTAATACTGATTATCAAAAGCCTAATCCCCCAAATTAAAACACAATTAAAGGAAAATCATAAGTGTTTTATCAGAAAGAAAGGCCTCCACCGCCACATATGAGGAAAATTGATTCTTCTCAGCTACCACAGTGCCACTTGTAGCTACAAGCATTCAAACAGAGGCCGAAGTTATTGAGAAAAATCAGATATTTGCCTCAACGCAGCCAGAGAGTTACTTTTGCAAGAAACTTAATGCAAAAAATATCTGCAGAGTTACTCCAACATGACACAGAGCCTCAAAAGTCAACAAAATCTCCCACCGAGCTTAATCTTAAAGTGTAAAACAGTTAATACAGACAGAACATCTGTAAACTTCTCCATCGAGCCCCTCAAAGGCCGAGAAGCCATTAAGTCTGTATTAATTGTCCTGAGAGGTCTTTTACTAGATCTCACCTCCTCATTCTTCTATAAATAATTCTGTAGAAGATGAGAAATTGTTGGTTGGTTGTTGGTTGATCACTAGTTGTAATATTGAAACTTTTTGAAATAATACATAGTCTGTTGAAGTTGAAAAACAAATTGAAGTCTTGGAAGCCTTGATGATATTGTTGCATGCTTGTTCCTGAGAAGGCTCTATCATTGGATCCATGAGCTTGGCTGTTGGTGAAGTATTCTAAACTAATCAATGTTTTCTCCTATTTTCATTCTGTTCCATAATTTCTTACTACAGTAGGTCGAAAATTTTAGGCTAAGAAATGACTCTTGGAAGCACCTTAGACCTGTTCTCCTACACTGTTTTATGTTTTCTTCTGCTAAAGTATTTTAGAGTCTTTAATCTCTCTCTTTAGTCTTCATGTTTGTTTATTTCCTTAATAGTTCGAATAGTTGGTTTCAGCATGATTTATGGTTCTCCCTGCTTGTCTGCTGCCACTTTAAAACTGTTATTGAAGTCTCCCTTTGTAGTTTTCTGTTTACAATGAGCCAAGGAGGTCTGTTCTGATCTTGCCCTTTGTCCTTACTTAAACATTTGTCTCAAAGGTCTTTATAGTTGTAATCATAGATGTGTTAGGTGTTCCCTCTTCTATGACTACAGTTATCAGTGAATCTTTTATGTTTTCTAAGTCATTTGAAATAAAATCTTTGAGGAAATAGGGTGTTCCCCGAATCTTAGATTTCATTTTAAAATTTGTTTTGAAATCATTATTTGCTTAAAGGTGTGATTTGTAGAATTTATGGTTAGCCCTGTCTATCAAAGAGCTCTTTATTGTTCAAATTATGCTTTCGAATTCCCTTTTTTGAGAATTAAACCTCTCTTTCCAAATCATTAATGTTCATCTCATTCCAAAAACAAAAGGATCCCGTGGCCAAGTTAGATTTGCCCTTTGATATCCCATATCCATTGATGAGTTTGTTATGACCTCTTCTTGACTCCATTGCCCAATGAACCAGATGTTTCTCCATTCTATGTATCTTTCCTAGACCTTTCATGTTCTGTTGTATCAATTCAACCCAACCAAACAAACAAATGAATACCTGCACTTAATAACTAGTCTAAAACCAATACTCAAAGCACACAAGATAAACCTTTGCAAACAAACTTTTGAGAGATCCCTCTCTGAGAACAGGAGGACTAGATCCTAGAACTCTAAAGATTGGTTCTGATGTTGCCTTGTCTTTTGATTTGCCAAACTATCAAAACACGGGACACCAACATAATGGCGATCACGGTGGGACACTGAGTAAAATATTCAAAACAAAACACTCATTTTCTAAGTATAACATAAGTAACCTCCCTCAAGCACTACCAAGCAATGGTAATCATGATAGGACTTAATTGAATCAGTGACAAACTAAGTAACCCTTAGGATTCTCATTAAACCTTATCAAACCTTGAAGGAAGCAGTTACCAAGCCATAAGAGTGAACTTTGTATGTTTTGACACCCTAGCCAAGTGAAAAATCAGACTTAGAACACTCTCTTAAACTATAAGACCGAAATAACTCAGAAAACCCATAAAACATTTCAGTTTGGCTTCATAATAAACATGGTGGTGGGACCATTCAATATTTTACCTTCATAAAAGCTAAAAAGTTCCCACCTAGCGACTCCACTAGCCCCAGTAGGCCTATTACTTCACTAGTCCTTATAAGCTCTCCTGGGAATGCATTGAGAAAACCCAATCATGCTGTTGGTGGACAACAAAGTTCAAAATCTTCCACCTGGAGACTCCACAATCCCAAAAGACCTAATGAAACCACTAATAGAAGACTCTGAACAAATTACCAAAATGCAGCCAAGTCCCATAACAGAGTTTCGTTGTGGAATATCAAGTACAATGGTAGAACTTAAATGTGAGGACCTTCCAAAGGTTATCCTTCTCAGCTCAAAATTCAATGATAAACCTGAGCTTAAGAAATTTTTTCTAGAATTGATAGTTGAAAGGTATGAAACTGAAATTAAAATTTTTAACTCACAAGAATAGTCTTATCAGTCCAGAGACCCTACAATTTTTTTTGAAAGTCTCCCTCCACAAAAACAAAGAGAAATTTCACTGCCTTTTTATTTGCAGGAAAAGGATGATGGTGTTTCCATGAACTACCCTAGAAATGCAGTGAACCAAGCTGTCTGGCATGTAGATAATCAGTCAGTCATGGGGGGCCTAAAGAAAGAAGATCCACATATTGGTCTCGTTGATCCTGTGGCAGAGTGTGTGGAAGTCCAAATTGGCTCAAATTCTCAAGCATGGATCCTTTGCAAGAGTCAAAGACATAAAATGTTGTCACCTTCTGTGACAGCCTTGATTTCAAAGCTTAAAATTAAATATGTATTATGGTTACCTCTGACTAGTAACCAATTTCTCTATTCCTTTTTGTCACTACTCAACTGGCTACATTGGCACTTTTGTATCATATAAAAATGTAAATATTCCAAGTTAGGTTAGATAGGAATGTCAATAAAAGCTCTACCTTTGAGCATATAGTTAGCTGTTGTTTTCTTCTTTGAAGAAAAATAAAAAACACAAAATACCAAAACAATAGAAAAGAGAAAAGAGGATAGATTGTGAAAACAAGAAAGGTATAGCCCCATGCCAAAAAGAGAAACAAATTATGAAAGTGTGCAAGCTCAAATGCCACTCCTGCAAAACACACTTCTAGTTAGTCAAACAACCTAATCTTGATTAATTAGTTTTAAATTTTCTGCTGATAGGATAGTAAATTTGATCTGCCAAACTGTTTAATCTTGGCGTATCAGTATATAGATTAGGATAGAAATTAAAGGTTTGAACATGCTCAAAAACTGAACCTAAAATTTCAAAGGGATAATGAATCAAATCTGTTTCATTTTCTGAGTCAAAGGATGTTAAGATCTTGTTCTAAATTAACTCAAAATCTGAACCAGAGGGCAATGAAGAAACAATTCAAATAAGAGTCAAATCAAAGCTGTAAAAGGATGAAGGAAGTGCTTTGAATTTTCAGATCTTAAGCCTTCATCATTTTGATTTAATTTTCTGCAAATAATAATCTATGTGCAACATTTTTTTATGCCATAGATCAGCATCAAGTTAGACTATTCAATCCTGACTTGTATGCTTTTTAATTTCTGCTTTAGCAATTAGAGAATAAAAATATGTTAGATTGTTTAATCCTAACAGATTAGTAAATTAGGTAGAGAATCATATGGACTCAACTATTTAATCTGAGTCCATGGAGAAATAAGGAGTATAAGTAGATTAGTTTTCCTACTTTCAAAAGAATAAAATGTTGTGAAAGAGTTTGCCAATCCAAGTGCACTGTAAAGAAGAAAAAATGTTAGATCAGTAGGATTGGGTAGGTAGACATGTTGTATTAATGAAGTTCCATTGTTGATCTATGACTGCTAATATGTTTCAGAGCAAAATAAGATCATCCATAGAAAGGAAGGCAACCCAATGGATGAGGCAACTGATCAGCTTCCCAGAGAATGCAAGTCTGAAATTCTTGATGCCTTCAAAAAAGGCACCATCCCCAAGTGGAGCCACTGTTAGCCACCCATAAATTCTGTCATATCAGGTGGTGGCTAAATGATGTTGGATAGCCTTCAAGAAACAATTTCATTGCTAAAAATTGCTGATGCTTAAAGTCTTTTTATAATATCCTATCCTTTGGATAATCGTCACTACTTTTCCCCTTTTTTTTTAACTCAGAATTTCTGCTGTCATTACATGAAGAAAAACTGATGCAAGCACCATTTTCCCCCTTTCCATTCTTCCAAAACTAACCTCATCTTTGCCTTTCCTTCTCCCATGAAATCATTTATTTTCATTCCTGTCCCCTTCCCCATTCATCAAAACCCCTTTGATAAGGTTTAAAGACTCCTTATTTGCCTTATTGAAACCTTCAAAACCTTTGAAAATCATTGAAAATCCATGAAAATCATGTTTTTTTATTTATTGTAGACTTAAGCCCCCTTGGGCTAAGTCTTTAAACCCCCCTCCTCCATACACCCAGGTGCCAGGACAAAGCGCTGACCCTTTTCAGCGCTTATCGCATCGCAAAATTCCATGGGTTGATTGAAAAGCCCGAGCCCGAGGCTCCGATTGCGATTAGCCCTTTTGTTATAACGCCCCGGGCATATTGTATTTCACGAAAACCAAGGGCCCTGCAGTCGGGCACCAACCTTTTCATATATATATATATATATTCCGCCACCAAAACCTTTGTGTTATTAAATTTGTCGGTTTTATTATATTATAAATTTCCGCCGGTTCAAATTTTTAGTCAATCTCAGATCAGATCGACGGCTCGCAATCCATCACCCCGGTGGTCCCCGCCATCCGTTCACCGTTGCAAAAAACCGTGCGGTATCCATCGCATCGCTTTTGAGAGCAGGGCGGTATTTTTCATTTCGCAGCGATTCCATACACCGCTTGACGCGTGGCCTGGGCACTGTTCATAAAACCACCATCCATCGCGCGTTAAATATCGGACATGGACCCGGCGCGATATTGACGTCCACTATTCGATCTGAGGCCGCCCATCGGACGGTGATCGATCACCAAAGAAGCCCGACAGTTAACCATTCTATGGCGCGGTCTGTAAAGCATCTCCATCGTCGATCTGATCTACAGATCGACGGCCCACAATTCATCGCTCTGATTCTTCACCCAGTCAACATTTTCCGCTTTGAATTTCCGCATCCGCTCCAAACCATCGATCTCTGTGCGATCGACGGCTCCGATTCAAATTCCTTTTTCGCTCTCCTCTGACTTCTTTTGATCAATCTTGACCGTTGGATGATGCCATCCAACGGCAACACTTCCTCCCCACATCCTCTGCAGTAGTTAAACCCACAACTTAGGATTTCTTAATAAGTTTTTTATTTTGCAGGTGTTTAAAGGTTTATCCGTTATATTGAAAGAAAGGCCGAAGGCCGGGAATGACGATTCCTGTGCTTTCGATTCATAAAAGGAAAACCATTCGCAGGGTTCAAGATCCACGTTTCGTCAATAATTCATGGGCATTGATGCCATATGAGCCCTGCGCGACCTGCACATCAACAAGACACTATTTCAAATCACAATTAAAGAGTATCAGTGTCGAAAGACAGAACGCGACAGAACAGAGCATTGAAGACAGATTTGCAGGGATCACGGCTAATATTGATTATCAAAAGCCTAATCCCCCAAATTAAAACACAATTAAAGGAAAATCATAAGTGTTTTATCAGACAGAAGGGCCTCCACCGCCACATCTGAGGAAAATTGATTCCTCTCAGCTACCACAGTGCCACCTGTAGCTACAAGCATTCAAACAGAGGCCAAAGTTATTGAGAAAAATCAGATATTCGCCTCAACGCAGCCAGAGAGTTACTTCTGCAAGGAACTTAATGCAAAAAATATCTGCAGAGTTACTCCAACATGACACAGAGCCTCAAAAGTCAACAAAAGCTCCCACTGAGCTTAATCTTAAAGTGTAAAACAGTTAATACAGACAGAACATCTGTAAACTTCTCCATCGAGCCCCTCAAAGGCCGAGAAGCCATTAAGTCTGTATTAATTGTCCTGAGAGATCTTTTATCAGATCTCACCTCCTCATTCTTCTATAAATACTTCTGTATAAGATGAGAAATTGTTGGTTGGTTGTTGGTTGATCACTAGTTGTAATATTGAGACTTTTTGAAATAATACATAGTTTGTTGAAGTTGAAAAACAAATTGAAGTCTTGGAAGCCTTGATGATATTGTTGCATGCTTGTTCCTGAGAAGGCTCTATCATTGGATCCATGAGCTTGGCTGTTGGTGAAGTATTCAAAACTGTTCAATGTTTTCTCCTGTTTTCATTCTGTTCCATAATTTCCTACTACAGTAGGTCGAAAGTCTTAGGCTAAGAAATGACTCTTGGAAGCACCTTAGACCTGTTCATCCTTCACCGTTTTATGCTTTCTTCTGCTAAAGTATTTTAGAGTCTTTAATCTCTCTCTTTAGTCTTCATGCTTGTTTATTTCCTTAATAGTTCGAATAGTTGGTTTCAGCATGATTTATGGTTCTCCCTGCTTGTCTGCTGCCACTTTAAAACTGTTATTGAAGTCTCCCTTTGTAATTTTCTGTTTACAGTGAGCCAAGGAGGTCTGTTCTGATCTTTCCCTTTGTCCTTACTTAAACAGTTCTCTCAAAGGTCTTTATAGTTGTAATCATAGATGTGTTAGGTGTTCCCTCTTCTATGACTACAGTTATCAGTGAATCTTTTATGTTTTCTAATTCATTTGAAATAAAATCTTTGAGGAAATAGGGTGTTCCCCAAATCTTAGATTTCATTTTAAAAGTTGTTTTGAAATCATTGTTTGCTTAAAGGTGTGATTTTTAGAATTTATGTTTAGCCCTGTCTATCAAAAAGCTCTTTATTGTTCAAATTGTGTTTTCAAATTCCCTTTGTTTGAGAATTAAACTTCTCTTTCCAAATCATTGATGTTCATCTCATTCCAAAAACCAAAGGATCCTGTGGCCAAGTTAGATTTGCCCTCTGATATCCCATATTCATTGATGAGTATGTTATGACCTCTTCTTGACTCCATTTCCCAATGAACTAGATGTTTCTCTATTCTATATATCTTTCCTAGACCTCTCATGTTCTACAGTATCAATCCAACCAAACAAACAAACACCTGCACTTAATAACTAGTCTAAAACCAATACTCAAAGCACACAAGATAAATCTTTGCAAACAAACATTTGAGAGATCCCTCTCTGAGAACAGGAGGACTAGATCTTGGAACTCTAAATATTGGTTCTGATGTTTCCTTGTCTTTTGATTTTCCAAACTATTAAAACATGGGACACCAACATAATGGCGACCACGGTGGGACGTTGAGTAAAATCTTCAAAACAAAACACTCACTGTCTAGTATAACATAAGTAACCTCCCTCAAGCACTACCAAGCAATGGTAATCATGATAGGACTTTCTGAATTAGTGACAAACTAAGTAACCCTTAGGATTCTCATAAAGCCTTATCAAACCTTGAAGGATTCAGTTACCAAGATATAAGAGTTAACTCTGTATGTTTTGACACCCTAGCTAAGTGAAAAATCAGACTTATAACACTCTCTCAACCTATAAGACCGAAATAACTTAGAAAACCCAAAAAACATTTTAGTTTGGCTTCATAATAAACATGGTGGTGGGACCATTCAATATTTTACCTTCATAAAAGCTAAAAAGTTCCCACCTGGTGACTCCACTAGCCCTAGTAGGCCTATTACTTCACTAGTCCTTATAAGCTCTCCTGGGAATGCATTGAGCGAACCCAATCATGTTGTTGGTGGACAACAAAGTTCAAAATCTTCCACCTGGCGACTCCACAATCCCAAAAGACCTAATGACTCCACTAATAGAAGACTCTGAAAAAATTATCGAAATGCATCCAAGTCCCATAGCAGAGTTTCGTTGTGGAATATCAAGTATACTAGTAGAACTTAAATGTGAGGACCTTCCAAAGGTTATCCTTCTCAGCTAAAAATTCAATGATAAACCTGAGCTTAAGAATTTTTTTCTAGAATTGATAGTTGAAAGGTATGAAACTGAAATTAAAATTTTGAACTCACAAGAACAATTTTATCAGTCCAGAGACCCTACAACATTTTTTGAAAGTCTCCCTCCCCCAAAACAAAGACAAATTTCACTGCCTTTTGATTTGCAGGAAAAGGATGATGGTGCTTCCATGAACTACCCTAGAAATGCAGTGAACCAAGCTGTCTGGCATGTAGACAATCAGTCAGTCATGGGGGGCCTAAAGGAAGAAGATCCACATATTAGTCTCGTTGATCTTGTGGTAGAGTGTGTGGAAATCCAAATTGGCTCAAATTCTCAAGCATGGATCCTTTGCAAGAGTCAAAGACATAAAATGTTGTCACCTTCTGTGACAGCCTTGATTTTAAAGCTTAAAATTAAATATGTATTATGGTTACCTATGACTAGTAACCAGTTTCTCTATTCCTTTTTGTCACTACTCAACTGGCTACATTGGCACTTTTGTATCATATAAAAATGTAAATATTCCAAGTTAGGTTAGATAGGAATGTCAGTAAAAGCTCTACCTTTGAGAATATAGTTCGCTGTTGTTTTCTTCTTTGAATAAAAATAAAAAACATAAAATACCAAAAGAAAAGAAAAGAGAAAAGAGGGAAAATTGTGAAAACAAGAAAGGTATAGCCCCATGCCAAAAAAAGAAAAAAATTCTGAAAGTGTGCAAGCTCAAATGCCACTCCTGCAAAACACACTTCTAGTTAGTCAAACAGCCTAATCTTGATTAATTAGTTTTAAATTTTCTGCTGATAGGATAGTAAATTTGATCTGCCAAACTATTTAATCTTGGCGTATCAGTAGATAGATTAGGATAGAAATTAAAGGTTCGAACATGCTCAAAAACTGAACCTAAAATTTCAAAGGGATAATGACTCAAATCTGTTTCATTTTCTGAGTCAAAGGATGTTAAGATCTGGTTCTAAAACAGCTCAAAATCTGAACCAGAGGGCAAGGAAGAAACAATTCAAATAAGAGTCAAATCAGAGCTGTAAAAGGATGAAGGAAGTGCTTTGAATTTTCAGATCTTAAGCCTTCATCATTTTGATTTAATTTTCTGCAAATAATAATCTATGTGCAGCTTGTTTTTATGCCATAGATCAACATCAAGTTAGACTGTTCAATCCTGACTTGTATGCTTTTTAATTTCCGCTTTAGCAATTGGAGAATAAAAATCTGTTAGACTGTTTAATCCTAACAGATTAGTAAATTAGTTAGAGAATAATATGGACTCAACTGTTTAATCTGAGTCCATGGAGAAATAAGGAGTAGAAGTAGATTAGTTTTCCCGCTTTCAAAAGAATAAAATGTTGTGAAAGAGTTTGCCAATCCAAGTGCACTGTAAAGAAGAAAAATCTTAGATCAGCAGGATTGGGTAGGTAGAAAGGTTGTATTGATGAAGTTCCATTGTTGATCCATGAGTGCTAATATGTTTCAGAGCAAAAGAAGATCATCCATAGAAAGGAAGGCAACCCAATGGATGAGGCAACTGATCAACCTCCCAGAGAATGCAAGTCTGAAATTCTTGATGCCTTCAAAAAAGGCACCATCCCCAAGTGGAGCCACTGTTAGCCACCCATAAATTCTGTCATATCAGGTGGTGGCTAAATGATGTTGGATAGCCTTCAAGAAACAATTTCATTGCTAAAAATTGCTGATGCTTAAAGTCTTTTTATAATATCCAATCCTTTGGATAATTGTCACTGCTTTTCCCCTTTTTTTTAACTCAGAATTTCAATTGTCATTACATGAAGAAAAACTGCTGCAAGCACCATTTTTCGCCTTTCCCTTTCTTCCAAAACTAACCTCATCTTTGCCTTTCCTTCTGTTGATGCCTCGAAAATCGCTGCAACAACACTGGGGGATAACCACCCGGTCCGGACCTTAAACAACTCCTTTTCCGTTTGGGATGGTGGCTCCGACTGGATATAATGGGACCAGTTTCCCGATAAAGAATAGAAAGGGATGGATAAATGATTGTTTTACTAAATGATAATGAATGGAATATTTAATCTATAAGAAAAAATGTAAATAACTATTTATCCCGGGAGGCTTCTATCTTTAAGTGTAACTTTTGATGATCTGTGTTTGTTAATAGGCATATAGATGACGCTATTCAATAAACAAAGATATTCATTTAAATAATAATTACTTCATTCAACTAGTTGAATGAAGTAATTGATGAAACATTGTTACACTTATCTCAATTTATATTATTGACATATATATGATTGAAAGAAAAGCATACCATAAACATCCAATAGTGGAAAGAATATAGAAATACTGTTAAAACACATACATATATTCAATAATAGCAAAAGTAATCAAACAACAATTTATATAAAAGGAATGGATTCAGACACAGATAATAGTACCATATGAGCTGCAAGTCATTCCCCAATATCAATCGCTATTTGTGATTCTTCTTTCAACGCAAAAATACTTTCACACAAAGACAGTAGTGCACATTTGCATAAAGGTTTTCTTGTCAAAATTAGAATAATTGGTCGAGTTTTATAAAAGAATACGCCTGAAGTACAATAGTGCAACTCCAGGTTTTAAGTCATATACAAAACTTTACGACCCTTTCTAAATGCATGAAAGGGTCTATAAATACTAAATTTATCTAAATATCTATGAAACTGAAAAATCCTACTTAATTGGTATTAAACAATCTTGAATATCTTCTTCACAGCAATCTGGCAGTCGGCGGCATGAATCATCACTGAGGCTGTTCGTTTCTAGTCCTGAGCTGGCATATTGCAAGCATCGGCTCCACTTCTGGTGGTCGGTTAAGGCGAGAATTGAGTTGGGCATCATAGGTGGCATCCTGCATTTCGGGGATGATGCATCCGATCGCATCTGAGAGGCATTTGAGGGCGGCTCTCTGGCTGTAAGGTTTGACTAAGAACATCCAATAGGTGTCCCATGTCAAACTGTTAATTCCTGCGATTAATCTGCCAGTTCTCTCCAGCTCTGAGTAACATGACTGCTCCAATGTTTTAGCCGATGTCAATTTACCTGGGGTACATTGGGAAATCATGTTAGATAAGTAGAGAGTGTCATTAACTAATTCAACCAAATTACTTGTGGTTAATTTGCATCTGGAAACTGCCCTCTCTGCTTTGTTTAACTGAGATTGCCATTCTATAAATAATATCTCTTTATGCGATTCTAAGATCTTTGGCAATTTAGCTGATTGTCCTTCCTCAGTACCTTGCCACTCAAGATAATTGGTCACTGTCTCATCGGCCTGCTCGAAGTCTGTTATAGCATCAGTTGATTTATTACTTAGAGATGTTGTTAAGTCACATAAAGGTTCTGCCTGGGCGATTTGTTGACATAACAAATTTATCTGTGTTAATAATGCTTTGTTTATTTGCAGTGCCTCTGCCCTGAATTCATCTACCTGTGGAAGATTCTTTGTTTTCTCAAGCTGGGCTGATAGTTGAGCAATCTGCTCATCTTTCATCTTCAACATTTGTTCATTGACCACTTTGAGTTGTGACAATGCCTCTGACAACTCTTTCTGTTTTTGGACTGCACTCTGATCAATCCTCTGCTTCTCTTCCTGCAATTGTTGAGTTAATTGATTATTGGTTTGCTGTTGTGTTATCAATTGCAGTTCTGCCTGCTCTGCCTTCTGCCGTGCTTCTGATAATTGTTCTTGTAATGAGAAAATCTCCCGGTCTTTTGTTTTTAATAAAAGACTCACCTCTGATGCCTTATTTATTGTTGCTGCCGAATAGGCTCCAGCAAATTCTGATAGTTTTGTTAGGTCGTCAGAGGGGTCTAATTCCTCCTTCCAAATTATATTGCCCGTCACTGTTTCTTCTGGAAATAGGGAAGGCTGATCATTTCTTCTCCTTTTCCTTTGTCGTTTTACCACAGCTTTATGTTTCGGGCTAAAGAAGACATCCAAGGGAGGAATTTCTTCTATCTGCAAAATAATTTGATCGGAGGGATATTTTGGGATTATCTCTACTCTTTTAGGACTGGGTAGGCCGCTGGTTTCACTTGGAACTTGTTTTGAACTGGTCTCCTGTGTGTCTGCTACTCTTGATGTTTGGGCTTCCTTTGAACCTTCAGGATTGTTGATAATTGAATCGAATTGCTGCCATTCCTGGAGCAATTCGGGATCAATTTGAGTATCTTGATTTACCTTTATAGTGCTCTGTCCCTGTTCTCTTGTCTGGGTTTCCTCTTGCACTTTCTCCTGTTCATTTGTTATAACCAGAGGTTCCTTAGTATGTCGCTGTTCAGGCTCGCTTGATCCTACTGCTGGGCTTGTTGCTAACAGATCTAGGGGCAGAGTTTGCAACCTCTGTTCTCTAAGTCTGTTGAATTCAACTAACCCTTCATATTGATATTTCGTTCTGGCCCACGATCTAACTTGAGACATTGACTCGGCTGTGGAGAATAGATCATCAAACAAATCTTCTTTATGATCAAATTTTGCCAATTTGGCCTGTTCAAGGGCATTATAGGCAACTTTGTCGAGATCGAATTTCCTATTAGGGAGAGTTGCTAGAGTTAATGATTTCATCTTTGTAGCTTCTTTCTCTGCATGTTTGAGATCATTCAAGGTGTAGACACCACATCTAAGAGGAAAAGAAGGCCAGACCTGCTTCTTATTTCTCTTTAGAGTTTGTGTAACACCCTCGGAAATAATCTGATAGGCTATCTCCCTTGCCAACAGTTTATCAGGTATGTACAAAGGAAGAACATGGGGTTTGGCTAGGCTACCAAAAATTCTTATATAAGTAAATTTTTCCTCTGCAAACCATCTCCCTAAGCCAGTTAAATCAATCCCTGCTTGGTAGGAAATCTTGGGAGCAGGTTTATCAAAAATAGAGTGATGAATGGATAACATGAAGTCATTGCAAATTTGGTATAAATGGTGCCTATGGGAGGATTTCCACAATTTCTGATGGTATATGTGAATTGGCATGGGGTTTTGTGGAGTCCACCTCCAGCCAAGCACGGGAAATTCTGAATTAAAACACAGAGTGTCCAGGATATAGGCGCTGTAGTAAAATGGGGGAATAAGCCTTTCAGTAATGTGGGTTTGGCCTTTGAAGTCAATAACTGCGGTGGCTAACTTATCAGACAGTATAGTTGCCCAATCCATAATTTCACTATTACACGCTGCCTCTATCAAAGGAACCATTTCTATAGTAAAATTAGAGGAGTCGTGCAAACCCCATAATCTACACATCATGATCCCAGCATAACAATAAGGAGAACACAGAGAATCAACATAATACATACCGGAAGATTTATGTTTGTGTTTTGCTGGATTCTGCCTCCAATTCCGAATGGGTTCGGATTCAGTTTCGTTGTCATCTCGGAATTTCTCCAGAAATTCCTTGTTGTACTTCTTCTCTGGCTCAGGCAAATGATACATTTGCCTCAAATCATTAGCTTGGAATGAACCGAAAATTCTCCCATCTCTGGTGCAGAAGGTTCTGTCTGTAATTGGGAGTTCCTCAATTGCCCATCTTACTACATCCGTATATGGGAGAATTTGTTCCTGAGCTGCTATCCGATGAAGGAAAGAGTTGGCTAAATCCTTTAAAGTTCCTTCAGATCTATGAGTCGTATCTGCTGTGGCTTCTACTTTTGTCACTTCGGGTTCTTCAGCTTCTATCAAATTATAGGTACTCTGCCAGGAAGTTTTGCCAAGACCTGAACATGTAGTATCAGATATCAACCCTTTCTTTTTATTTCCCGGATCAGTGCTGGCTTGTTCTTTGGCTGGCGAAGCGGAAGCGTTTGCAGTTTTCTTGGACTTCTTCCCCATTCTGCTTGTATCTATCAACTTGGACGAATTCTGCACAGGAGTAAAAATAAGCGTAACACAGAGATTGGCAGTGAAAACCAAATACGGGGAAAATATATTTGATTAATGCATGATGAAGAATCTAAATGTGGCCATGGATCCAATCCGTGAAAAGATTTAGACTTACTATTTCATTAGATGGCCGCAAAAACCTGTCAATCATTTAAATGTCCATCACGTCGTTTATTGGTGAAATGATTAGTTTAAGCGTGCCTTGGCCGTTTTGGCGGTTGAGCGCAGGTGAATCTTCATTAGAAAGATAAGGCTTTTAAATACGAATTAATCGTAATATCCCCGTTATAACATTTTTCTTGAAATTCATGTTTTGGCTTTATAGCATCGCATCGGGGCGAAAAGGCGCTTTTCTTATATTAGCATCTCTTAGAATCTTCGATCGCCGATAGCGATATCGCATCGCATCGGGAGCATTGACCGGGGCTCTTTGTTAAAGCATGCATGGTTGTATTGCCGATCGCTGATTGCGTGTTATCGCATCGGTGCAAACCAATGGTTCCATAAGTTATGTCTCCTCTGTCATTGCGATATGCGATCTTGCGATCGCTTTATCGCAATGATAAAAGATTTAATTATTTATATCCCAAGGCCATTATTGGTTTGTCTATAAAAAAGGTTTCTTATAATGTTCTTTATTTCATGTTCGGACCTTTTCCAAAATAATACAAAATTGATACCAATTTAAAAATAAAAGGGTCCCATTTCATATTGTGGTATTGTGAATAAAAATTATATGAAATGGGGGGTTGTTGTAGAGGACAACACCTTCTCCCATGAAATCCTTCATTTTCATGCCTTTCTCCTTCCCCATTCATCAAAACCCCTTTGATAAGGTTTAAAGACTCCTTCTTTGCCTTATCGAAACCTTCAAAACCTTTGAAAATCATTGAAAATCCATGAAAATCATGTTTTTTATGTATTGTAGACTTAATCCCCCTTGGGCTAAGTCTTTAAACCCCCCCCCTCCATACGCCCAGGTGCCAGGACCAAGCGCTAACCCTTTTCAGCGTTTATCGCATCGCAAAATTCCATGGGTTGATTGAAAAGCCTGAGCCCGAGGCTCCGATTGCGATTAGCCCTTTTGTTATAACGCCCCGTGCATATTGTATTTCACGAAAACCAAAGGCCCCGCAGTCGGGCGCTAGCCTTTTCATATATATATATTCCGCCACCATAACCTTTGTGTTATTAAATTTGTCGGTTTTATTATATTATAACTTTCCGTCGGTTCAAAGTTTTAGTCAATCTCCACCATCGATTTGATCTGCAGATCGACGGTGCGCAGTCCATCACCTCGGTGATCCCCGCCATCCATTCACCGTTGCAAAAAACTGTGCGGTATCCATCGCACCACTTTTTAGAGCGGGGCGGTATTTTTCATTTCGCAGCGATTCCATACAACGCTTGACGCGTGGCCTGGGCACTGTTCATAAAACCGCCGTCCATCGCACGTTAAAGATCGGACGTGGACCCGGTGCGATATTGACGTCCACCTTCCGATCTGAGGTCGCCCATCGGACGGTGATCGCTCACCAAAGAAGCCCGACAGTTAAGTAGGCTACGGTGCAGTCCGTAAAGCATCTCCACCATCGATCTGATCTGCAGATCGACAGCCCACAATTCATCGCTATGATTTGTCACCCAGTCAGCATTTTCCGCTTTGACTTTCCGCATCCGCTCCCAACCATCGATCTCTGCGCGATCGACGACTCCGATTCAAATTCCTTTTTCGCTCTCCTCCGACTTCTTCTGATCAATCTTGACCATTGGATGATGCCATCCAACGGCCATGCTTCCTCCCCACATCCTCTGCAGTAGTTAAACCCACAATGCATGATTTCTTAATACGTTTTGTAGTTTGCAGGTGTTTAAAGGTTTATCCATTATATTGAAAGAAAGGCCGAAGGCCGGGAATGACGATTCCTGTGCTTTCGATTCATAAAAGGAAAACCGTTCGCAGGGTTCAAGATCCACGTTTCGTCAATACTTCATGGGCATTGATGCCATATGAGCCCTGCGTGGCCTGCACATCAACAAGACACTGTTTCAAATCACAATTAAAGAGTATCAGTGTCGAAAGACAGAACGCGGAAGAACAGAGCATTGAAGACAGATTTGTGGGGATCACGGCTAAGATTGATTATCAAAAGCCTAATCCCCCAAATTAAAGCACAATTAAAGGAAAATCATAAGTGTTTTATTAGACAGAAAGGCCTCCATCGCCACATCTGAGGCAAATTGATTCCTCTCAGCTACCACAGTGCCACCTGTAGCTACAAGCATTCAAACAGAGGCCGAAGTTATTGAGAAAAATCAGATATTCGCCTCAACGCAGCCAAAGAGTTACTTCTGCAAGGAACTTAATGCAAAAAATATCTGCAGAGTTACTCCAACATGACACAGAGCCTCAAAAGTCAACAAAAGCTCCCACCGAGCTTAATCTTAAAGTGTAAAATAGTTAATACAGACAGAACATCTGTAAACTTCTCCATCGAGCCCCTCAAAGGCCGAGAAGCCAGTAAGTCTGTATTAATTGTCCTGAGAGATCTTTTATCAGATCTCACCTCCTCATTCTTCTATAAATACTTCTATATAATATGAGAAATTGTTGGTTGGTTGTTGGTTGATCACTAATTGTAATATTGAAACTTTTTGAAATAATGCATAGTCTGTTGAAGTTGAAAAACAAATTGAAGTCTTGGAAGCCTTGATGATATTGTTGCATGCTTGTTCCTGAGAAGGCTCTATCATTGGATCCATGAGCTTGGCTGTTGGTGAAGTATTCTAAATTGTTCAATGTTTTCTCCTATTTTCATTCTGTTCCATAATTTCTTACTAAAGTAGGTCGAAAGTTTTAGGCTAAGAAATGACTCTTGGAAGCACATTAGAACTGTTCATCCTTCACTGTTTTATGTTTTCTTCTGCTGAAGTATTTTAGAGTCTTTAATCTCTCTCTTTAGTCTTCATGCTTGTTTATTTCCTTAATAGTTCGAATAGTTGGTTTCAACATGATTTATGGTTCTCCCTGCTTGTCTGCTGCCACTTTAAAACTGTTATTGAAGTCTCCCTTTGAAGTTTTATGTTTACAGTGAGTCAAGGAGGTCTGTTCTGATCTTGCCCTTTGTCCTTACTTAAACAGTTGTCTCAAAGGTCTTTATAGTTGTAATCATAGATGTGTTAGGTGTTCCCTCTTCTATGACTGCAGTTATCAGTGAATATTTTATGTTTTCTAAGTCATTTGAAATAAAATATTTGAGGAAATAGGGTGTTCCCTGAATCTTAGATTTCATTTTAAAAGTTGTTTTGGAATCATTGTTTGCTTAAAGGTGTGATTTTTAGAATTCATGGTTAGCCCTGTCTATTAGAAATCTCTTTATTGTTCAAATTGTGTTTCGTAATTCCCTTTGTTGAGAATTAAACTTCTCTTTCCAAATCATTGATGTCCATCTCATTCCAAAAACCAAAGGATCCTGTGGCCAAGTTAGATTTGCCCTCTGATATCCCATATCCATTGATGAGTATGTTATGACCTCTTCTTGACTCCATTGCCCAATGAACCAGATGTTTCTCTATTCTATATATCTTTCCTAGACCTCTCATGTTCTGCTGTATCAATCCAACCAAACAAACAAACACCTGCACTTAATAACTAGTCTAAAACCAATACTCAAAGCACACACGATAAATCTTTGCAAACAAACATTTGAGAGATCCCTCTCTGAGAACACGAGGACTAGATCCTGGAACTCTAAAGATTGGTTCTGATGTTGCCTTGTCTTTTGATTTGCCAAACTATCAAAACACGGGACACCAACACGATCCACAAAACTTGGGCAAGATATCGGTGCTTTGATCCTTTGAATAGCCCGTAAATTCATCCTCGGCTCTGGCTTCTACCTTGGAATTTCGCCGCCTTCTGAATGATAATAATTCGGGCAAAACCAAAATGATTTTCCCTTACAAAATTTGACGTCCACGACCGTCGAAGGTGACGGCTACACTGAGTATGACGGCTACGCTCAGGAAATCAATGAATAATGAACAACGTGGCTTCCAATATCTGACTCAAAATTTTAATTTTCTTATGGACTCACAAAGTGTAAGCGTTGGCCTGTTTTATGATTTTAGTTCTCGGCCCTTGCATTCAACATAGTTAAGCTTGGTATAAAATTTGCGCCCCCCACTCAAAATCTGCTTCGGTGTTTTAAAAGAAACTTTGCCCACTTCTAACTGATTTCATGGCCCACTAAAAATAATACGACAACATCCCATTGTATATCCCATGTGCCACCACTTCAAAATTTCGCTCACGGCCTTCCGACGAGATTAATACTCACGCCAGCCCTTTTAAAATTTCGACAGATGTTCTCTCGGATTTCCACAAACTGATTAGGCCCTTGAATTTGGATCTCTTTTTCATAAAATTTTAATTCTTGGCTCCATTTTTATGAAAGAAATTTCTCCTGCAAAACGAATGTGAATTCCCTTCTTAGAATTCGTGGGTGTCTGAATTTAAATTACGCGATGTGGGATTTGAATGTGCCACCACTCAGATTTATTTGAACTATGTTATGGCCCTTCACAAATGAATTTCGGCTCCTGCGGCTTAACCTTTGCATCTCATCCAACCAGATGCGGCCCTTTAAACCTCCGCATACAGACTCGATCTCCAACAACGGGCCACACAGTATGGGTTAGCTCACCGTCTGAGTTCCTAATTAGATTGATGACTCTAGAAACTTGGTCCGCGGCTCAAATGTCAGACGATAACCCAAAATTTTAAACCATAAACATTGGCCTTCAAATGCCACCTGATGGCTCTGGTACCTGAAGGATACCTCGTATAGCCCGCTTGACTCCCCACTAGCGAAGCCGATGATTCTACCAACACAATAGACCTTTGATAAGAATATATTTAGCCTGGGGAAAAATTTGATGGACCCCACTGAATTCAATATAACTTGATGGCCTTCCGTATTTAACTCATTAAACTCTTCGAATGACTATCAAGCAACTGAAAAATTCACATAATTCCTTCTTTTGTTTTTTTTTTGTTTTTGGTACATTTCCATAGCGGCTTGTAGAATAGCTAACGCCCAAGATAATTTCACCGCAAATAGCAGAATTCGATGAAATAATTTTCTTTCGGCACCACCAAAACCCTTAAACAATCTGTAATTGGAAAACTGAAACCCCGCAGGCTGAGCCAAGTTCGATGCTCTGATACCACTGTAATATCCCGGATGGGATATTTTAACTAAAAATGCAGAAAAATACTGAATACCACAAGTTGCCGTAAAATAAAAATTCACTCAACAAAAGATTGCCATGTAAAATAAAAAGACGGGAAACACTGCAATCCAATACCATATAGAACGGGAAAAATATCAGCTTTTATTATAAATAATAAGAGGGGTTCACATATAGATATGACCCAGAAAGAGCTGAGAGAGAAAAATGGCCACCAAGATAAGCTGCTGAATGGTGCTAGCCACCAAAATGAACTGCTGCACTCTCCCTCCGACAACAGCTGTCACTGAACCCATTGAAAATGATGAAGCCCAAGTTGAAGATCTGAATGATCCTCACACCAAAATATGAAGCTCTGTGAAACTTCTAAGTGAAGCTTCCTCAAGAGAGCTGGATTTTCGTCCAACACTCTCACCAATCACCCGAGGGTTTCCGTCTTGGGGCTATGGCTGAAGTAGAAAACCACGTCCTCAAACCTCTCATACACAAGCAAATGATATACTCCAAATATATCTCCCATTGGACTCCTCCCTTTCTTTTATAGATCCCTTGGAGTCTTCTAGAGCATTATTTTATTATTATTTTATTCATGGAGCACTTTTCCCTTTTATTAAAATATTATAAAATATTCCTTTTTAATGCAGAAAAGGGTAAATCGGCTACCACGCCTCCTCCGGTAACTGAAATCGGTGTCTAATTGTCCCACCATATAGGTATTCTTGTCCCGGTTCCAATGAGCTATTACACTAAGGTGTTCCATCACGTATTCCTCCCAGAATGCCACCTTGAGCATAATCAATTGAGTTAAGTCCATAAATAACTCAAATTTCCAAAAGTTATCGGAATGCATCGGAACAAAAGCCAAACTGCTTGGATGATGGATTATATCAAGCGAATGCCTCCGGACACCATGAAAACTCCTCAAAAATCCTCCGAAAAGCCCCTGAGCCCGCTGATAACACCAATCTGTACCTGTGACCTGTCTGCTCCTAACTCTGGAAGACCAACCTGGCCCTGTCGTAGGTGTCGCCAAAAATGGGAATATTACAGTCAGTTATCCTGACCTACTATATCGTACCTTGTAATTCTACATAGTTGTTTACAATGGCATCAATTTTTTATATTCACACAGAGAATAAAAAAATACTGAATTTAATTTCTATTATTCATACAGAGAATGAAAAGCTAAATTTAATTTCTATGTTTCATACATAGAATAAAAGATGAATTTGGTTTCTATCTGTAGCTTCCTATCTCAGCATAAAATGTGTCAATCTTACTTCAACTATCTATTTCAGAACGTATGGCAGTGTGAATCTAATGTTATTTTCTAAAAAGTTAATGCAATGTTATTCTAGGGATTTCATTACAGTAATTTTAGATGAAAATGTAACTAGCATTTCCTCTCTGTACTTTAAATGCAATTATTAAACAATATACTCAGGTGCACTTAAGTACCTATTTCAGAAACTGGTTTTCAGTAACTATCGGTCCTCCCAAACTTGAGCGAGGTTATTACGTCCTTTGGTCCCTCCTTGCTCCGCACCAGGACTTAGGTATTTTCCTAAGACAAGAAGTCAGACCTCAGGATTTAAATCCAATCTTTGCTTCTCTAGGGTAACTCTTGAGTTCCATTGGTTCACACACCAACTCTAGACATCTCAGAGAAACCATCTATTGCTTAACCCCCACCATTGTCTGCACAGAACCCCTTTCCCTCTTAGGATTTTTCCTTAAATCCTATTGGGAAGGTAACTGCCAGAACTGTCTCAACCTCTTTTTCCTGGGTTCTTGGAATATTTTACCACACAGTTACTTCCTCTTTTAACTCAATAAAATTATTATTAAATTAATCTCTTAAAATAAAAGTTAAGTACTAAAGTATCAATAAGAAATTCCTCATTCGTTATTCATTCAGAATGCATCATAAAAACTTATATAACAATAAGTAAAATAACAACAAGAGGTTACATCTTCCCCCGCTGAGATAAACATCATCCTCGGTGTTACTCATTCTCTGAGAACAACTCCGGATAAGCTTCATACATAAATTTTTTGTCCTCCCAAGTAGCCTCCTCCAGGCCAAATTGATTCCACTGCACTTTAACTTGGGGGATGACTCACTTCATGAGCGTTATTTCTCTCTGATCAATAATATGCTGCGGTTCTACAAGGAACTCGCTGTCCGGTTCTACCTGCATGCAATAAGATTTTTAATCAGTTCAAATCAGAAAACTAATTTGTTCTAATTGTATTACGTTGTTGACTTACATGTATACCCTACCAATGTATGATATGCTTGGAATCGTGTACATAACGCTTCAGTAATGACAAATGAAATACGTTGTGCTAATATATGGCTAGGTAAGGCCAACCGATATTCCATCGGCCCTATCTTTTCCGAGATTTCTAAGGGTCCGCAGTAGCGAGGAGCCAATTTGGCACAAGAATTCCACCTCAAAGTCATTTTCTTTGGTTTAATTCTCACGTACACATGGTCCCCTACTACAAATTCCCAGAAGGTTCTTTTTCTATCTGCATAAAACATTTGCCGATCTTGTGCTACCTTCAAATTCTGCCTGATCTTCTTGACTTCTCGTTCCATCTCTTCTAACATATCCGGTCCAAGCATCATCTTGTTTTCTGGGCTGCTCCAATTTATAGGAGTCCGACATTGTCTCCCGTTCAATGCTTCAAAAGGGCTCATCTTAAGGGATTCTTGATATCTGTTATTATATGAAAACTCAACCAAATGCAGATACTCCTCCAACCTCGTTGGTTGTTGCATTACGTACATGCGCAGAATGTCTTCTAAAACTTGATTTACTCTTTCTGTTTTTCCATCCGTCTGTAGGTTATAGGCAGTACTAAATTGTATTTGCATCCCCATGCCACTAAAAAACGTCTTCCAGAATGCTAATGTAAACTTTACATCATGATCTGAAATGAATGCTCGGGGTATACCATGCAATCTAAATATCTCTTTCATGAAGATGTCAGCAATTTGTACTGTCTTGTAAGTATATTGAACAGGGATGAAGTGAGTCACTTTGTCGAGTCTATCGACTACCACCATAATCGAATCATTGTGCCTTTTGTTTCTAGGTAGTCCAGTGATAAAGTCAAGGGAAATTACTTCCCACTTCCATTCAGGCACTGGAATTGGTTGAAGAAATCCAGCAGGGTGCTGATGTTCAACCTTAATTTGTTGACACTCTAAACATTTTTTCAAATATTCTGTAGTTTCCCTTCGCATCCCTGGCCAGGAATATTCCTTTCTAATTTTTGTTAACATATTTCAACATCCTGGATGTCCGACATAGGATCTCCTGTGATATTCATCCAAAACCATTCTTTTCAGATTATTTTGATTTTGAATATATATTCTCTTCTGATAAATTAGGAATTTCTTATCATTGAGTTCATAGTCAGATTGTTTCCCTCGCCTTTCATCATATTTCGCTTGCTGCCATAAAGACTGGTATTTTGGGTCCTCCTTTGCTACCTCCATAATCTATTCTTGAAAATTAAATTCGATCTGGTTAAAGTATAGCTCACAAATTCCATGCAGCTTTCTGATCAAAGCATCTGCCACTCGGTTCTATTTTCCTTTCACGTGCTGAATATAGAAATCAAATTCACTTAGGAAAGTATTCCATCTGGCTTGGCGAGCATTCAGATCAGCCTGCTTAAAATAGCTAGTTAAGCTATTGTGATCAGTTCTTAGCACGAACCTTTTCCATAGAAGATAATGCCTCCATATCTGCAAGGCATGCACCATCATTGTTAACTCAAAATCATAGGCTGAGTACCTCTGTTAGTGGTCCTTTAGCTTCCTATATTCATATGATATGACTCTTCCTTCTTGAGTCAACACTGCTCCCACACCTTCCTTGCATGCATCCGTACATACCTCAAACTCTTTACTGGGATATGCTACCTTCATAACATGAGTAGTAGTCAACAAATCCTTTAATAAATCAAAACTGTTCTGACATTCTTGAGTCCATTTAAGGAATTTCCCTTTCCTCTACAAGGAATTAATAGGAAAATCTATTTTGAAGAATCCATTGATGAATCATCGGTAGTACACAGCCAAACCCATAAATGAGCGTATGTCGGCTACATTCTTTGGGACCCTCCATTCCATATTTGTCTTGATATTTTCTGGGTCCACAACAATTCCTTCGACATAAATCACATGCCCCAGATTTTGGATCTGTTCCTTAAAAAATTCGCACTTACTAAACTTAACATAGAGTTGATGCTCTCTCAGCATTCTCAGCATAATGCGCAAATGTTCCTTGTGCTCTTCTATATTCTTGGAGTAAATTAATATATCACCAAATAAAATTAAAATAAATTTATCCAAGTATGGGTGAAAAATTCCATGCATTAAGCTCATGAAGGTTGTTGGTGCGTTGGTTAGCCCAAAAGGTAATACCACAAACTTGTAATGCCCATACCTGGTGCGAAAGGTTGTCTTTCTTATATCTTCGTCCTTGATTTAGATCTGATGGTAACCTGACCTTAAGTCAATATTGGAAAATACTGTAGCTCCCCTGACTTGGTCAAACATGTCATCTATGCGTGGTAGTGGGTTTTTGTTTTTAACAGTCAGCTTTTGAGCTGTCGATATTCCATACACATACACATAGTGCCATCCTTCTTCTTCACAAACAACACTGGTTCTCCCCATGGGGACACACTTGGCCGAATGTAGCGTTATCCATCAATTCCTTCAACTGCATCTTTAATTATGTTAATTCTGGCACACTCATTCTGTATGGAGCTCGGGACACAGGTGCTGCCCCGTGTATTATTTCAATGGTAAAGTCTATATCTCTTTTTGGTGGCAGTACAGAAATTTCCTCAGGGAATACATCTTGGAATTCTTGCACAATAGGAATATTCTCCAACATAAGAGTCTTATCTTTTGTATACCACTTGTAACATACACCAATATCCTCACATGGAAATGCAAGGAGTTAGAACTTTTTTATACAAATTACCCACGGGTAACTATCCAAATCACTATTCAAGATTCATTTCTAAGCATTAGTTAGGATGTTCACCAGTTCATAGAGTAACTTTAGTAGAGGAATAGTAAGTTTCATAACCATTAACAACCATTTTTGTGGTCTATTAACATAAACTGTATGATGTAACCCTGCATTCATTTCATGATTCCTTTAGCCAAATTAATTAAGCACATGCTTGACATTATCAACATCACATCATGCAAGGAATATACATCATTCAAATAACACAATAAGCAATCACATCATAGAATGCTGATATACTCTGGAAATCTCGTACGATGAAAACCAGCAAACGTTTAATTTTATTATTAAACAATCGTGAGGGTGTTCACCCCTCATTCAATGACTTATAAGGGAGACCATCCCTTAAACATTGTTATAAATCTTACAAGGAAATATAAAAATATCTAGCTTAAAGCCATTACACTAATTATGATAACATTTACCCACTAATCTTCATATCTTCATATCTTGGTGGCATGGATGTACCTACAATGGACCATCCTACAACTTGCACTCATCTTCATGAACCATTAATCATTTACCTGCCACCATGTTAAGCATAATATTTCCTTTCTACAATTTAATATCATTTCCTGCTAATGTTGTCTTCAACATACATTTTTTTTTTTCTAAATAATACTATTCTATTAATATGAACATAGTATACAGGTCGAAGCTTGCCTCCAGAATTTCTATGCTAGCCAATTCCGGAGGGAGAATATTTCAAAAAGACAAAAATATGAGCACCCCAGATGGGGAAACTAGTCCAAAAATTGCTTCCCTTAGTAGGGAAACCAACATTAACTAGAAAATACTAAGAGTTTGCCAAATTGTTCAGAAAAAACATGATATTTGAGAAATTAAACAAAACAGAGAGAGGAAACCTCTCATTGCTGTGGATGCATGTCATGCTATGTGTCATGAGGCTGTAGCAGAGGCTCTTCAATGATAAGACACCTGTAATCATTAGAAGAGTCCTCATCTTTCTTCAAGTGTTGTGCGTTGGGTTTGGGCGTGGTAGCGGTGCGCACAAGGCTACCACTGCCTTTCCTCTTCTCATGCACCAAGCGTTCTGGACTACCACTTCCGCTGCCTTCGCTGCTTGAGGAGTGCACTCCTGGTTTGACCGGTAGAGCTTCAAATTTTCGAGAGTGTTGAGGGGGTGCTATAGAAATTGTAGTTTTCCTGGGACGCTTTCTAGAACCTAACCCAGCAGAGTTCTAAGGCGTCTCCTGAAAGCTGACAGTTATGGTAGCTGTAACTCGAGGTCTTTCCAAGGAGCAATCATAATGGAAATGAGATTAATTGTCTTCCGGAGGTGGGGAGTGATTGTCTGAGTGAGTTGAGATGGTCCGACGAGAGGACTGGCCCCTGCCTCGACCACGATGACATCGCATTCTATGCCTCTGCGGCATGCTTGAGCAGGAGTGAGCGTGAGGGAGGCTGGCTTGCAGAGGTGTTGAGGTCGAGGGGTGGTTGGTGTGAAAAGGCGGCAAGATAGTAGGATGGAAGGAGCGATGAGGCATCAAAGCTAAAAAAATATTAAGGTAACAGTGCGTCGCGAAGGACGAAGGGGAACTCGGAGTAGAGAAGACTGAGAAGTGAAGGCGGTAGGAAGAGAATGGAAGCGAAGGAGGGAGCGGCACCATGAAGTAGAGCTCAGGACTGCGGGCCAGACGGGAATTAAGGTGAAGGGAAGAGGCAGTAATGTTGACATGAGGCGAGCAGCTGGAGCATTTAAGGGCTGCAAGACAGGCCCCATGCGTGGCCATGTGCTATGCAGTGGAGCTGCCACCTCCTGTCCCAATTTAAACACCCGCATCCGGGGGTCTTCAACATACATTGATGTCAAGATTAATAAAGTATTAATCAACCCATTCATAAATCTATACTAGTGAATCTACTTATGTACATTCATGACATGCAAGTAAAATATCTTGACATGCTTCCTTTAACAGCACTGCACATGTGCTAGTTATAAGCAATCACATTAGCTAATATTTCCCTCGCATAAGCACATATTCCTGCAAGACAATAGCTACATCTGCCAAAAATTTCTTTAAAAGAAACTGATACATTAGTTATGATCTTCGTGCATGTGATTTACATAAATTTAATCAAAATAACTAACCCTTAAGCTATTAATTTTGGTGCATGTAGAGAAAGTTAACACAACAAATGTTGTTCCTATGCATGCCAATGTATATAGTTTCCAAAAGAGTCTTCCCAAAGGAATGCTTTAACACAACATAGTATCCAAACACATGTTTACAGTAAAACATACAAATACATGTCTTATTTTTCAAATATTATACTAACAATACCCATATATATATATATTCCAAGGAAACTGATACATTAATATGGGTTTTATGCATGTAATCCATCTTCTTTTCCAAAGAATATTTCTCAATGTAGGCTAACTAAACATGCTATCATTTCCCACATAAAAATGTATATTCTTTCCAATGAAATATAATACAAATCTTGTTCCAAAAGAAACTAACATAATAATTGTGATAGCATAAAGTAATCACATATATATTTTTTTGAAATAAATATAGCTCAATAGATCTTCTATCCATGCAAAGAACCTTGTTTCTCTATAATTCTACATGCAAGTTGCTCATGCTTGTCTTCCAAGAAATTACCATAGATAACCCTTATTATGCATAAAAACTAGGCAACACTAACAAGGTTAACTTAACCTTTAATACACCTAAATAAAGAAGTTGACATAATTTATCTAGCCATGTAATATTTTCAAGAGGTTATTCCTTTCAAGTAATAACAACATATATAAAACAACAGAATATTTTCCAAAGAAAATATTATGAAAAACTAACATGGGTTCTTCATGACTTATTTTCCAAGAAAAAATCATTAACTTATCTCCCAACCCATGAAATATCTTCAAGAATTACCCTCTTTAATCTATATTCATTTTCAAGAAATAACTTGGATTCCCTTATCATTACATACACATGTACGAAATCCCATTTTTTTACAAAAATAACAAGCATCTCATTTTTCTTACATAAGATGCATATATATAAAGACAAGCATAATTACTTATATTATCTTTTACTATTGTAGACATCTTTCATGATACGTAATAGAAATCTTTGCAAGAACTCAAGTAGAGTAAGTTTGTCTTTTACCATGGTATATCTCTAAGAACAACATATTTCTAAAAGATTAACATAATAGAAATCTTTTCAAGAACTTACATGGATTATTTTATGAAAAACTAGCACAGTAAGTTTTCCTTTTACCATGGTATCTCTCTAAGAACAAAAATGGATATTTTTCATGCAATCTTTTGTTTTCTTTTAAAAACATAGGTAAAAGATTAATATTCAAAATATTTAACACTCTTTTTTTTCTTTCAAGAATATGGTAAAAAAGAGAGTTCTTATCTTTTGTCCAATGTGTTGAACCTTTGAACCCAACACCCATATGTTGGTACTGTAAAACTAGGGAGATTTGGTTCGTTTGAAAAACAACCCCATAACAATGCCATTTCCAAGAAAAAACTCGAACGTCTCCACCCAAAGATAGTTCGTCTCCACCCAAAGATAGTCCATACAAAATGACTCAGTCTCCAATCAGATTATTAGTAGTAGCCTTTTGATGACTCTCTCGTTTCGTTGTGCATAAACAAGTCATACAAGCATTACAGGGCACTAGTGTTCCATAATTCACTTCGTTTGAAAACAAATAGAAAAATTAAATATTTATATTAGTTATGTAATTGGACCACTAACTGAGTACCCACACTTCTCTGCAGTCACGAATATGTGGTAACCTTGGGATGCATACCAATCGTAAATGGTCTCCCCCAGAACTCCAGTAGTAGTAGGGTCATTCTTAACATGGCTGTTACCATTTTAAAATTATGGCAGCCTCCCTTTCTTCTCATTGCGACTCCCACCGTGGTTGTAACTGTTGAGAACCTAAATACTTCTTTAAAACTAATTCCATTAATTTAATAATTTTTTTCATTAACAAAAATGGTAAAAAAATGGGTCTATGGATGTTACATACTCCCCCCCCCTTAAGAGAACACTGTCCTTGGTGTTCATCCCTTACTAGGACTTAACTTGTATTCATGATATAGCATTCTAAACAACCCAAAAGGGGATCCTTCCCATTCAAAATAAAGCACTTCCATTTCCAAGGAATACCATTAAAAATAAATAAATTAGAATCTCTATACCCACTTACCATTACTTACCAATTACTATTGAAAGTAATGATAGATTTTACACAAGCACTCTAAGAATGGTTGAACAACCCATCAACACTCCATAGAAAGTAGCCTGTAATTTATGACTAACAAATTCAATCACATTAGTCACACCAATTCCAATCAAATGAAATACTTTAAACTATCAATCATTCATGAAATTTCAAGTGATATTTGAGTCACAATACTCTTCCTAGTCTTTAGAGAGCACCAAGCCTCTATTCATGATAAATCATAAAAATTATAAATCACTGCACCACGTGCACATTATCTTATCTCCCTCTAAATACATCCACACAATACTTCAAAACGTACTCAGAGAGCACCTAGCTCTCTAATCGTATAAATGGTCAATCAATGCACCATGTGCATATTGTCCTAGCCCTTGCTAAGACATTTAAAAGAATAGTAATAAAATAGAGGATCTTATACTTTTAGTAATTCCTTTTCAAGTGCTAGGCTCCTTTTCTCTCAATATGTACATAAAATATTTACACAATGATATAAAAAATCATTTTAATACAACACATAATTGATTAATTAACTTGTTATGTTATGAGAACCACAGTTATAAAAACAAATTTCTCTTCCCAACCTATGGTATCAGAGATAAAGGTTGCGGAACTGGCGCCTTTGGGATTTGTTAAGCGAAAATAAATTGAGGTATGCTACTAATGGACATCAGTTAAGGTATGATTCTAGAAATCTACATATTGATTGATATATGCAGTAATCTACTTTTGACATGAGATGTGTGATTCATGTTTATAACTACATTGAAGAGTAATAAGTAATAAATGCTGCTGCAAAATGGTTTTCATAACATTGGAATCCCGTTGAGGATAAAAGACAATAAAACCTTTGTTGTAGTTATGAACAACCTGAGTACTCACTAGTGAAAGTGAGAGTTGACTATTAAAATTTGGGTATATGACATATTACTCATACATTTAATGAACATAATTAAAGTTACCATGCACTACTTGAAAAATATGAATGTGTATAGTGATGTTGTGTGAAACTAATGCATGAATGCAAAAGATGGGGAAATCCTTGAAGAGGATGATAGAGTGTTTTAAAATGAAATTGAATGAAGCCTTTTAGATGTTAAAAATACAAATAATGAGTCGAGTATTGAGACTTAACAATAATGGCTAGTTGCTGAATGAGTCATGTCATGGATGCAGTAAGATTATTAATAACATTGATTAGTGTTGCATGACTAACTGATAAAACTTATATGAATGAATTGATTTTGATTAAAGCTTATTGAAAGTTGTGAACAAGCGATTATGGTAAATACTTCATGTGTCAGTATGTTTGTAACAGAACAATGTGCGAATTGGAAATGTTTTCACTCTTACCCTAATCGTTATATATATATATATATATATATATATATATATATATATTTATTTTGCACGACATAATTGTATGCATGAAACTAAAATAATTGCAGAAGATAATACCTATTTAAGAAATACATATTTATGACTAGTGTCGTTGATGAGATTAAGCATGGTTAGCTTAATGGCAACAATAAAACCTGTGAAAGTAAAACATTGCAATGTGAATTGCAGCCATAAATGTTAAAGTATAATGTTATAATGTGCATGATTGTGTTATTTGGGAAATAATAATGTATAAAACATGTATGTTATTCATGTTCCTTGTTAATATATATATCATTGGACCCATGTTGAGGGCCAAGTATGATGTATGATGTACATAAAGTTTCTTTTTCTATATGTAGAATGTGCATACAATTCACTATGTAATTTACTATGGGAAAGAATTCTAAAAGAAAATTTTAACATTCCAGACAGTTGTGAATAATTGTGAAAGGCTAGAAGGCCTTGGGTTGATGGTGGTTTCCAGCCCAGAGGGGTTGATGGCGCTTGCCTGCCTGGATTTTCTCTCCCTAGAGATAGATGATCTTAGTAAGGGAAAATAGTTGGCCAAGATGGTGAAGAGGGAAAAACCTGCGGCAACTCTATTGATTTTGGAGCCTGTTGGAGGTGGCCCAAAATCCCTCATAGACGAGACGTTGTCAGAGGAATAGGGAGGATGCTGCCAAGAGGAATCCTATATTGGACCTTGGGTGGTCACTAGAATTCTTGAGCTGGTTGGCCAGTGGAATTCCAGACTAGACCTGGTATGGTCTTTGTCAAAGAACTGTCTCGATGTAAAAATTACTTGATTTGATTGTGGAAACCAGTTCCCTTGGGTTGGGAGGAGATTTTTTTTTATCATTGTTGTTCTCATAGAAGAACAAGTTAAATAATCAATTATTTGTTGTATTAAAATGAATTTTTTTATATGATTGTGAAAATATCTTATGTAGATATTGAGAGGAAAGGAGCCTAGTGCTTGGAAAAGGAATTACTGAAAGTATAAGTTCCTTTATTTTATTACTATTCTTTTGAATGTCTTAGCAGGGGCTAGGACAATATTCAATTGGTGCATTGATTGAGAATTTGTACAATTAGAGAGCTAGGTGCTCTCTGAGTAGTTTTAGAAGTATTGTGTGGATGTCTTTAGTAGGAGCTAAGACAGTGTGCACGTGATGCATTTATTAGAGGGTTGGTGCTCTCTGAGTACTTGTGGAAGTATTATGATTAAAACATCTCTTGTTATTGCATGAATGTTTGATAGTTGCAAGTATTTCATTTGATTTAAATTATGTGACTAATGTGATTGAATTTGTCAGTCATACATTACAGGCTCTTTCCATTGAGTGTTGATGGGTTGTTCAACCATTTTCAGAGTTCTTGTGTGATAGATATTTTTAGTCATACATTAGAGGCTCTTTCCATGGAGTGTTGATGGGTTGTTCAACCATTCTCAGAGTGCTTGTGTAAAAGTCATCATTACTTTCAATAGTAACTGGTAAGTAATGGTAAGTGGGTATTGAAATTCTATTTTTTTTAATGGTATTCCTTGGAAATGGAAGTGCTTTATTTTGAAGGAGAAGGATCCCCTTAAAGTTTTAGTGAGAGAAGAACACCGAGGACAGTGTTGTCTTTAAGGGGGGAGGTATGTAACATGCATACCATAAAAGCTTAATATATTTACAAAGTTAAATATTTTAAAGAATTGGTTGAAAATAAGAACCGCAGTGAGTTAGTTGTGATGATCAAGAATCAGTTATTACAATGACTAATTGAGCTTGCAATAGAGCTTGTTGTTGGGAAGGTTCAGTAAAAATTGCGACAAAATTGGTTGTTAAGGGGTATGTATGGCTAATCGAACTGGCAACGTGGGGGGGTTTTAAAAGTATATTCTTTCCTCAGGCATGAGGGGGAGGAAAAAATTTCTAACCTGCATTTTCCTTTGATAAGGTGGTCGATGGAATTACACTACCCACAACTCTCTATGTCATTATCATACTTTCCATTTTGATGAGCGATTCATTTGCAGGATATTTTCTATTCGCATGACGAAGACATTAAGGGCTTAACACAAGTAAAAGCTTTATTAATGTGGGTGTTCCAGAAAATAGGGATTCCAATCTTTTTGAAAATACACCGGCTCCATAATCGAAAATACACATGCTTCGGATGGAAAGGGTGTCTGCGTTGTTTTCCGGTGCTTTTGAAATTGTTCTCCAAAGATGTATCTACAATCTTTCTCCAAATATCTCCTGCCCTCACCAATCATGCATGTCGCATCTTCATGAGGGCCATACACGTATTTATAAGAGGAAGCAACTGTGAGAGAAGGACGAATTGACTTAGTAAGTCTCTGTGTTTTTTAGCATTGAAAGGTATGGTCGACTGTCCTATTTTATTTAAAATGATTTCTTTGTAATACCCGGTTCTGGTGCACAAAGATATAGTTAACATCTTGATTTCTCTTGGAAATATTTTGCAGAGTTGGTAAGAATTATTGTATTTTCTTTGGAAAATTATGCTTGATGTCCATCAATGTCTAGAAAATATTGCACTAGTATATTTAAAGAAATAGGATCCATGTTATCCACACTATTTTTTTCTTCAAAATGGAGATAGGTTAACGAGGGTAATTCATGATCTATTTTCATGGGTGGTGAAAAAGAAAAGATAAAAGTTAGTTAGATTAATTTTCTTGGAAGGGTTTCCATGAATTTGTATGCAAAATGTTACCTATGTTTTCATTTAAAGATTGCATGAGTGCACAAATATTGGATAGGAGTTTTTTGCATGAATTAATGAAAAATAAAGATTATTTTTATAAAAGATGCATATGAATCTTGATCATACAAGATGCCCAGTCTATTCTTGGTTATCTTGTGCTGCTAGTTTCTTGTAGTATTAAATAATTTGTTTTCTAGTAGGGACTTGATATGCTCCGTTTTCTAAAAAGTTTTCTGTTGCATAGCTTAGCTTGCGAGACTAATTCTTCTCTTCATTTGGAACATTATTGTTTGTTTATATATATATATATATATATATATATATATATATATATATATATATATATTTGTTTGTTTTCACAGTGCCTGCTCTCGCCTTTCGGTAGTGGTTAGAATGGGACTGGAACCACGACCCTATTCCAGGGTCCTGGTTCTAAACCCACGGCCATTTGGAGCAACCCCATTAGAATTTCATGTAGAAAATATATACATTAAGCATGCATATGTCATAGATTCCCCTAATCTCACAATATTTAACTTCTTGCAAAATACAAAATCATTCCATTGTTAATATTTTGCGGAAAATTAATTGCACACACACATGTGAAGCATAAATAAAAACAATCGCACATAACACAGTTGTTTAACGGGAAAGCCTAAAGCTGAAAACCCCAACTATCATATATTATATATCATGGAGATCATATGAAAATCCTCATACAAATATTAGTACATCAAGCTCTCAGTACAATACAATCGTCACATACTAATAAGGAAAAATCTGCAAATCCATGCATCGATCTTTTCCCCCTGCTAGCCTGCCTCCACTGCGCATTCCCTACTGAAGAATATCTCTGAATGAATTCGAATTACCCTTGCCTTGAATACGCAATCCTCATTGGAAACTCCAATATGTGTGTGATGCAATCAATACATCACGATAGTCACAACAGATAGTCCATCTTGCCCTTTCACCTATCTCTTCACTGGGTCTCCACTGGAACTGCCATGAACTGTAGTTAACTGCTGTATTGTTCAGTTGATTAATGAGTTATTATTTTTGAATTAATTAACTAATTAATTCACTCCACTCTCACTAGTGTATCATTCAGTTAGACTAGATACAACTAGCTCAACTGAGTCTAACTAAGTTAAACTGAATACACTCCATAAACTACTCTTCCAACTCTGTCATAAATTTTCCACTTTAGTTCTAACTGATTCCTCCATGCATGAACCACCACTTGCTCTTGGGAATTGCGTAATTCCCTCATTCCAATGATTTTCCAAATATGTGTACTGAACTTAAGTGCTCCAAGAGAATAAGTTGCTGTTTAGAGTCTGATTATTATTAAGAGCTAATAATAATCGACATGCATCTATTTTTAGATCGACGATCTATAAATAGACTTCGCCCAATATTCTAAAAATAGAATTTCATTTATTTTTCCAACTTGATCAACCATCCACAAATAGCATCCTGCAACTTCTGAAATATGATCACCATGTCTAAAAATAGACATAGTCTAAAAATAGACTTGCACCAAAAATAGCCTACGGGCCCACTTAGTGAATGCGACTCTTTTCACTAAGCTCATCATCTTGTTGAATCTCAACACTCCCTCTCAACAAGATAGGGATTATATTTCACCCCGATCCTGCCTCTATGGTATTTGAATTCGCTCCTAGTGAGTCCCTTCGTCAAAATATCTGCATCCTGATCTTCCGTAGGAATGTACTGAAGCAACATGATCTTTTGCTGCACACAATCTCTGATATGATGATACCGGATATCAATATGTTTAGATCTATCATGAAACACAGGATTAACCGAGAGTTTAATGAAACTATGATTATCACAATGTATCATTTTGGGATCTAAATGTGAACCGAACAAACCAACCAGAATCTTCCTCATCTAGATAGCCTCACATGCAGCTTGACTTGCTGCCATGTATTCTTCTTTCGATGAACTGAGTGCCACAGATATTTGTTTCCTGCTGTACCAAGAAACTGCTGTAGATCCGATACTAAAAATCCCTCCTGATGTGCTCTTTCTTTCTGTTGGGCTTACTGCCCAATTTGCATCCGTGAAGCCGTGCAACTTCACCTCATCCGTCTTTCTGTACCATAAACCATACTTAGATGTGCCCCTGAGATATCTCAAGAAATGCTTGCCTGCCTTCCAAAAGAGCTTGGTAGGCTTAACCATCGCTTGTGAAAGTTGGTTCACCGCCTAGCATATGTCCAGTCTTGTATTGAATAAATACATGAGCGAACCCACCAACTATCGATAAACAGTGGCATCCACTACCTCTGTCGATGTAGCATCCTCTTTCTTCCAATTTCCTGGAAGAGGAGTGTCGATAGGCTTGCAGCCTTGCATGTGAAACATCTCCAGTATCTCCCGGGCATACTTGCCTTAAGACACATACAGTTCACCTTCCCGCTGCCATATTTCCAATCCAAGGAAATAATGAAGGAGGTCCAAATCCTTCATCTCAAACTCCTTTGCAAGATCTGCCTTGTATGAGTGTATCAACTGCTCATCACTCGTTAGTATTAAATCATCAACATAAAGAAAAATGATTAAAAGCTTACCCTCCACCACAATCTGGTACAGGTTTGCATTTGCCTCACTCTTGGTGAAGCCAAGTCCAGTGAAATAGCTGTCGATCTGAGTGTACTAAGCACGTGGTGCTTGTTTCAGCCCATATGAGCCTGCACACATGTGACTCACTACTGAAGATCTCAAATCCTTCAGGCTGCTCAATGTACACCTCTTCCTCAATGATCCCATTAAGGAATGTAGTATTCACATCCATCTGATGAATGTGTCAACCCATCTGCGCTGAGAGAGCAAGGATGGTCCGTATGGAAGAATACTGTGTGATAGGTGCAAAGGTTTCTTCATAGTAAACCCCTCGATCTGTTAGAAGCCCCGGGCAACAAATATTGCCTTATACTTCTCGACACTCCCATCAGCAGCTTGCTTTACCTTGTAGATCCATCTTGATCCTACAACTGATTTTCCCACCGGTCTTGGAACAATCTCCTGCTAATCGTTCGGTACAATGAGCCATACTCCTCCACCATGGCATCTACCCATGTGGGCCCTCGCACCGCTTCTTCGAAAGAACAGGTGGCGTCCGTCACGATACACGGTCATAAGAGCCATGTATCCGCAGTTCAGTCGTGACCGTCCGTGTCCGCACCGTGATGCAGGAACTCCTACATTCTCGTGCCGCATCGTTTCCCGCCCTCACTTTCTGTGGTACGCTTTTTGCCTTGTCTGATGTTTGGTTCTGCATGAGTGGACTCCTCCACTCCATGAATCTCCTCCTGTGGCTGATCCACATCTAGAGGCTTATCTTTGGGAACAAGAAGTTCCTCCTCCGCATGCAAGTGTATCTCCCTCTCAAGCGACAAATTCATGGCTTTCACCTCATTGAATTTTATATCCCGTCGCACCACAATCATTCGAATGTCTGGCAAATATACACGATAATTATGGGGTGTTTCTGTGAACCCCACAAATATCTCAACTTCTGCAGTCGACTCCAGCTTCTTCCTGGCATCCTTTGTCACATGAATGTAAACATATGAGCCACAAATCTTCAAATGAGAAATATCAGGCTTCTTACCAGTAAAAGCTTCTTCAGGTGTAGTCATGCCAAGTACTCTATGAGGACAATGGTTTTGCACATAAACTGTAGTGTTGCATGCTTCCACCCACATGTGCATCGGTAGGCCCTGGTCATGCAGCATCGCTTATGTAGCACCCACGATCATTTTTTTCTTCCTCTCTGTGACCTCATTCTGTTGTGGGTTATGAGGTGCTATGAGTTCTCTTCGAATTCCTTCTTTGCTACAAGAAGTCTTTGAATTCGCCTGAGATGTATTCACCACCATTATCGCTCCATAGAGCTTTCACTTGCTTCCCCAACTCCTTCTCCACCAATGCTTTGAACTCACAAATCTTTGAGAATTTTTCACTCTTATTCTGCATGAAGAATATCAAGCATATACGAGAATAGTCATAAAAAAATATAACATAATACCTGTGTTTTTCTGTTGAAGCAACTGAGAAAGGTCCACACACGTCTGTGTGAATTCTCTCCAGGATCACCGAAGCACGGTTCTCCTTCTCATGAAAGATGGTCTTCACAAACTTACCCATAGTACATCCCTTGCACTGATCTGACTGTGCAAGAGTACCCTTGGGAATTCTAGTAGAAATCTTCTGCAAAATCTTCAAAGCGCCATGGTGAAGTTGGCCCAATCTCCTATGCCATAATTTTCCCTCATCCTGGCTCACCACTTCTTCTGCTTTTCCCACCATTGCAGTGCATTCATCTACCTCCAGCTTGTAGATATTCTTCATTCAAACCCCTATCTTCTTGGTTTGACCTGTTGTTTTATGTTGAAGGAAGGATTTTCCATCACTAAAAACAACATCATAACCTTTGTCTTCCAGCATTGCGACCGAGACCAAGTTCTTCTTCAGACCTGGAACATGCATAATATTCTTCAACAAGAATATATTATCGGACTCCCTCTCAAAGGTAATGGTCCCAATGCCAGTCGCACTGTATTGACCATCGTTGCCCATCTCTATATGCATCTAGAGGTCCTTCTCCTCCAAGTCACTAAACAACTCCTTGTTTCCCATCATATGGAAAAACGCACCACTATCAAGATACCACACCGATCCCATTGTGCTTGAAACCAAGCATGCGATCAAAGAGAAATCAAGTTCAAATTGCGAGGCTAAGGCCTGTCTAGCTGCAGCTCCAACAACCTTCTTGTTCTTCTTCTTCTGTGGGAAGTTAGTGGCGAAATGCCCATGTTCGTGACAGTGAAAACACTTCACTTTGGACAAATCCTGCTTCTTGCCTTTAGCATCGAATTTTGAAGGAAATTTCTTCCCCTTCCCTTTCCTTGCTTTGGCAGCCAAAGCACAATTTTCTTCATCTTCATTCTTTGATGAAGAGCCATCCCTGGTACCCCACCTTATCTCCTCCTGCACAAGATCTGACCAAAGTTGTTCCCATCCCGGCAGTTTCTCCTGTCCATTGACAGATTCTTCATAGCTATGCCAACTCTTTGGAAGCCTAAGGAGATCCAAGCTCATCAAGTCTTCATCATCAACAGTAACCCCCACACTTCCCAGTTCATCCTTGCAGTGGAAAAACTTCGTGAGGTATTTTGGAATACTGTCGCCCTTATTTATTTTTATTTTTCTGAGCTTGTTTTTAAGCGCCAACTTCCTATGGTCGCTTCTGCTTTGGAAAAAATCTATCAAAGCCTTCCACATTAAGAATGGAGTGGCTTTCTTATGAAGGCTGGACACAATATGGTCTTTCACACCTTCCAACAAAATTATTCTCGTCTTTGCTGTCTTCTTTTGCCATGTGTCAAGTAATGCAACATCGCTAGATCTCGGCTTAGGAACATCACTATCGATGAACTCCTTCAGTCCATTATCCTCCAACACCACCTCCATTCTATCCTTCCAGGCTATGTGATTCGAGCTGCCATCAAGGGCATACTCCAATATCAACCCATTGAAATCCATTTCAATGTATACTCAACTTCTGCACCAAGAATCTTCTGTAGCAAATTCGAATTGTCCACCAGCACAAACTCACCAATTCTTCAAAATTGCAATCTTCAAGAATTAACAATGCTTTGATACCATGTAGAAAATATATACATTAAGCATGCATATGTCCTAGATCCACCTGATCTCACAATATTTAACTTCTTGGAAAATACAGAATCATTCCACTGTTAATATTTTGCGGAAAATTAATTGCACACACACATGTGAAGCATAAATAAAAACAATCACACATAACACAGTTGTTTAATGGGAAAGCCTAAAGCTGAAAACCCCAACTATCATATATTATATATCATGGAGATCATATGAAAATCCTCATACAAATATTATTACGTCAAGCTCTCAGTACAATACAATCGTCACACACTAATCAGGAAAAATCTACAAATCCATGCATCGATCTTTGCCCTCTGCTAGCCTGCCTCTACTGTGCAATCCATGCTAAAGAATAACTCTGAATGAATTCGAATTACCCTTGCCTTGACTGCGCAATCCTCATTGGAAACTCCAATATGTATGTGATGCAATCAATGCATCACTATAGTCACAATAGATAATCCATCTTGCCCTTTCACCTATCTCTCCACTGGGTCTCCACTGGAACTGCCATGCACTGCAGTTAACTGTTGTATTGTTCAGTTGATTAATGAGTTATTATTTTTGAATTAATTAACTAATTAATTCACTCCACTCTCACTAGTGTATCACTCAGTTAGACTAGATACAACTAGCTCAACTGAGTCTAACTGAGTTAAACTGAATACACTCCATAAACTACTCTTCCAAATCTGTCATAACTTTGCCAATTCAGTTCTAACTGATTCCTCCATGCATGAACCACCAGTTGCTCTTGGGAATTGCGTAATTCCCTCAGTCCACTGATTTTCCAAATATGTGCACTGAACTTAAGTGCTCCAAGAGAATAAGTTGCTGTTTAGAGTCTGATTATTATTAAGAGCTAATAATAATCGACATGCATCTATTTTTAGATAGACGATCTATAAATAAACTTCGCCTAATATTCTAAAAATATAATTTCATCTATTTTCCCAAATTGATCAAACATCCACAAATAGCATCTTGCATCTTTTGAAATATGATCACCATGTCTAAAAATAGACTTGCGCCAAAAATAGCTTGCGTCTAAAAATAGACTTGCACCAAAAATAGCCTGCAGGCCCACTTAGTGAAGGTGACTCTTTTCACTAAGCTCATCATCTTGTTGAATCTCAAAATTTAAATCTTATGTTCCACAAATTCGAGTTTCCTCTTGTACCATTGAATATGTTAAAAATGGTTATGTTTTGGGATTTTATCTCACCAGGAGATGGTTTCTGTCAGTTATCAAAGAACTACTATATCGTACCTTGTAATTCTACATAGTTATTTACAATGGCATCAATTTTGTATATTCACACAGAGAATAAAAAAATACTGAATTTAATTTCTATTATTCATACAGAGAATGAAAAGCTGAATTTAATTTCTATATTTCATACAGATAATAAAAAATGAATTTGGTTTCTATCTGTAGCTTCCTATCTCAGCATAAAATGCGTAAATATTAATTTAGCTATCTATTTCAGAATGTATGGCAGTGTGAATCTAATGCTATTTTCTGAAAAGTTAATGAAATGTTATTCTAGTGATTTCATTACAGTACTTTTAAATTCAAATGTAACTAGAATTTCCTCTCTGTACTTTAAATGCAAGTATTAAACAATATACTCAGGTGCACTTAAGTACCTATTTCAGAAACTGTTTTTCAGTAACTGTCGGTCCTCCCAACGTTGAGTGAGGCTATTATGTCCTCTACTGCCCCCTTGCTCTGTACCAGGATTGAGGTATTTTCCTGAGACAAGAAGTCACACCTCAGGATTTAAATCCAGTCTTTTCTTCTCTAGGGTAACTCCTGAGTTCCACTGGTTCACACACCAGCTCTGGACAGCTCAGAGCAACCATTTGTTGCTTAACCCCCAGCATTGTTTGCACAGAAGCCCTTTCCCTCTTAGGATTTTTCCTTAAATCCTATTGGGAAGGTAACTTCCAGAACTATCTCAGCCTCTTTTCCTTGGGTTCTTGGAATATTTTACCACGCAGTTACTTCCTCTTTTAACTAAGAAAATTATTATTAAATTAATCTCTTAAAATAAAAGTTAAGTATCAAAGTGTCAATAATGAATGCCTCATTTGTTATTCATTCAAAATGTGTCATAACAACTTATATACCAATAAGTAAAATAAAAACAGGAGGTTACATATTCCCCCACTGATATAAACACCATCCACGATGTTACTCATTCTTTGAGAACAACTCCGGATAAGCCTCATACATAAATTTTTCGTCCTCCCAAGTAGCCTCCTCCGGGCCAAAGTGTTTCCACTACACTTTAACTTCGGGGATGACTTGATTCCAGAGTGTTATTTCTCTCCGATCTAGAATATGCTGCGGTTCTACTAGGAACTCGTCGTCTGGTTCTACCTGCATGCAACAAGATTTTTAATCATTTCAAATCACAAAAGTAATTTGTTCTAATTGTATTACGTTGTTGACTTACATGTATGCCCTACCAATGTATGATATGCTTGGGATTGTGTACATAATGCTTCAGTAATGACACATGAAATACGTTGTGTACTAATATATGGCTGGGTAAGGCCAACCGATAGGCCATCGACCCTATTCTTTCCAAGATTTCGAAGGGTCCGCAGTAGCGGGGAGCCAATTTGGCACAAGCATTCCACCTTAAAGTGCTTTTATTTGGTTTAATTATCACGTACACATGGTCCCCTACTACAAATTCTCGAAAGGTTCCTTTTTTGTCTGCATAAAACTTTTTTCGGTCTTGTGCTGCCTTCAAATTATCCCTGATCTTCCTGACTTCTCATTCCATCTCTTCTAACATATCCTGTCCAAGCATTATCTTGTTTTCTGGGCTGCTCCAATTTATAGGAGTCCAACATTGTCTCCCATATAATGCTTCAAAAGCGATAATCTTAAGGGATTATTGATATCCGTTATTAAATACAAACTCAACCAAATTCCGATGCTCCTCCCACCTCATTGGTTGTTGCATTACATACATTCGAAACATGTCTTCTAAAAATTGATTTACCCTTTCTATTTTCCCATCCGTCTGCGGGTGATAGGAAGTACTAAATTGTATTTGCATCCCCAGGCCACTAAACAACGTCTTCTAGAATGCTGATGTAAACTTTACATCATGATCTAGAAATGAATGCTTGGGGTATACCATGCAATTTGAAGATCTCTTTCATGAAGATGTCACCAATTTGTACTGTCTTGTAAGTAGATTGAACAGGGATAAAGTGAGCCACTTTGCCGAGTCTATCGACTATGACCATAATCAAATCATTGTGACTTTTGTTTCTAGGTAGTCCAGTGATAATGTCAAGGGAAATTACTTCCCACTTCCATTCGGGCACTGGAATTGGTTGAAGCAATCCAACAGGGTGCTAATGTTCAACCTTAATCTATTGACACTCTAAACATTTTTTCAAATATTCTGCAATTTCCCTTCGCATCCTCGACCAAGAATAGTCCTTTCTAATTGCTGTTAGCATATTTTGATATCCCGGATGTCCAACATAGGAGCTCATGTGATATTCATCCAAAACCATTCTTTTTAGATTATTTTGATTTGGAATATATATTCTCTTTCGATAAATTAGGAACTTCTTATCATTGAGTTCATATTCATATTGTTTCCCTTGCCTTTCATCATCTTTCACTTGCTGCCATAAAGAATTATATTCCAGGTCCTCCTTTGCTGCCTTTATAATCTGTTCTTGAAAATTAAATTCGATCTAGTTAAAGTACAACTCATAAATTCCATGTAGCTTTGTGCTCAAAGCATCCGCCACCTGGTTCTCTTTTCCTTCCATGTGTTGAATATTGAAATCAAATTCATTTAGGAAAGAATTAAATATGGATTGGTGAGCATTCAGATTGGCCTGCTTAAAATAGCTAGTTAAGCTACGGTGATCAGTTCTCAGCACGAAACTTTTCCCTAGCATATAATGCCTCCATATCTGCATGGCATGACCACTGCTGTTAACTCCAAATCATATGCTGAGTACCTCTGTTCATGGTCCTTTAGCTTCCTAGATTCATATTCTATGACTCTTCCTTATTGAGTCAAAATTTCTCCCACACCTTCCTTGCATGCATCCGTACATACCTCAAACTATTTACTGGGATCTGCTACCTTCAGAATAGGAAAAATAGTTAACAGCTCCTTTAATAAATCAAAACTATTCTGACATTCTTGAGTCCATTTAAAGACTCACCCTTTCCTTTGCAGGGAAGTAATAGGAAAAGCTATTTTGGATAATTCGTTGATGAATCGTCGGTAGTACCCAACCAAACCCATAAAAGAGTGTATGTCAGCTATGTTCTTTAGGACCCTCCATTCCATAATTTTCTTTATCTTTTCTGAGTCCACAACAATTCCTTCAGCATAAATCACAACAATTCCTTCGGCAGAAATCACTTGCCCTAGATATTGGATCTGTTCCTTAAAGAAGTCGCACTTACTAAACTTAGCATAGAGTTGATGCTCTCTTAGCATTCTCAACACAATGCGCAAATGTTCCTTGTGCTCTTCTATATTCTTGGAGTAAATTAATATATCATGAATGAAAATTAAAACAAATTTATCCAAGTATGGGTGAAAAATTCCATGCATTAAGCTCATGAAGGTTGCTGGTGCATTGGTTAGGCCAAAAGTAATACCACAAACTCGTAATGCCCATACCTGGTGTGAAATTCTATCTTGCTTATATTTTCGTCCTTGATCCATATCTAATGGTAACCTGACCTTAATTCAATCTTGGAAAATACTATAGCTCCCTTGACTTGTTCAAAAAAGTCATCTATGCCCGGTAGTGGGTATTTTTTTTTAATAGTCAGCTTGTTGAGCTATCGATAATCCATACACATATGCATAGTGCCATCCTTCTTCTTCTCAAACAACACTGGTGCTCCCCATGGGGACACACTTGGCACACCATCAATTCCTGCAACTACATCTTTAATTCTGTTAATTCCAGCACACTCATTCTATATGGAGCTCGGGACATAGGTGCTGCCCCGGGTATTAGTTCAATGGTAAAGTCTATGTCTCTTTTTGATGGCAGTACCGAAATTTCCTCAGGGAATACATCTTGGAATTCTTGCAAAATAGGAATATTCTCTAGCATAAGAGTCTTATATGTTTTATTGGCGAATCCTACTTGAATTGCGTAAAGCTGGCAACCCTTTCTCATCCATTTACTTAGCTGTGATGCAGTAATAGGTCGTAATTGCAAGGGATTTTTAATACCCTTCAATTCTTGTCACATCCCATAATTTGACTTAAAATGAATGACTTTATTCTTGCAGTCCACTAATGACCAATGTTTCTCCAGCCAATCTATCCCCAATAAAATATCATACGATCCTAGGGGTAGAATATTGATTTCTACAGTTATGTGTTGGTACCTAATACTCAGTTCACAATTTGGTACCTTGGCATGGATTCGCCTTCTTGTCCGTGTAGCTAGCTGTACTAGCCGAGGGTTTTTAAATTTATGTTTATGCAATTTACAATTTTCAACTACACGAGGGTGTATGTAGCTCAGGCTCGCTCCAGGATCAACTAAAATAGAAACAGATCCGGTTTGGAGCTTACCTTCTAACTCTATCATGGTTGGATGGTAATATACTGGCCAATCCTCTAGCGCTGCATTGATTCTGGTTATGTTTCGAGCTACATCCCCCATCGTCAATGCTTCTTGCAGATTTGCTGCAACTTGATCCTTCCTCGATGTGGGCAGTTTTTGAAGTAATGTGGCTCACCACATCCCCATCATTGCAACAGAGTTTTCTGGGGTTGTCCAATATCGGGTCTACTAGAAGCTTTAGTATGCTGCTCCTCACCAACCCACTTGGTCCTTGTTCGAATTTTTCCATTCTATTTACTCAGTGGATTTCTTGCAACATTCCTAAAATTTCCGGATCTATTATTTTTGTTATTGGTAAAAATTTTCTTACCTTTTTGAGGCGGCCAACTTTTCCTAGTTTCTCCCTTTGCGTTGGATTTCAAATAGCACATCCATGCTTTCCTTATCACTTCATCCATAGTTTTTGGATTTGCAAACTCAATTATTTCTTTCATGTGTATCGAAAAACTCCTCAAGAAACGCTGTACTTTCAACTTTTCTTCGTGTAGATAAGGTACATATCCTAATAGTGAAGTGAATTTCATAATAAATTCATCCATAGTCATTTGACCCAGTTTCAGATCATGAAATTCTCAGAATTTCTCATCATAAAAACATTCAGTCAGATACTTATCTTTAAAGTATTGCTGAAACTCATCCTAAGTTACATTTTGATCTTCCACTCCTCGTACGTTCTTCACCTCCTCCCACCACATTAAGGACAAAGATATAAGCAAGACAACCTTTTGCACCAGGTATGGGAATTATGAGTTTTTAGTATTACCATTTGGGTTAACCAATGCACCAACAACATTTATGAGCTTAATGCATGGAATTTTTGACCCATACTTTGATAAATTCGTTTTAATTTTCATTTATGATATATTAATTTATTCCAAGAATATAGAAGAGCACAAGGAACATCTGTGCATTGTACTGAGAATACTAAGAGAGCATCAAATCTATGCCAAGTTTAGTAAATGCGACTTATTTAAGGAGCAGATCCAATATTTGGGGCATGTGATTTCTACTGAAGGGATTGCTGTGGACCCAGAAAATATAAAGACAATTATGGAATGGAGGGTCCCAAAGAACGTAGCTGACATACGATCGTTTATGGGTTTGGCTAGATACTGCCGACGATTTATCAATGGATTCTCCAAAATAGCCTTTCCTATTACCTCCCTGTAGAGGAAAGGGAGAGTCTTTAAATGGAATCACGAATGTCAGAACAATTTCGAGTTATTAAAGGAGCTGTTAACTACTACCCCTATTCTGAAGGTAGCAGATCCCAGTAAGGAGTTTGAGGTATGTACTAGTGCGTGCAAGGAAGGTGTCGGAGCAATGTTGACTCAAGAGGGAAGAGTCATAGCATATGAATCTAGGAAGCTAAAGGATCACGAGCAGAGGTACTCAGCTTATGATTTGGAGCTAATTTCGGTAGTGCATGCCTTGTAGATATGGAGGCATTATCTACTAGGAAAAAAGTTTGTGCTGAGAACTGATCACAATAGCTTAACAAGCTATTTTAAGCAGGCCAATCTGAATGCTCGCCAAGCCAGATGGAATGCTTTCCTAAGTGAATTCGATTTCGATATTCAGCGTGTGAAAAGAAAAGAGAATTGGGTGGTGGATGCTTTGAGCAGAAAGGTGCATGTCATCTATGAGCTTTACTTTAACCAGATTGAATTCAATTTTCAATAATAGATTATGGAGGCAGCAAAGAAGGACCCAGAATATCATTCCTTATGAAAGCAAGCAAAAGATGATGAAAGGCAAGGGAGACAGTGCGAGTATGAACTCAATGATAAGCAGTTCCTATTTTATTGGAAGAGAATATATATCCCCAATTAAAATAATCTGAAAAGAGTTATTTTGGATGAATATCACAGGAGCTCCTATGCCAGACATCCAGGATATCAAAAAATGTTAACGTAAATTAGAAAGGACTATTCCTGGCCGAGGATGCGAAGGGACATTGCAGAATATTTGACAAAATGTTTAGAGTGTCAACATATTAAGGTTGAGCATCAACACCCTACTGGATTGCTTCAACCAATTCCAGTGCTCGAATGGAAGTGGAAAGTAATTTCCCTTGAATTTATCACTGGAGTACCTAAAAACAAAAGGGACAATGATTCGATTATGGTGGTAGTTGATAGACTCAAAAAAGTGGCTCACTTCATCCCCGTTCAATCTACCTGCAAGACAGTTCAAATTGCTGACATTTTCATGAAAGAGATCTTTAGATTGCATGGTATACCCCAAAAAATCATTTCAAATCGTGATGTAAAGTTTACATTAGCATTCTGGAAGATGTTGTTTAGTGGCCTGGGGACACAAATAAAATTTAGTACTTCCTATCATCTGCAGACGGATGGGAAAACAGAAAGGGTAAATCAAGTTTTAGAAGACATGCTGCGCATGTACGTGATGCAACAACCAACGAGATGTGAGGAGTATCTGCACTTGGTTGATTTTGCATACAATAACGGGTATCAAGAATCCCTTAAGATGAGCCCTTTTGAAGCATTGTACGGAAGTCAATGCAAGACTCCTATTAATTGGAGTAGTCCAGAAAACAAGATGATGCTTAAGCCAGATATGTTAGAAGAAATGGAACGGGAAGTCAAGAAAATCAAGTAGAATCTGAAAGCAGCATAAGACAGGAAAAAAGTTTATGCAGACAGGAAAAGAAACTTCTGGGAATTTGTGGTAGGAGACCATGTGTATGTAAGAATTAAACCCAAGAAAAACACTCTGAGGTGGAATTCTTGTGCCAAATTGGCTCCCCTCTATTGCAGACCATTTGAGATCTTGGAAAGGATAGGACCAATGGCCTACCAGTTGGCACTACGTAGCCATATATTAGTACACAACATATTTCATGTTTCATTACTGAAGCGTTATGTACACGATCCCAAGCATGTCATAAACTAGCAGGGGATACATGTGAGTCAAAAATGTAATGCAATTAGAAAAAATTAGTTTCTAATTTGAACTGTTTAAAAATATTATGGCTTGTAGGTAGAACCAAATTTCCTGGTAGAACCAAAACATATCCTATATCGAAGAGAAATAACACTCCAGAAACGAATCATCCCCCAAGTTAAAGTACAGTGAAAGCACTTTGGCCTGTAGGAGGCGACTTGGGAGGATGAGAAAGTTATTTATGAGGCTTATCCAGATTTTTTCTTAGAGAAAAAATAACACCGAGGATGGTGTTTATTTTTGCAGGGGAAGATGTAACTCCCTACTTTTACTTTACCTATCACTAGTACATTTGGCGGAAATTCCGACACTTTAGTTCCGACACTTTTGACCAAATGTTGGAAATTTCCCCAAATTTTATCAATTTTTCAAATCCTGCCCACAACTGTCGCTATACCAACGTTTGGAGACAAGTGTCAGTATTGCGACACTTAGAGGTAAGTGTCGGTCTTGCGACGTTTGGAGAAAAGCATTGGAATTGCGACGGATTGGAGGAAAGTGTCAGTCTTGCGACACTTAGAGCTAAGAATCGCTATTGCGACGTTCGGAGCAAAGAGTCAGAATTGTGACAGATTGGAGGAAAGTGTCGGTCTTGCGACACTTAGAGCTAAGTGTCGCTATTGCGATGTTTGGAGCAAAGCCTCAGAATTGCGATGGATTGGAGGAAAGTGTCGGTCTTGCGACACTTAGAGCTAAGTGTCGCTATTTCGACGTTCGGATAAAAATATTTCAAAAAAAAGTCTGCCAAATGTACTAGTTTGAATGTATATCCTCTGCCTTGAGTCAAATTTTCATTTAGAGCAGAATTGTAAGTTCCATCTAACATATTTATTCTTGCAAGTCTTAGATAACTCATTCATTTTGGAAGAAGTACACACTTTGTGCATATGATAACTCTTCACACTACCTCCTTTTCTTTACTTATTTTAGTGTTTGTATTATTTATAAGTCAAGAAGACTAGTTTCCTTTTTCCATTCTTATTGAAGTCCCTAAAATATCCATCCTCATCATTCTTCTGTAGTGAAACATGCACAAAAGAAAATATTTTTTTATAACATAGATGCATACAAGTTTTTAGATAACAAGAAAAAGTGTCGGTATTGCGATAGTTGTGTCAAGTGTCGGTATTGCGATAGTTGTGTCAAGTGTCGGTATTGCGACGTTTAGGATGCAAGCGTTGTTAGTATTTAGGAACAATTTTAGGGTTTAGGGTTTGGGAGTTATTTTTGGTGATTGGGTCTTGTTGTGTGAGGCTGCCCAATGAAACACATTCATATGGGCCGTTTTGTTCGAGGGTGCCCATATCAGTTTTGCTAATTTGTGACCACCCAAGTACCTTGTGCACATTCGGGTGGCATGTTTGCCATTTGCTCCCTTGTGGCATCGTTCGGTCGGGCACGCCGTGTCGTACCGTGTGAGGTCGCCCGACCGGGCGCGTTCGGGTCGGGCCGTTTCGTTCGAGGGCGCCCGTATCAATTTTTCTAAGTTGTGACCGCCTGGGTGCCTTGTGCACGTTCAGGCGGCCCATTTGCCATTTGCTCCCTTGTGGCATCATTCGGTTGGGTGTGCCATGTACTCGCGCTGTGTGAGGTCGCCTGACTGGGCACGTTCGGGTCAGGTCGTTTTGTTCGAGGGCGCCTGTATCAGTTTTGCTAAGTTGTGACCTCCCAGGTGCCTTGTGCATGTTCGGGTGGCCCATTTTCCATTTTCTCTCTTGTGGCATTGTTCGGTTGGGCGCGCCATGTCACGTCGTGTGAGGTCACCCAACCGGGCGCATTTAGGTCAGGTCGGGCTGTTTTGTTCGAGGGCGCCTGTATCAGTTTTGCTAAGTTGTGACCGCCCAGGTGCCTTGTGCACGTTTGGGTGGCTCGTTTTCCATTTTATCCCTTGTGGCATCGTTCGGTTGGGCGCGCCGTGTCGCGTCGTGTGAGGTTGCCCGACTGGGCGCGTTATGTTCGGGTCGGTTCATTTCGTTCGAGGGCGCCTGTATCATTTTTTCTAAGTTGTGACCACCCGGGTGCCTTGTGCACGTTCGGGTGGCCCGTTTGCCATTTTCTCCCTTGTGGCATCGTTCGGTCGAGCGAGCCGTGTGAGGTCACCCGACCGGGCACGTTCGGGTCGGGCCATTTCGTTTGAGGGCGCCCGTATCAGTTTTGATAAGTTGTGACCACCCGAGTGCCTTGTGCATGTTCGGGCGGCCCGTTTTCTATTTGATCCCTTGTGGCATCATTCGGTGAGGCGCGCCATGTCGTGCTGTGTGAGGTCGCACGACCGGGCGCGTTCGTATCGGGCCGTTTCATTAGAGGGCGCCCATATCAGTTTTGCTAAGTTGTGACCACCCGAGTGCCTTGTACACGTTTAGGCGGCCCGTTTGTCATTTTCTCCCTTGTGGCATCATTCGATTGGGCGCGCCATGTCGCGCCGTGTGAGGTTGCTCGACCGGGCGCGTTCGAGTCGGGTTGGGCTGTTTCGTTCGAGGGCGCCTATATCAGTTTTTCTAAGTTGTGACCGCCCGGGTGCCTTGTGCACGTTCGGGCAGCCTGTTTTCCGTTTTCTCCCTTGTGGCATCGTTCATTTGGGCATGTCGTGTGAGGTCGCCCGACTGGGCGCGTTCGGGTCGAGCCATTTTGTTTGAGGGCGCCCATATCAGTTTTGCTAAGTTGTGACCACCCAAGTGCCTTGTGCACGTTTGGGCGGCCTGTTTACCATTTTCTCCCTTGTGGCATCGTTCGGTCGGGCACGATGTGTCGCACTGTGTGAGGTCACCCAACCGGGCACGTTCGGGTCGGGTTGTTTCGTTCGAGGGCGCTCGTATCAGTTTTTCTAAGTTCTGACCGCCCGGGGTGCCTTGTGCACGTTCGGGTGGTCCATTTTCTGTTTTCTCCCTTGTGGCATCGTTCGGTCGGGTGCGCTATGTCACGCTGTGTGAGGTCGCCTGACCGGGCGCGTTCAGGTCGGGCCGTTTTGTTCGAGCGGCCCATTTTCCGTTTTATCCCTTATAGCATCGTTCATTTGGGTGCGCCATGTTCCGCTGTGTGAGGTCACTTGACCGGGCGTGTTCGGGTCGGGTCGAGCTGTTTCATTCGAGGGCGTCTGTATTAATTTTTCTAAGTTGTGACTACCCGGGTGCCTTGTGCATGTTCGGGTGACCCGTTTGCCATTTTCTCCCTTGTGGCATCGTTCGGTCGGGCATGCCGTGTCATGCCGTGTGAGGTCGCCTGACCGGGCGTGTTCGGGTCGGGCTGTTTCGTTCGAGGGCGCCCGTATCAGTTTTGCTAAGTTGTGACTGCCCGAGTGCATTGTGCACGTTCGGGTGGTCTGTTTTCCATTTTCTCCCTTGTGGCATCGTTCAGTCGGGTGCGCCGTGTGAGGTTGCCTGACCGGGCGCGTCTGGGTTGGGCCGTTTCGTTCGATGGCGCCCGTATCAGTTTTGCTAAGTTGTGACCTCCCGAGTGCCTTGTGCATGTTCGGGCGGCCCATTTTCCATTTGCTCCCTTGTGGCATCATTCGGTAGGGTGTGCCGTGTCACGCCGTGTGAGGTTGCCTGATTGGGCGTGTTCGGGTCGGGCCGTTTCATTTGAGGGCGTCTGTATCAGTTTTTCTAAGTTGTGACTTTCCGGGTGCCTTGTGCACGTTCGAGTGGCCCCTTTTCTGTTTGATCCCCTATGGTATCGTTCGCGGTGTCGCACTGTGTGAGGTTTCCCGACTGGGCACGTTCGGGCCAGGCTGTTCCGTTCAAGGGCGCCCGTATCAGTTTTGTTAAGTTGTGACTGCCCGGGTGCCTTGTGCACGTTTGGGCGACCCGTTTGCCATTTGTTCCCTTGCGGCATCGTTTGGTCAGGCGCGTCGTGTTGCGCTGTGTCAGGGTGCCCGACCAAGCGTGTTCAGGTCGGGCCGTTTCGTTCGAGGGCGCCCGTATCAGTTTTGCTAAGTTGTGACTGCTCGGGTGCCTTGTGCACGTTCGGGCGATCCATTTTCTGTTTTCTCCCTTGTGCACGTTCAGGCGGCCCGTTTTCCATTTTCTCCCTTGTGGCACCATTTGGTCGGGCGCGCCATGTGAGGTCACCCGACTAGGCGCGTTCAGGTCGGGCTGTTTCGTTCGAATGCGCCCGTATCAGTTTTTCTAAGTTGTGACCACCCGGGTGCCTTATGCACGTTCAGGCAGCCTGTTTTCCGTTTGCTCCCTTGTGACATCGTTCGGTCGGGCGTGCTGTGTCGCTCCGTGTGAGGTCGCCCGACCATGCGCGTTCGGGTCGGGCCGTTTCATTGGAGGGAGCTCGTATAAGTTTTGCTAAGTTGTGACCATCTGGGTGCCTTGTGCACGTTCGGGTAGCCCATTTCCCGTTTGCTCCCTTGTGGCATCGTTCGGTCGGGCGCGCCGTGTTGCACAGTGTGAGGTCACCTGACTTTGTGCATTCGGGTCGGGTCGGGCCATTTCGTTCGAGGGCGCCTATATCAGTTTTTCTAAGTTGTGACCACCTGGGTACCTTGTGTACGTTCGGGCGGCCCATTTTCCGTTTTCTCCCTTGTGGCATTGTTCGGTCGGGCGCGCCATGTCGTGCTGTGTGAGGTTGCCCGACCGGGCGCGTTCGGGTTGGGACGTTTCATTCGAGGGTGCCCGTATCAGTTTTGCTAAGTTGTGACCGCCTGGGTGCCTTGTGCATGTTCAGGTGGCCCATTTGTCATTTTCTCCCTTGTGGCATCGTTCGGTCGGGCATGCCGTGTCGCGCCGTGTGAGGTCACCCAACCGGGCACATTCGGGTTGGGTCATTTCATTCGAGGGTGCCCGTATCAGTTTTGCTAAGTTGTGACCGCCCAGGTGCCTTGTGCACGTTCCGGTGGCTCGTTTTCCATTTTCTCCCTTATGGCATCGTTCGGTCAGGCGCGCCGTGTGAGGTCACCCGATTGAGTGCGTTCTGGTTGGGTCATTTCATTCGAGGGCACCTGTATCAGTTTTTCTAAGTTGTGACTACTCGGGTGCCTTGTGCATGTTCGGGTGGCCCGTTTTCCATTTGCTCCCTTGTGGCATCGTTCGTTCGGGCGTGTCGTGTTGCGCCATGTGAGGTCGCTCAACTGGGCACGTTCAGGTTGGGCCATTTCATTCGAGGGCGCCCGTATCATTTTTGCTAGGTTGTGACTGCTTGGGTGCCTTGTGCATGTTCAGGCGGCCCGTTTTCCATTTGCTCCCTTGTGGCATCATTCGGTCGGGCGCGCTGTGTCGCATCGTGTGAGGTTGCCTGACCGAGCACGTTCGGGTTGGGTCGGGCCTTTTCGTTCAAGGGCGTCGATATCGTTTTTTCTAAGTTGTGACCGCATGGGTGCTTTGTGAACGTTCGAGCGGCCCGTTTGCCATTTTCTCCCTTGTGGCAGCATTCGGTCAGGCGCACCGTGTCGCACCGTGTGAGGTCTCCCGAATGGGCGCGTTCGAGTTGGGTCGTTTCATTCGAGGGCGCCCGTATCAGTTTTTCTATTTGTGACCACCCTGGTGCCTTATGCACGTTCGGGTGGACCGTTTTCCGTTTTCGCCCTTGTGGCATCGTTCGTTCGGGCGCGCCGTGTTGCGCCGTGTGAGGTTGCCTGAGGAAACACATTTGTACGGGTTGGGTCGAGTTGGGTCTGGTCAAGTTGTGTCGTGTGAGGCCGCCCAAGGAAACACATTTGTACGGGTCGAGTCGAGTCATGTACTGATGGCGCTCAAGGAAACGCGTTCGGGCGGGTCGGGTTGGGTCTGGTGATCGGGTCTTGTCGTGTGAGGCCGCCCAAGGAAACACATTCATACGGGTTAGGTCGAGTCATGTGATGGTGCCCAATTAGTTGGAAACGAGTTCGGGTTAGGTCAAGTTGGTTTGTGTCGTATTCTAAGGGCGCCTAAGGAAACACGTTTGGGTGGGTCGGGTCGGGTCGGGTCAGGTCGTGCCGTGTGAGGCCACCCAAGGAAATGCGTTCAGGCGAGTTGAGTCGTGTACTGATGGTGCTCAAGGAAACGTGTTTGGGTGGGTCGGGTTGGGTCTGGTCGGGTCTTGTCGTGTGAGGTCGCCCAAGGAAACAGATTCGTAGTGTGGGTCGGGTCGAGTTGTGTGATGGCGCCCAATTAGCTGGAAACGAGTTCGAGTTAGGTCAGGTCGGCTCATGCCATATTGTAAGGGCACCCAAGGAAACACGTTCGGGTGGGTCGGGTCGGGTCGGGTCGGGTCAGGTTGTGCCATGTGAGGCCACCCAAGGAAACACGCTCGGGTGTGTTGAGTTGGGTCTGGTCGGGTCGTGTCGTGTGAGGCCGCCCAAGGAAACACATTCATACGGGTCGGGTCGAGTTGGTTCTGGTTGAGTCGTGTTGTGTGAGGCCGCCGAAGGAAACACATTCGTACGAGTCGGGTCGAGTCGTGTACTGATGGCGCTCAAGGAAACGCATTCGGGTGGGTCGGGTTGGGTTTGGTCGGGTCTTGTCATGTGAGGCCACCCAAGGAAACACTTTCATACGAGTCGTGTGATGTCACCCAAGGAAATGTGTTTGGGTCGGGTTGGGTCAAGTCGTGTTGTACCGTGAGGGCGCCCAAGGAAACATGTTCGAGAGGGTCGGGTCAGGTTGGGTCATGTGAGGGCACCCAAGGAACATGTCCGATCGGGTCGGGTCGTGTTGGGCCATGTCATGAGGGCACACAGGGAAATTACGCATTCAGGTGGGTCGAGTTGTGTCATGTGAGGCCACCCAAGGAAACACGTTCGTTAGGGTCGGGTCAAGTCATGTACTGATGGCGCCCAAGGAAATGCGTTTGGGCGGGTTGGGTTGGGTCTGGTCGGGTCTTTTCATGTGAGGCTGCCCAAGGAAACACATTCTTACGGGTTGGGTCGAGTCGTGTGATGGAACCCAATTAGTTGGAAACGAGTTCGGGTTAGGTTAGGTCGGTTCGTGCCATATTGTAAGAGCGCTCAAGGAAACACACGGTTCGGGTGGGTCGGGTTGGGTCAGGTCGTTCAGGTCAAATCGTGTGAGGGAGGTTGTATAAAAAATGCTAAGTTGTGACCATCCATGTACCTTGGGCACGTTCATGCGACCCATTTGTCATTTTCTCCCTCAGGCCTTCGACGTTCAGGTGGGTCGGGTCGGGTTGGGTCGTGTGATGCCGCCCAAGGAAATGCATTTGGGTCGGGTTGTGTTGTACCGTGAGGGTGCCCAAGGAAACATGTTTTAGAGGGTCAGGTCAAGTTGGGTCATGTGAGGGCACCCAAGGAACATGTCTAACAGGGTCGAGTCATGTCATGAGGGCGCCTAGGAAAATTACGCGTTCGAGTGGGTTGGGTTGAGTCGTGTGATGTTGCCCAGGGAAATGCGTTCGAGTCAGGTTAGGTCGGGTCGGGTCTAGTCAGGTCGTGTCGTGTCATGAGGTCGCCCAAGGAAACACATTCGGGCGGTTTAGGGTCTGGTTGGGTTGGGTCGTGTGAGGGTGGTCGTATCAAAAATGCTAAATTGTGACCGCCTTAAAATCCAATTCCTCCTCATAAAATACTCTCCTCGTATAATCGACCACCATTACAGATGTTTACACCACATTTGGTTTAGAAATTTAGTAGGTAGCTGGTAGGGTGCCCCTATCTCCCATCTCCATATAAAGTAAGTTGGTCACATATTCTTTCTTCTATGATACTGGTTCCTCTCTCTTAAGTCCTATCTCTTGTCCTTCTTCTCTCTCCGTTTCTCTTCTTATACCTCCATCTCTCTTCCCCAATATCCCTATCTCTCTCTTTCTCTCTCTCTCTCTCTCTCTCTCTCTCTACCCTCCAATCCTCTCACTATATCCTGCCCTCTATCCTTCTTTCTTCCCCCCTTCCATCTTTGTGTCACTATATTCCTCTCTTACCCTTATCTACCTCTCTCACTCCTCTCCCTCTCTCTCTCTCTCCATTCCTTCTCTCCCCTCTCCTTCAGTTTATCTCCATCTCTCTCTTCATTCGGTTAGGCATGCCGTGTCATTTAGTTTGAGGGTGCCCGCCCAAACACGTTTGGGTCGGGTCATTTCCGTTGAGTGCGCCCACCCAAACGCGTTCGGGTCGGGCCCCCTAAGCCCCCAATCCCTAATCCCTTAACTACTAACTCATTATTCAACCCATAACCCCTAAATGCACCTAAATCCCCTAACCCCTAACCCCCAATCCCCTAAGCTCTCCAAATTCGAATTAGCTTTGAAGAAGTAATTGTTTTCTTACTTTTGTCTAATTCACTATATACTCAGATCATGAATGTGAGTCGAAGGCTATTTGAAGATTATATTATTATTGTATCAACAGTGTAATTATTTCTGTGTAGTTATATATTTCTAGTCAAAAACCTCATCTTCAGAAATAATTTCTTGTCATTTTCAAAATTGACTACTTCATTGAGCACACCATGCAACCTATCTAATAATTTATTGAAGCTAAGAGCTCCATCTTTTGTGCAAGCTTCTTTTCGGGCACTAACTCCACTATGTGTGGGGTTAATTAACCCTATGCTTACAATGTTTACTATTTTCATATCGGATTGTGTGGGGGTAGATAACTCGTAGCCATATCACATAGGCCCCATTGACTTATGAAGGTTCCCCAAACTCTGCCCCCAATTTGGTTGATCTTTCTCAGCCTGAAAATTTTGAATTTTCATTGATGATTGATTTTCCTCTTGCTCGAATTCAAAAGGAAGATGAATTCCATATTTTTCCTCCATAATTTCCACATTCGATATCTATTTTAGCTATTCATCTATGCTCATCTGGAATCACCACAAGTACTTTTTTTTTGCAATGGATTCTTGATGTTGATCTCGACAAGATTTCTCCTCCTAAAAAAACATATCCTGGTTGTAAGCATGGTTGTGGTACGTTGATGTTCAGACGAAAAATACAACTTGTAGCCCTTGATCTCCTAATAGGGGCCAGTTACGTTGATATTAACGGTGGTGTATTCATACTCCTTCTGAATAACCAATAAAGGGTCAAGGAAATTGACCAATACGTTGTCAAGTTTTATCTTATCCATCTTTGGGGTAAGCTACTTTTTGGCTAGCTCCACTGCTTTTGATCTCAATTTTGCCAATTTCTTCCTTCTCTCATATGATACATGAGCCTTTGCCTTTCTCTTCCCTTCTAATTCCATAATAGCGTCATAGTGATGTCAGCCAACTTCTTTGGAAAGCCTTCCTAGCAGACAATACTTGTGACCTGGCACCTAAATCCCCTAACCCATAACCCCCAATCACTAAACCCTTAACCAATAAATAATTATTATCTCCCTAACCCCATTCCCTAATCCCTTAACCACTACTAAATCATTACTCCCCTAATGTAATGTTCCCAATTAAGGAACAACTACACTATTGGGAATAATATGAGTTATTAACAATGTGGAGCTACAGAAATATGTCTTATACAGATGTTAAACCACTTATCCTTCAATAAAATATACATCAGCAACTTTATACAGCATTTTATAAGGAAAAAGGTGGGTAAAAGTGATGATTTAGGCCCTAAAACAAATGTATTAAGATATTCACGTAAAAATAAGATGGGAAAGTGGTTGGATATGATAGTTAGGGTTATGAGGGACTCCCGTGTTGAATTTCAGAAAAAAAAAAGGCATTTTTCTATATTAAACAGTTGCTCCTTTCCTAACTAGGCTAGAAAACCCTGATTTCCCATGGCTTAAATTATGCAGAAAGTGTTGAAGCTTCTACAACGTGATTTTTTGAAGGTTTTAACTGAAATAATGATGGAATATCAGTATTTAAAGTTCATAATATGATTCAATGGCTTTATATTAGAAAATACAGATTTATACATGAAGAAAGGCCACAAAATGAAGTGATGCAACCATGGAATGAGACAGAAAAGATGAACAACATAATTTACAGGGGCCTGAAGTAGTGTTTCATTATATTTTAAATCTAAAATATATTTGAATAGAAAATCACAGATCAGAATGGGATCTATATGCAAAAAGAGCTTTTTAGTACATTCCCCTTGGGGATCTCAGCAGAAGATGAATAACAATGAATAGATCTGACATCTACAGCATAGATCTGCAGTAATGTTCAGAAATTTCTGAAGAATATGATACAAAATAGATCAGATCTGAAATATAACATGGATTGGTTGGCCAATACACGGATCACCACAGTGAAGGAAAGGAGTCCTTCCACCAGATATCTCTCCTCCAAACTGCTATCAAATGTACACTGCAACTTTACCTGCAAAGAGGATGTAGTTTCCTCAAGTGACTATGTGGAAGAAGTGGAGCACACTTTGGCTTGATGCCAAGATAAGAATCTTAAGCTCAAACTGAAGAGGCACTCTTCCAGGTGGTTAAAAGACACACTCCATGAGAAGAGACACCCAAAACAAACTAAATCTCTGCAAATCTAGAACTCCACTTGTTGCAACCTACATAGACAACTCACCCCAACAAGACTGCGCTATAGATGTAAGATGAGGCTTGGCCAAAATTCCAGATAGTGGATCAATGCAACACAATCTCCTCCAAGAAATCCTCAAGGAAGGAGGGAGGATTCCTAAACAGGAAACCCTCACTATTCTCTTGCTAAACAGCCGAGAGAAATAGAATTAGTCTAAGGAGAATAATTTTTGAATATCTTCAACAACCTTTCTCTTGAGCCTTCTCCTTCCTTTTATAAGATGAGGATGTGTAAAACCCTAAACCACCTTGAATCACTTAACCCCTTTCACATGAGGTCCTCCTTCTAAAACTATTTTGTCCCTTTAGGAGATACATTGAACCTAGACAACGCTGTAGATTTGGTCCTATTGACCCAGTCAAATAGCTCAAACTTTTTCACACACAAGTGGCTTTTATTAAGAAAGCCCTAACTTGTCTCTGTTCACATTGGGCATTGATTTATTTTTATGTTTTAGGAGTTTTTCATGTCTTCCTTTAAATTTTATTCATCAATAAATAAAATTAAAGACAATGAAATATTCCTATTAGCTTGGGCTAATTAGGAATATTACAGTCCTCCCCTCCAAAATTGTTTCTTGTCCTCAAGCAACTACAAGGTGAGTGCTGCAAAATCTCGTCCTTGGTGACACCAACATAAGATAAGCTTCCCCCATAAGCCAAGTGCTCACCAATCCATCCATCCATGTCTTGCTCCTCCAAGGTTCTCATGAGATGCAAATAGCTCATCCCATAAGGAGACAATAGATCATATGAAACAAACATGGTTTGCCCCCATGCTCTCCCTGAAATAAGAAAACATAAAGTACATGGAGAGTAGCCATCCCATGAGGCAGATGCCATCCTTCCTTCTTTTCCCACACATCTCCATAGAATTACAAGTACATTATCAAGATAAGGAATCAAAACAATGTGCTTGAAAACAAAAAATTGCACATATGGAGGTGGGTCATAGTCCCACATGTGGAATCAACGCAAGGCATCCCCTGCTTGCATCAGATGTAGATATGGTAAGTGGTTTTTCCACCACTTATTTTCTGCCCACACCATATCACCATGGCTGAAAGTGTGATATATGTTTGGTGCTTTTGGGAAGCACCCATCATTTTGCAAAATCTCCCTTTTCCTCTCAAGGGATTGGTCTAATTCAGAAATTTTTGGGGCCCAATATTGGCCAAGAGGCTCACATGATATAACACTCCTCCTTGGAGTCATGGCCTGCAAAAACATGGTGTAAGAGTACATGAAATCATAATATAAAACATATGTAACATGATCATGTTTTTCACCAACAATCCTCCTCCCATCAATGGAGTGGTGCATGGATCTATTCTCTTCCTCAAAAGAAGAAAGAGTGAGCTGATTTGACTCTTACTTTTTGACCCCTTCCATGCCAAAGGTGTCATGTGGAAAATTTCCCTTCCCATGCTGCTTCAAATCATAGCATAATAAGTGGCCATCCCACCACCTACTTGCTGCAATAAGCTTCTTCAAAGCTTGAAAATAGTGGAGGATAATAGGTGTTGGATGAATATGGTTCAAACAACACATGTCATGCTCCAAATTATCCCTTGTGAGAGACTTCTCTTCATGACACAAATTCAATACATGGCCCTTTGTAAAAAGAAACAAGATATACAATGTAGTAGCCATGTAGTATTTTATCCTCTCCTTGAAATACAAATGAATTTGGGAGATTACATTCCCAATGGATACATTCACCCATTATACCTTTCCTCCTCTCATGTTTACAATAAATATTGGAGCATCATTAACATCATGATATAATCATGCTCCCTTATTCCATCCCATGAAAAGGTTACATATTCTCCCAACCCAAAGTACATACATGATTATGATATTCATCCTAAATAGAAATACATGTACATACATCATGGATACAAGTAGATGTATGGACATGGAATTCATCATGGAGTTTCCATACTCTCTTCTCATCAACCAAAACAAACATGCCTTCTTATTATGCATTCTTTTCTTGAAATACAAGGCATGATACAGGAAATTCAAAAACCTTGGGTGGTACCCAAACTCACCCAATAGGAACCAGTGCAGGTGATCTCCTCCCTGCTTCAGATCTAGATATGGTAAGTGGTTTGCAAGCCATTTACTTGCTGCCTTTATCATTTCACCATGGCTAAAAGTGAAATGTATATTTGGTGCCTTAGGGAAGCACCCATCATGTTGTAACACCTCTCTTAGCCCATCAAGGGAGTGGCCATATTTGGAAATAATCTTGGCCCATAGTTGGCCATGAAGCTTGTAAGGTAAAGCACTCCCTTTGGGAGTTATGGCCTGCAAATGTAAAGTAAGAGAATACATGCAATCATGAAATAAGATGTGATTTACATAAGCATGCTTCTTACCCAAAGTCTCCAATGTTGTGCTGGCTTCCCTCTTAGAAGGAGATGACATTGTTGCACAAGGTTGAGGGAACACTTTGCTCTTCTGCTCATCATGGGAACTCCTTGGTGGAATTCCTTCAAGTAAGGAGACATGAAGGCATAGATCATGGAAGGAGGTATGGACTGATGTGTCCCTGCTTTGTTTGAATAGATCAATTTGCCTTATTTTTGCATTACTATGCTGAAATAAAGAGGGACAAATGTTCCTTACCATGTGAAGCTTGCCCTCCTCTTTTCTTTATACAATCTTCAGGGTCTTATCCTTTGATAGTGATGACACATGCTTCCCATGGATAGTGCCATGATCTCTATATAATGAGACCTCCTTAATGAGATATGACTGAATACATGAGTGGAGAAGACCCTCCATGCTTCCACTACGCAATCCAATCACCTTCCTGGATGTTTCAACCTCCTTCAATGGATAGGAATGAGACTGGCCATCTTCCCCATCTCCTCTTTTTGTCCTCAAGGTTTTACACCTTCTGCATTCCAAGGGCTTTTGAAATGAAATCCCTTTTAGATATTCAAGAAAAGACCTCTCATCTATGTCCTTCCAAAACCATTGAGGTTCTGGATCTCCTGCAGGTAGAAGTTTCTCTTTGAGCTGGGGAGTGCTCATTGAGAAAGAGGCATCTAGAAAGGAGAAAAGGTTTCTCACTTAAAGATGTCTACCATTCATCATTTATTCCTCCATTTCTCCATGAATGAAGCTGCAATTTGAATTTCCCCATGAGGAATGGTGCCTCCTTTATTCCTTACTGATCTTGCACAACGCAATGCAAATTTGTTGCTCTAAATCAGCAGCATACATAAATGTATATCCCTTCATATAATGTGCTGAAATGACAACAGATGAATTTTTAATCACACATTGGTGGGATGTAGAAGCAAGAGATTCTTCTACAACTATGTAGTCTTCCTCCATTACTGAAGGTTGCTCTTCCAAGGTTGTGCCAACGCTAGTACAAGTCTCCACCCTTTCAATCTCCTTGAGATCTTCTTCAATACCCTTCATGGTTTGGAAAAGGAGCAGGGAGATCTCCTCTTTTGTCATTCTTTCAAGTGGTGGAGCCATGCTCTTGTTTTTTATATAAAATTCATCTTCTTTGTGAGGGTAGGAAGTGCATGGGTCTTCCTCTCCTTCTTGAAACCTTCTGTAGGTCTCACTGCAACTTTCTTCTCCTTGAAACCCTCTAGGATTTTCATCTTCTTCTTCTTTCTCCTTTGTCTTTCTACCCTCTTTGAAGAGGCTCTTCATGGATCTGGAATATGATGAGGTAAAAATCATATTCTTCAGAATTATGGCCTTGTTCCTTGCTGTACAACACTTTTTCTTGAAGCCACAGGCTGAGCCAAAGGTCTTGCTCCGATACCACTATAATGTTCCCAATTAAGGAACATCTACACTATTGGGAATAATATGAGTTATTACCAATGTGGATCTATATAAATATGTATTATACAGATGTTAAGCCACTTATCCTTCAATAAAATATACATCAGCAACTTTATACAGCGTTTTATAAGGCAAAAGGTGGGGAAAAGTGATGATTTAGGCCCTAAAATGAATGTATTAAGATATTTACGTAAAAATAAGATGTTAAAGTGGTTGGATATGATAGCTATGGTTATGAGGGACTCCCATGTCGAATTTCAGAAAAAAATAAGGCGTTTTTCTATATTAAATAGTTCCTCCTTTCCTAACTAGGCTAGAAAACCCTGATTTCCCATGGCTTAAATTATGCAGAAAGTGATGAAGCTTCTACAACATTATTTTATGAAGGGTTTAACTGAAATAATGATGGAATATCAGTATGGAAATTTCATAATATGATTCAATGGCTTTATATTAGAAAATACAGATTTATACATGAAGAAAGGCCACAAAATGAAGTGATGCAACCATGGAATGAGACAGAAAAGATGAAAAACATAATTTACAGGGGCCTGAAGTAGTGTTTCATTATATTTTAAATCTAAAATATATTTGAATAGAAAATCACAGATCAGAATGGGATCTATATGCAAAAAGAGCTTTTTAGTACATTCCCCTTGGGGATCTCAGCAGAAGATGAATAACAATGAATAGATCTGAGATCTACACCATAGATCTGCAGTAATATTCAAAAATTTCTGAAGAATATGATACACAACATATCATATCTAAAATAGAACATGGATTGGTTGGCCAATCCACGGATCACCACAGTGAAGAAAAGGAGTCCTTCCACTGGAGATATCTCCTCCAAACTGCTATCAAATGTACACTGCAACTTTACCTACAAAGAGGACATAGTTTCCTCAAGTGACTATGCTGAATAAGTGGAGCACACTTTGGCCTGATGCCAAGATAATAATCTGAAGCTCAAACTGAAGAGGCACTCTTCCAGGAGCCTAAAAGACACACTCCATGAGAAGAGACACCCAAAACAAACTAGATCTCTGCAGATATAGAAATCCACTTGCTGCAGCCTACATAGACAGCTCACCCCAACAGGACTATGCTGTAGATGTAATATGAGGCTTGGCCAAAATTCCAGATAGTGGATCAATGCAGCATAATCTCCTCCAAGAAATCCTCAAGGAAGGAGGGAGGATTCCTAAACAGGAAACCCTCACTATTCTTCTGCTAAACAGCCCAGAGAAATAGAATTAGTCTAAGGAGACTAATTTATAAATATCTTCAACAACCTTTCTCTTGAGCCTTCTCCTTCCTTTTATAAGACGAGGATGTGCAAAACCCTAAACCACCTTGAATCACTTAACCCCTTTCACACGAGGTCCTCCTTCTAGAACTGCGCTGTCCCTTTAGGAGATACATTGAACCTAGACAACACTGTAGATTTGGTCCTGTTGACCCAATCAAATAGCTCAAACCTGTTTCACACACAGGTGTATTTTATTAAGAAAGCCCTGATTTGTCTCTGTTCACATTGGGCATTGATTTATTTTTATGTTTTAGGAGTTTTTCATGTCCTCCTTTACATTTTATTCATCAATAAATAAAATTAAAGACATAATGAAATATTCCTATTAGCTTGGGCTGATAAGGAATATTACACCTAACCCCTAAATGTACCTAGATCCCCTAACCCCTAAGCCCCCAATCCGTAACCCCTTAACCTGCACTAACTCATTATTCTAGTCCTAACCCCTAACCGCTAAACCCTAAACCTCTAACCCCTAATCTCCTATTCATCGAACCCCTAAGCCCCTAAAAACTATGCCATGAAAACCCTCCAAAAAATTCTTAAATGATGGGAATTCCTATTCAATAGGCGTGAAGCTAGTCATGGAATGTGACAAGTCATCCAAGATACATCCAAATATTTGATTTGTGCCTTGGGTAATGTGAAATAACGGGTAAGATACAATCACTAGTGAGAAAATCATTGGTTTGAAACTATGTGGGAAAAATTCCAGTCAAGATAAGGGATGGTGTGGCCTAGGTTGGATGTGATCCCTTGGTGATTTTGACGACTTAAAAGCCCTTGGTTCATGGCTACTCAAATCACATGTTAGGCATGCAACTCATCTCAAAACTCACATTACCTAACAAAATAAAAGTAATGGATTAATGCACAAATTATTTATTTCCTGGGCATATGTCTAGGTATGTTGACATAAATTATTTAGTTATTCATTAGGAATAACATATAATGGTTCAATATATGGAACATTAGAATTTTAAATATGAATATTTGTATTTTCAAAAGTTTGCATAGGATTAGAATATGCACTAAAAAATTTGTGTGACATATCATTATGTATATTATTATTATCATTTATACAATACAACCCTCCTAGAGCCAAAATTGTTGACATGGTTGAATGACCATAGGAAATGAGTGGATGTTCTCCCCAATGAAAGTTCCCATTTTATGTATGGAAAATAAATTTCTACTTCCTTAACTTTTCATTTTTGTGTACAATTTAGAATTGATTAGATATAATTTTATAAATAAAATACAATGGAGAAAATTAAAAACCCTTAGAATTCTTCTTCACAAGGGTGTTTGATTTGAACATTGTTCCTAATCGAGAAACTAGGATATGATTTTTTTTCTTAAAGGTCTAATTTAAAAAGTAGATTGATCTATGTGAAACCAAATTTCAGATTTTTATACCTATTCAATTTTTTTTCCCGCTCCGCTTGTTCGACCTTTATGCCTTCTTTCCCATGATTCCATTCTTCCCTATGATGCTTGCTTTTTTCCAGATTCTTGCAGAAGCATGGATGCTCTGAAACCCTAAAGCGGCCATAGTCCATTAATGACTCGAAAGCCATAGTAGATGGTGGAGATATTTCGAGTTTTGCCGATGTTCAGAAATTTATGGGAGATCTAAAGAGAAATTGATCGTGGAAGAATGCTCTCTTATTCTGGAAGAATCATATTGGTATTTCCCTTGTTTTACCCCATTCGAATTAGCTATTTTTTCTTCTACGCTATCTTGGTTATGAGATATAGATGGTTGTAGGTCTGAATTTCTGCACTTTATCTTTTGTGGGTTTGTTCAAATTATAGGGATATGGATTATTCTCCTTTGAACTAACCCAATAAACTCTAAGGCTGTAGGCAAATTGAGGACGAATTGTAGAATATAGCGAGGAACATAACACAACAAAAGGGTTTTAAATGATTGTGGCACTTCAATGGCCAGTGCAACAACAGGAAAATGTGGTTCAACCCTAATAAGCATGAGAGAGGGATTGCTCTTGTCTTCTTCAAGCTCCACCTATATCAATGGAGGCATGAAACTTGAGTTTCGGGTCCCTCTACCAATGCAGGGTTCTGCTATGACCAGAGCGCCACAGCTAATTCTAGCCATGGCGCCCAAAAAGAAGGTACTCCTGTTATCCTCCAAAGTTGGCTTATATTGGCTTAGATTTATATTTCTAGTGTCGTTTTGTGCATTTGGTGTAACAGTGCGCCCCCTCTCTCTCTCTTTTCTAATGGAAATCTCATGGAGAAACATCTAGGTTCTTCCCTGCATTTCACAGATGGTACTCGGTGTAAATATGTTGTCACTGATTTTCATGCCTATCCCTGTTAGGTCATCTATTTAGTCACTTACCAGAGGTAGCAAGCCTAAGGAATTGACCCCAAGACCTCATACATAAAACTCAAATCACCACTCAAACTACTTGAGTTACCCCATTTAAACATTTAATCTGACCAATAAGAACTGAAGCAAGCTCGTTGAGTTTTTAAATGTTTGGAACTATCTCATTTGATCCTTAAGCACTTAAGCAAGAGTTAGATTGCTTATACCTTGCCAATCTTAACCGACCAATGAAGGGAAAGCTTATCAAAAGCAGGATTGGAGGGGAAGGATAACAACTCTTCCTCTTAACCACCTAGAGTGGACCTAATTGAAATATCTATATAATGCAATGATAAAACCTTATGCTCAATGGGTGTTCACAGTCGAGGCTTGTGTTTATGTTGTTTGGCGGGTTATGTGTCTGTCTGTCTACACACAGTAAACTTATACAAATAATACAAAAATCTTGGTATAACTCTAGGGTCAATATAATCAAATTTCCATTTGATTATATTTGTGGTTGTAAACTCCTAATGGCATGTATGTTTTGAAAACAAGCTCTAATAAATTTTCTTAAGAATCACATGTAGGCCCAAACTGCTATAAATCCAGATGCATTGTTTTTCAAATTTTCACTATACATTTCCAATAGAACCTAGCATCAGGTTCTATTGGAATTTTCCTGATAAAGGTGAGCGCCTCTTTCATGTGCCCAGCTCGACCAAGAAGATCAACTGTGCAAGCATAGTGTTCCAGGGTACTAACATCTACAACATAACCATACTAATAAAACCTTGCCTTTGACCACAATTCTTTGACACAATAGACAAACTATACATCTGCAACATAACCATACTAATAAAACCCTACCTCTGACCACAATTCTTTGACACCAAGATTATACACCAACAAAAATAATACTTCAGGTTATTAATAGCATCAAACCCTATGCAACAAACCCTTGACTCAATACATTTGTGATAATTTACGCCAATAGTATACATAGATCAGCTTGACTTTTCATAACCTCTAGTTACATCATGCTTTCTTAGTCCTTTGTCATACAACTCATTCTTTGCTTCACATGGCATATATTATGGTAGTGGGATTCTTATTAATAGTCTCTCTCAGCCATACTAGAAAAAACCTTGACCAAACTTTAGACATGTCTTCAAAAACATGATAAATAACTCATGATAATACATGTAGATCCTCATACAATATCATGCCATATGTTCTTTTCTTCAGTCCATTGTGTTTATGATAAAACACCATAGTTAATGTACTAGTCATAAGTACAACTGGCTTTTCAAGGCACAAGTTTACAATCCTCAGATTGCAACAATGTCAACTCATTTTTTGTGTGGGTTTGGTGGATTGAGGATGGAAGTTAATTGGAAAGAATTCAATTTCGCAAAAACATCCAAACTCAACTAGATTTACACAATTTTGGTGATAAACATTACTATTAAATGCTATGGGGAAAATAGGCTATCAGCCTGATGAATTCACATACAATATACTTATAATTGGGTTGTCCAGGGTGGGTAATCTAGAGAAGGATAGGGCACTCTTTCAGGAGATGTCGGAGAAAAGTTGTAGACCTAACATAGTTAGCTATAATACATAAATAATTGGGTTCTGCAAGCATGACATGATAGAGGAAGCTCTACAATTATTCTATGAGATGCCAAAGCAGGGCTTCAACCATGATGCTTTTACATAAAACATATTGGTGAATGGATTCTACAAAGTAGGTAATCTCAAGGAGGCATTAAAATTGTTTAAATATATGACAGATAGCAGTCAAATCCCTGATATCATTACATATACCATTCTCATGGATGGAATATACAAGGAAGGCACGCTCCAAAAGGCCAATAGACTACTGGACGAGATCTTAAAATTTGTTTGACACTGTAACTGTGACATATTTATAAATAACAGCCTATGTAAACATATTGCTGAAATGCACCTGGTAAAATTTAGTAATAGATGTGAATTGCAATTGAGAATGTTCGAAGGTGACTTCGGTAACAATTGACTAGGCAGGATATTTGAAACAGGGAAAGATAGTAACTTATTTCTACTTTTGGAAGTGGAGTAGCCCTTTGTTATTCCCTCAACTGAAAGTTGTTTGCAATTTTGAGGCTTGCCTTATTTTTGTTGTGGTTTTGGCTATTGAGCTGTGTTAGATAGTTTGTTGCATTTATTTCTTTTCTTGATCATAGATCTATTTAGTATGTTGAACCTTTTTCATCTACAATACCAGTGGTACATGAAGACAGGTGACTAATTTCACATGAAATGTACGTATCATCCTAAGAAATGATCATTCCCAGATCAAACAGAGCTCTCAATCCTCTTGGTCTACCCCTTGTCTGGTGAGCCTCTTTGCAGCTTGCATATTCCTTCTGTCATGTTCCACTTTAATTTTTTCTTCATAAAAGTGGACTTAGATATTTGTGCCAGATCTTGCTTTGATGTTGATAGTGTTCAATGTGTTTTCTTTGTTTACCTTGTTACATGACATCTGAAATTTCTATGCATTTTCTATGGATGAGGTGTAATACTTTTAATTCCTTTTCTGTTGATGAGGTGAGCACCAAATGTGCTAGTGTCTTGGACTTAATTTAATTGGAATACCTAAGGAATTTTGTGGCGTTCCAATGTACAAGCACATGAATGGCCTATTTTAATCAATATAATGAATTTTTAAACTTGCAAACAGGGCATTCCTTACCATGATATTAAATCCATGCAATTGTGAACTGTTTCATATTAACCTCTTATTTCAACTAACCATTCAAGAAACTGATTTTGACACTCATTTGTTACACCTTCCCCCAATCTCTACTGCAATTTCTATCATATACCCAATATCTATCATTTTTGGTGAAACACATTTTTTTATCATAATCAATTTCCTCCTGTGCAAATCATTTTGCCACTACCTTGCCTTATGCTTGTTAAAAATCCATCAACCCTATTCTCTGTTTTATACACCCATAATTATAAGAATCAATTATATATTCCAGTTTGAACAGAACCTACATACTTTCAACCTCACCAATTAGGTGTCTCACTGTTCACATCATATTGATGGAACATGTGTAGAGTTCAGTATCATTTCGGTGTCCTCTCTGCATCCAATTCCAAAATTTCAAACACTTCATCGATAAGAATATAGGTTTTGATTCCCATCCATTTTTCGTCATCCAATTGGAGCCAAGTAACACAGATCCAAGCGAGCATGGCTACTCGCCAACCGCCTGTGTTCATTTAGTGAATGCGCAATCTTCAAACTCGACACATTTCAAATTTTTGGTGCTTTCAATTTTCGCTTTTAAGTGGATAAACTATAGTATTGTCTTTGTAGGTCATGTAAAAAAGTTGCAAATATAAGCCTATACCATGGTGTTGTGGTTCACAATACTCTGAAATGGGCATATGATTCTCTTGGCTATGGGGTCTTGGGATTACCATCATGAGATAAAGTTGAAATCTGATGCCAAACAGTCGGGTTGGACCCTATCTGACAAATTTAGGGTTGAGCATATATTAAGTAGTGGAATGTGGATACCATTCTCCCATTTTACGCTAATTTCTTCGACAACCATGGCATGGGTTCCAACCCATTGGTATAATTTCATTACTGTTTGTTTGAGTAGAATTTCATTACTGTTTTTTTTTTTAAATATTTTTTATCAAAAGGTTGGAAGACCGATGCCTTAGACGTCGGAAGAGCGACGTTTCATAAGCGTCGAAAAAAATTTGCGTCGGAAGAGTGACGACTCTTTTTTTAAATATTTTTACTTTTACGTCGGAAAAGCGACGTTTCATAAGCGTCGGAAGATAGACGATTTAAACGTCGGAAGAAATATCGTCGGAATTGCGATAGTCATGTGAAAAACTGATAAACGTCGAAAGACCGACGCTTTAAACGTCGGAAGACATATCGTCAGAATTCCGACAGTTTGGAAAAACGTCAGAAGAGTGACGGTTTGGAAAACGTCGGAAGAGCGATGGTTTGAGCAACGTCGAAAGAGTGACGATTTGAAGAACATCGGAATTGCGACGGTTTGAAAAACGTCGGAAGAGCGACGATTTGGAAAACGTCGGAAATAGTGTCGCTATTCCGACACTTTATTGAAGTGTCGGAATTGAGACATAATGGCTAACCACGTTTTTGCCTGCCTCAAACTGTCGCTCTTACGACGCCTATGTGTTGGAATAGCGACGAATTTCCCGTCAAAAATTGGGCCAAATGTGCTAGTGTATTGTTATACAAAGTTGTTATAAGACATTCCAAATGAATAACGAATGGGGCATTCATTAATGATAATTTAATTTCTAACTTTTTATTTAAAGAAATTAATTTAATAATAATTTCCTTGAGTAAAAGAGAACCTAGGGAAAAGAGGTTGAGACAGTTTTGGTAGTTACCTTTCCAAAAGGATTTAAGGGAAAATCCTAAGGTGGAAAGGGGTTTTGTGCAGAGAGTGATGAGGGTTATGCAACAGATAGTTGTACTGAGCTATCCAGAGCTGGTGTGAGAACCAGTGGAACTTAGTATTTTTACCCAGAGAAGTAAAAGACTGGATTGAATCATGAGGTCTAAATTCTTGTGTCAAGAAAATACCCAAGCCCTGGTGCGGATAAAAGGGGGAGCAGAGGATGTAATAGCATCGCTCAAGGTTGGGAGGACCAACAGTTACTGGAAAACAAGCCTCAAAAATAGGTATTTAATTATTTAAATTTACTGTATAGTACTGTTTGTAGAAATTTTCTGAATAATGAAGATTTATCCACTGAGATTATCCTGGTCACACACTAATTCAAATTCATGCATAACACATAACCTCTTCTACAATTGATCATCAATTTGCGGAAATAGAAACAGTCGCATGCGCACATAAACACAATATGTAATGTGGAAATATTATAGCTGAAAACCCCTAGCTATTTTGTATATTATAATAGAAGAGAACATGTAACAATCTCAGTACAATACTCCTCACAAGTACTCAGTATTGTCTCCAAAATTTACACAAAAACTAGCTCAGTTTTGAACAAGTCACAGATTCAAAACTCATCCACTATTTTCCCGCCTCTATTGCGCAATCCAAGTTGGTCTAATGAGAGATCCAAGTTCGAATCTCCTTGGATTCAACTACGCAATCCTCATGGGAAATCTCCTCCAATGCTTGTGCAAATCTCATGCACAACTAATGTTGCAACTAATAGCAAACTTACCCTTTCATCTACCTTTTCCACTGGTCTTCACTGAACTGTCAATGCACTGTAGTGAACGGATGTGTTCTTGAGTTGAATAATGAGTTAATAATTAGTGAATTAAATAATATTTAATTCACTCCACTCATTACTAGTTGATTAGCTAGTTAAACTAATCACAACTAGTTCAACTAAGTTAAAACGAACACAACTCCACCAACTGTCTCATCAACTCCACCAAACTCTGCCACTGAAGTCCTAACTGAAGTCAACCATGCATGAGCTCACCAAACCCCAAGGAATAGCGTAATTCCTTCTGCCAGATGCATGGGCCACATCCGTAGCTCCAACTGAAGCGCTGTAAGAGAATAAACTGAAGTTTAGAGTCCAAATATTATTAAGGGCTAATATTTGGTGACCTATTTTGAACGGGCGATCTAAAATAGACTTATTTGTATACTCTAAAAATAGAGGTTCTCCTTTACCAACTTGACCAATCATCGAGAAAAGCATCACAACGACTCCTGAACCATGCTCTGTCCCATTAAAAAAATACAAAGACTCGCGCCAAAATACACCGCGGGCCCACTTAGTGAAGGCGACTTCATTTCACTAAGCTCCATCATCTTGTTGCATTTTCAACACTCCTCTCAGCAAGATATGGATTATCTGCAACCCCTATCCTGCCTCTGTGGAATTCGAACTTGCTCCTGGTGAGCGCCTTCGTCAGGATGTCGGCATCCTGATCCTCCGTGGGAACATATGAAAGCATCATGATTCTCCGCTGAACACAATCTCTGATATGATGGTACCTGATGTTGATGTGTTTGGATCTATCATGAAATACTGGATTAGCCGAGAGTTTAATGCAACTCTGGTTATCACAATAAATCACAGTAGGCTCCAAGTGCGACCCGAACAATCCGACGAGGATCTTCCTCATCCAAATAGCCTCGCATGCAGCCAAGCTTGCTACCATGTACTCGGCCTCTGCTGAACTGAGTGCCACGGATCTCTGCTTCATGTTATACCAGGAAACTGCTGTCGACCCAATACTGAAAACTCCTCCAGATGTGCTCTTTCGGTCCGTTGGGCTCCCTGCCCAATCTGCATTAGTGAAGCCGCTAAGCTTCGCTCCAACCTCCTGTCTGTACCATAGACCATATCCTGATGTGCCACTAAGATAACGCAATACATGCTTGCCTGCCTTCCAGAAGAGCTTGGTAGGCTTAACCATAGCTTGCGAAAGCTGGTTAACAACATAGCATATATCGGGTCGTGTATTGACCAGATACATAAGCGACCCCACCAACTGTCGATAGGCAGTGGCATCCACTACCTCCGCTGAAGTAGCATCCTCCTTCCTCCAACCACCAGGAAGAGGAGTGTCAACAGGCTTGCAGCCTTGCATGTTGAACCTCTCCAGAATCTCCCCGGCATACTTGCCCTGAGAAACAAACAGTCCTCCGCTGCGCTGCCAAATCTCCAATCCCAGGAAATAATGAAGGATGCCCAGGTCCTTCATCTCAAACTCTCGTGCAAGATCATCCTTGCATGAAAGTATCAACTGCTCGTCGCCAGTCAAAATCGGATCATCTACATACAGTACGATGATCAACAGCTTCCCCTCCACCACAATCTGGTACAGGTTTGGATCCGCCTCACTCTTGGAGAATCCAAGCCCGGTGAAGTAGCTGTCTATCCGAGTGTACCAAGCACGAGGTGCTTGCTTCGGCCCGTACAGTGCTCTCTTGAGTCGGCACACATGCGACTCACTGCTGAAGATCTCAAAACCTTCAGGCTGCTCTATGTACACCTCCTCCTCAATAACTCCATTGAGGAACATAGTCTTCACATCCATTTGATGGATGTGCCATCCCATCTGCGCTGAGAGAGCTAGGATCGTCCGTATGGAAGATTACCTTGCGACAGGTGCAAAGGTCTCCTCATAATAGATCCCCTCGATCTGTGAGAAGCCACGGGCAACAAATCTTGCCTTGTACTTCTCCACACTCCTGTCAGCCGCTTGCTTCACTTTGTAGATCCATCGCGATCCCACCACTGATTTCCCTTCCGGTCGCGGGACAATCTCCCATGCATTGTTTCTGAAAATCGAATCATACTCTTCCACCATGGCATCTACCCATGCGGGTTCCTCCATAGCTTCCTCGAAAGAGGATGGCTCTGTCACGACACATTTTCTCACAAGAGCCATGTATCCAGTGTACCGGTCCAGTGACTGTCTCTGTCTGCGCTGTGCTGTAGGTAGTCCTACAACCTTCTCTACATCTCGAGCCAGTCGCTCAGCTTCTGTAGTGCGCTTGTGCCCTCTGATGGTTGGCGCTGGATGAGTGGTCTCTTCCACCTCATGAACTTCCTCTTATGGCTGATCCACATCCGGAACCTCCTCCTTAGGAACTAATAGCTCCTCATCTGCATGCAAGTGTGGCTCCCTCTCAAGCGAACATTGCATGGCTTTCTCCTTCTGAAATTTGATATCCCGTCGCACAACAGTCTTGCGACTATCTGGAAAATACACACGATAGTTGTGGGGCGTATCAGTGTACCCCACAAATATTTCAACCTCTGCGGTCGGATCTAGCTTCTTTCTAGCGTCCTTCGTCACATGCATGTAGACAGGTGAGCCAAAAATCCTCAGATGAGAAATGTCAGGCCTCTTGCCAGAAAACGCCTCCTCCGGTGTACTCATGCCAAGTATCTTGTGAGGACAATGGTTCTGCACATACACTGCAGTATTGCATGCCTCAGCCCAAAAGTGAAGGGGTAGGCCCTGATCATGCAACATCACCCGTGCAGCACCCACGATCATTCTGTTCTTCTACTCAGCAACCCCATTCTGCTATGGGTTATGGGGTGCAATGAGCTCTCTCCGAATCCCTTCTGCGCTGCAAAAGTCCTTGAATTCAGTAGAGATGAATTCACCACCATTTTCGCTCCTAAGAGCCTTCACATGATTTCCCGATTCCTTCTCAACCAGCGCCTTGAATTCACAAAACTTTGAATATGTCTCGCTTTTCTTCTGCATGAAGAAGATCCAGCACTTCCGAGAGAAATCATCAACAAAGATCACATAATACTTGTGCTTTACTGTAGAAGCTACTGAGAAAGGACCACACACGTCTGTGTGAACTCTCTCAAGGATCGTCATGGCGCAACTATCCTTCTCGTGAAAGGTGGCTTTCACATATTTTCCCAAGGTACACCCCTTGCAATGATCTGACTGCGCAAGAGTGCCCTTAGGAAGCTCAGTAGAAATCTGCTGCAGTATCTTCAAAGCGCCATGGTGAAGGTGGCGCAATCTCCTGTGCCACAACTCGCCCTCATCATCCCGGTTCACCACTTCTCCCGCCTTGCATGCCATTGCTGCGCAGCCATCTACTTGCAACTGATAAAGGTGCTTGACTCGAACCCCTATCTTCCGGGTCTCTCCAGTTGTCTTACTGCACAGGAAAGCCTTTCCTTCGCTGAAGAACACATCATACCCCTTGTCTTCCAACATCACCACAGAGATCAGATTCTTCATCAATCCTGGAACATGCAATACTTCCTTCAATACGAAGGGTTTACCAGACTCCCTCTCAAAGGAAATGGTACTGATACCGGTCGCACTGTATCTACCATCATTGCCCATCTCGATGTGCACTCCAAGATCTTTTTCCTTCAGATCTGAAAACAGATCTCGATCTCCTGTCATGTGAAATGACGCACCATTGTCCAAGAACCATACTGATCCCATCACACTTGAGACCAAGCATGCGATCAGTGAAAAATCCAGTTCGAACTGGGAGGCCAATGCCTCTCCCGCTGCAGATCCAACAACCTTATTATTTTTCTTCTTCTGCGGACAATTTGTGGCATAGTGTCCGTGCTGCTGACAGTGAAAACACTTCACCTTGGACATGTCTTGCTTCTTTCCTTTCGCACCAGACTGAGAAGCTTTCTTGCTCTTCCCCTTCTTTGCTTTGGCAGCCAAAGCGCAATTTTCTTCATCAGATACCTTTGATGAAGATCAGTCCCTGGTAGTCCGCCTTATCTCCTCTTGCATGAGATCCGCCCAAAGTCGCTCTCATCCCGGAAACTTCTCCCGACCATTGACAGAGTCCTGATAGGAATGAAAACTCTTCAGAAGACCAAGGAGAGCCAGGTCCACCAAGTCCTCTTCATCGACAGTCACCCCCACACTTCCCAGCTCATCTCTGCATTGAGTGAACTTCGTGAGGTACTTGGCGATACTGTCGCCTTTCTCCATCTTAATGTTTCTGAGTTTATCCTTGAGCGCTAGCTTCCTTTGGTCACTCTTGCTCTGGAATAGATCTGTCAATGCTTTCCACATCAAATATGGAGAAGCTTTTCCATGCAGGCTGGATACAATGTGATCCTTCACGCCCTCCAACAGAATCCTTCGACATTTCGCCATCTTCTTTTGCCAAGCCTCAACTTTAGCAGGATCAGTAGGCTTTTGGACATCCATATCTATGAAATCCTTCAGCCCATTATCTTCTAATACTTCCTCCATCCAATATTTCCATGCAACATAATTCGAACTGCCTTCAAGAGCATATTCGAGTCGCAAACCGTTGAAAGACATTTCAACTCCGACACCAAGAAAACAAAACTGCTGCAAAATTCGAATTCCAAGCTCAAAACTCAACTACTTATGGATCTGTGAGAACAAATTATTTCTAGCACAGAGATCGACTGTAAGGGCATTTACTGGATATATCACCTTTCAAAGAAAGGATGGATCCAGAGGCTACCTGGCCCGTTACAGACTCTGTCTACCGAAATAAAATTGTAATCACTGTAATAGATCCCGATGATCAATTCGCTCTGATACCATGTAGAAATTTTCTGAATAATGAAGATTTATCCACTGAGATTATCCTAGTCGCACACTAATTCGAATTCATGCATAACACATAACCTCTTCTACAATTGATCATCAATTTGCGGAAATAGAAACAGTCGCATGTGCACATAAACACAATATGTAATGGGGAAAGCTTATAGCTGAAAACCCCCAGATATTTTGTATATTATAATAGAAGAGAACATGTAACAATTTTAGTACAATACTCCTCACAAGTACTGAGTACTGTCTCCAAAAGTTACACACAAACTAGCTCAGTTTTGAACAAGTCACAGGTTCAAAACTCATCTGCTATTTGCCTGCCTCTACTGCGCAATCCAAGTTGGTCTAATGAGAGATCCAAGTTCGAATCTCCTTGGCTTCAACTGCGCAATCCTCATGGGCAATCTCCTCCAATGCTTGTGCAAATCTCATGCACAACTAATGTCGCAACTAATAGCAAACTCACCCTTTCATCTACCTCTTCCACTAGTCTTCACTGAACTGTCCATGCACTGTAGTCAACTGATGTGTTCTTGAGTTGAATGATGAGTTAATAATTAGTGAATTAAATAATATTTAATTCACTCCACTCACTCTAGTGTATTAGCCAGTTAAACTAAATACAACTAGTTCAACTAAGTTAAACAGAAAACAACTCCACCAAACTCCGCCACTTGAGTTCTAACTGAAGTCGACCATGCATGAGCTCACCAAACCCATAGGAATAGTGTAATTCCTTCTGTCAGGTGCATGGGCCACATCCGTAGCTCCAACTGAAGTGCTGCAAGAGGATAAACTGAAGTTTATAGTCCAAATATTATTAAGGGCTAATATTCGATCGACCTATTTTTAGACAAAGAAATCTAAAAATAGACTTTGACCCGTATGTCTAAAAATAGAGGTCCACATATTTTTATCAACCTCGACCAATCATCCAAGAATAGCATACCAATTTGTAGACCATGCTCCATATGTCTAAAAATAGACTTTGCGCCAAAAATAGCCTGCGGGCCCACTTAGTGAAGGCGACTTCATTTCACTAAGCTCCATCATCTTGTTGCATTTTCAACACTGTTAATAGCTGGGATACATGCTGGATAAATGTTGCACATAAAAGCATAGGAATGAATGTCCATTTTACATTTGTAATTAAAACACAGGAAGAAATGCTAGTTTCACATCTATCTCTTAAGTATAGGAATGAATACCAGTTTTACATTTGTAATTAAAAGTACATGAATGAAAGATAGTTTAACAGTTGCATCAAAATACCGAAAAGAAATGCTAGATTAATACCGTATTTATATCACAGAGAAGAAATGCTAGAATTACAGTATCTTTATATTCTGGAATAGATGACTGTAATTATCAATAATGTGATGAACACTAATATGAAAAGACAACGGCTAGAAAACTAAGTAAAACTATTTGGGAACTTGTTTTACTGATATATATATATATATATATATATATATATATATATATATATATGAATGTGAAAACATGGTAATTAGATATAGCGAGAATTGATGGAATATAACGACAAAGAACAAAATTTGGTGATTATAATCTCAACCGTAAACTTTAGCACCTCTCAAGGACCCTAAAATAGTCTGAATAGACAAAACTGAGAGTTTGTTGAGTCCTTATACCAACAGAGGTAAAGGGTATAGGCTGAGGGTTTAGAACCAAGACCCATGAAGAGGGTCGAGGCTCGGGTCCCTTACTGCCTGATAAATTGTTGGGTATGTGTTATATTCTTTCCACGACTAGTCACGCGTGGCGGGGTTACAGGGGGGGCGACAACCCCTCCTGTACGTTGCACCGGGCGCAGCAGGGGGGTCACAGGGGTGGCGGCAGCGCCCCAAGAAAAACAATTTTGGTCCTTATTTTTTGGTGGGCGGACCTGCCCATGGTTTTGTGCATGGGTTTGTACATGGTTTTGGGGCATGATGGTTTTCGGCCCTTGGTATTTTTTAGATCCAACCAAGGGAACTACAGTTATGTTCTAATCCAGGTTTAATGGATTGGGGTTTATGTATGCTTCAGCATGTATATATATGTGTTGTAACACTAAAAGGAATATAATGAAAAATCAAGCTGGTTGTCTCGATTTGGGATCCAGGGGAAAATATCTGTGTATATATGTTTTATGTTTTATGCTCTCGCTGTTGTTTATTTTCTATTTTTAAGATTCGTTTGCAGATAATTTTTGTACAGGGTTAAAACCTACATAAATAATGCAACATATGAAGATAAAAAAACAACCAGAACAAATTGAGAAAGTGAAAAACAATTATTAATCCAACTGTATGAAAGGTTCAATTAGTGATGAGCCACAACATTTACAACTTAACCGAATAGAGAACAAAACGATAACGTATGGGATTAATTTAGCAAAAACATCCAAAATGAAGAGTGGGTTAACCCTTATATAATCCGTTCAGGAATATGGAATCGAAATTACATGTTCAGACATTAAATACAACCGAATCAGATTTTTGGTAAGCGTGATTGCTTTTAACAGTCCAGAATTTAAAAAATGGAAAATCCCTAAGCAACTAAAAATTAGACCAGAAAGGGCCAAGCCTAGATGGATATTAAACTAAGCACTCTAGAATCGAGCCTGACCTGTTCATGGAAAGTGAAATCCCTATCCTACAACAGACAAATGGGGCAACCGAGAATTACTGTCAAGGGAATGCTATGGACGGCTGGGTCAGGGTTTGACAAGGTAGAAAGAGAATGGAACATACCTATAACTGAGGGAAAATAAAAAGACTCTAGAGTTTTGAAGTCCCGCAAGCCTTCGTCTTTAAAAAGTCATAAAACTGAGTTACGAACCGGTGAAGGGAAAACCCTTTAAATTACTGAGAAAAGAAATGATAAAAGGAATTTATAGGCCTAATTAGTTTAAACATGACAACTCCACCTACCTGTAGAATTCCGAAAGGGTTCGAGCAAGAGGAGAACTAGTAGTTGTGTAATAGTTGCGAAGACATCCTGTGCAAGAATTAACACAGTCAAATACCCATGTAACGAAGTTCAATGAGTAATGAATTAAACATAGTTATAGTCCATGCAAACTCCTGTGAAAAAACCAATACAGTCGAAAAGTTAACTAAAATACCCCTGTGACGAAGTTCAATGGGTTAATGAATTAAAACATGATTACAGTCCAAGAAAACTACCAGATCTTATCTCCATTGCAGCTGTGGATGAATTGAAGTTGTACTCTATCGGCGAAATACTGGCTGAGGAGGAAACACCATGAGGATAAGGCCTGCGAGCTAATACTTGCAGAGTGAGCTACGAAACCTAGCGGCGCAAGAAATGAGACTCTGGCAGGAGGCTAGGGGTGGGTAGTTACCCTAACCCACATCTTCTTCCAGATCCACCGTTGATTGCTTCAGATAGGGATCGGACAACCCAAATATTGCCAGAGGACAATGTTGGGACAAGTGGAGGCCATCACATTCACCAAGAAGAAGAGTATTAAATTATAATGTAAATAAACTCCATCATGTTTAATACATAGTACATTACATTCATGTCAAATGGATAAGCCAATAAAGGGAATGTTAATTAAGATCTGATGCATTTGGATTCACAAAAAAACTAAAAAAACATTTGAAATGACGATGGTAGATATTTCCATCCCAGAATTAACATGATGATAAACCAAAGTTTCACTTTACCAAAACTATTTGAGTTGATGCGTCATGTCATATACAATTCATTTATTATGTAGATGTGGCATTGTATGTAGACATGGCATTGTAATTTAATATAAGTTGGTCTTAACCATGTTTGTATACCTGCGTTTTCCTTGCAAGGTAATTCATTCAATTTTTTTTTTATTTGTGTAATTGCAAGTAATTAGTGTGATGATTGTTACAAAGATGTAAAAATGGAATATCTACCTCAATGCTTGTCCCACACATAGCAAAGAGCTAAAGAATTTTCTTATGAATAAGTTTCGTAAACATGTATGAGGAAAAGAGTTGGGTAGAAAGAAGTACTACATCGAAGAATTCAACCCTATGTATGATATCCAACAAAAAGAGTACATTGGAGCTACCATTCCGTAGAGAGAAAAGGTTCTTATTGCTCAATTAAGAACCAACTCGCATCATCTTCGGTGTGAAACAGGATGGTGGAAAAGGCCTAAAGAAGCTTGGGAAGAACGAGTGTGTAAATTTCACACGTTTGGAGTAGTGGAATCAGAAAAGCATTTCATTTTGGAATGTGATGTGTTCAAAGACATCATAGAAATTTATGGGAATATGTTAGCATCGGTTTCTTGGCATTGTCTTTTCAGCGATGAGATAGTTGGAAGGTTGGGCAAGCTCATCATCAATTTGAACAAGAAGACTGAAATGCAAAAGACGAAAAACAGGGAACTCATAGTCCTATAGACTATTTTTAGTCTCATGGACGTTAAAATTTCATTCATATGATTCATTCATATTTGAAAGTGATCTAAAGGTGGAAAATTTGAGTGGGCTCTTCAAAGAAGAAAGGCTTTACAAAAAGACGAATTTCTTGATCAAAATTCACAGCAAAAGAACTGCTTTAGAGAGAAAATTGAGAATATGATGTCTTGTTTGAAGTGAAATGTGAGTCCCTTAGACCAGCGAGTCTCATAGATGTTATTAAAATATATCATATCACAACCATTTGTGGTCGACTTCATAGAGTTTGACTACGCCAGAGTATGTGTCATTTACACTAAGAGGGTTGTAGATAACATAGTGTTCACACTTATGGTGCCACATCGTACAGTGCAACTCTTAATCTATTTGAGCGTGATGGTGTTAAACTTAGTGCATAATTCGGTGCGATGGCCATATTCTTAATAGAATGTGACTACTCTAGCTAACGTAAGTCGTTGAGAGCCTTAGATAGAGAGTTCAAGCTTGCGCGTTATACACACAACAGTCTGTTCCCTGAGAGCAACGATGTTGGGCCTGGTCTGTTCCATGGGCCTGGTATGTTCCACCCGTTGTTGGAGCAGACTTCCAAAGCTTCCTTTGTGCTTCTTACAGGGTTCCTTTTCCCCAGTTGATTTGCGGGCAGTTGCTTTGAAGAGAAATAAGTTGATGGAAGCTTTATGAGCTGGGTTGAACATGAATGAATGGTTCAACTTTGATTTGTGAGCGGTGAAATGTGAAGATCTATATGACCATAGATCTCATTGGATTCTTCTGCAATGGGGTGAATCTAACTAAGAAGATGACTCATATAGTCATTATGGATACAACAAAGACCCAAGAAAGGAGTCTAAAGAGGAGATCCAAGATATTAATTTTACCTAATATCTCCTCATTTAAATTTTCCAATAACATGATAATGATGTTTTTTTTTGGGGTCTATCCTATTTAAGCATATCTAAGGTATGCTTGGGTTATTCCACAACTCTTTCAAACTTTAATTCTAATACTTCCTTCAAAATCAATGTTCCCTTATGCTTGGTTTGTAGTAATATTAAGAATGATGATCATTAGTTTGCAATTATTTATTGGATCACTTAATGTGGGAAACTTCCACCATTGAAGAAAGAAGATGACCCAGTAGCTCATCTACCAATTTAAATCATTACCTACATTACACGACATTCTGAGAGGAGTGGAGTGCATATGGAGATCCAAGATGGATAGAGATATTTCACCACTTTTCTAATAACCGGCTCACGAAGATATAACATAATTTATAAATTAGATTAAAATATCACCATGTAATTTATTGATTATTGTAATTCTTTAAAATTCATTCTTGAAGACTTTACTCATCTACCAAGTGACATCATGCGTATATAGTGTTGATTCGAGTGTGGATCAGAAGGGTGGATTCGACAGATCGGCTCATCCTTTCCTTTCTTGATCCCCTCTCTACTCTTCTAATTCTCCTCTGAGAATTAAACTATGATTTCAATACCACGGGATATGTACACACACACACTACAAAACTTTGCTAATTGTTGTACAGTGGAGTCATTATAGTTCTGGTTGTAAACCCATTTGTCAAAGTGGCTTTTGACTCCCATTCCACATTGTTATCTATGCAACTGTCAAATTTTATTTTTGCCTACATAGGAACAATTCTACTATGCTCACCCATGGATGAAGCAAACTATATTTATTTGCACATTGGGAAGTTGCCTGTGGTTGTGAGATGATATTGAAAACTCAGGCAACCCATTTTCTTTGGTAGTTTCTTTTTAAGACATTTCATGATAGTGATACAAATTGGCATATCATGATGGAAATAAAGTACAAATTGACTGCTGGTTATGTATATAAAACATACATTTATAAATATACAATAATTTGATTAATCTATTTGTCGAACATCGAAAAGGACGTCATTTTAAGGTTAAAAAAAAACATTACCAGTCCTAAATGAACATCGGAAAGGATGTTATTGCAAGGTTAAAAAAAAAACAATTACCAGTCCTAAATGAAAGAGGGATACAATTTGCATATACAAGTGGCAATTTTCTCATCATTAAATTCAATGGAGCCAAAAGGTTTACTTTTAAAGCCTTGAAATTCACAACCCTATGAAAATTGATCCAAAAAACTAAGTTTCAAGATAGCATATGTGGAACAGTGTTTCCATTTTCAAAGGGATATAGAGGATAATTGTTCTTCTCCTTGTAGAGTTGTAAAAGGGATATTATGCCTATTGTTATTGTAAAGATGTTTCTCATTGTTATATGAAAGTTATTTACATCATCATCCAGGGTTAACGTCCCTTTTTGTTGCATTGCATGCGGTAATTATTTATTTCATCATTTTTAATACAGAATAATCATACCTCCTTTTTCTTTATTGATGTGAAGATGATAATTGTATTTTTTTTTAAATAACCATTGCATTATAATCCATTTAGACTTTTCCTTTCATACTAGTTCAAGGGTCTTTGGGAACCTGTTTTGTTCCATATGTTATTATCATATATATCAGGTTTTTTGCGCGGGGAGGGGAGGGGAGGGGAGGAGGGGGGGGGTAGTTTCTTTGTCAATGAAAACCCTAGAATTATGATAAGTATACTAGTCATCAAACAACTCAGGCTTTCCACCTTGTCCCATTGAGTTCATTAAATTATTGAGAGAGGGGGCATAAGATCATGGTTATAATACATGCACTTTTATGTTTTTCTTTGGTTTATAATATATCATCACAATTGAAGGTGACATGGATGATTTAGAGAATTGACATTATATTCAAAAAATCACTAGCAAATTTCTCATGCTTGGGAACACACTTTAGTCTAGGATGGATGTACATAACACCTAAAAGTGAAAACTCTTCATATTTTTATTTTTAGGAACTGTGTGGATATCACTTGATATGATATAAAATCATAACATTGTTGTTATTGGTAATGCATTTAATGAGTAAATTGATAACAAGTAATGTCATTTTATGTTAGTATTTGAAACAGGGAGAGAGTGTATTATAATAAGGGTTTCTTTAGTAGGATATGAACCTTGGAAACATCATCACCTGCCAGGCTAGGGTTATTTCATCTAGGTGGACTAATGTAAAATTGGTAATTATGGAAACAAGTATCATGGAAAAAAGAGACACCGATAGGAGTAGGGCTACTAGAGGGCGCAACATGGTGCCACCACAGTAGCTAACTCTTGCCACCCCACCCAATGATAGGGAGCACATCGCGACACATGAACATATAACTACAGGAGAATTTTTGAAACTAATGAGGTCATTCCAACATATGTCAGAGGTGTTCATAAATTTTTTGGAATGGGAACAGGAAGGACCTATCAAGCAAAATGAAGCACCCCAAAACCCCACAAGAAATGGCGTACGTTGAGATTTGGAAAAGGTAAAATTTCTAGAATTTCGAGGGTCCATAGATGATTAGATTGTGGAGGCATGGCTAGAAAACATGGCTATGTGCTTCACCCTGAGAGACTACACCTCAAACCTAAATGCCAAGATGGGTATATTTCAATTAAAGGGAAACACACTACTTTGGTGGAAGACATTATTATCACAGTTGGGGATGGATATCTTAGATGTAACTTGGGAGTTATTTGAAGAAAATTTTAGAGAATTATACCTGTCAGAGGAGTTCCTTGAGAGACATTTGAATGAATTCAATGCACTAAAGCATGGAAGTTGCTTAATTCTAGATTACAAGGCTCATTTCATGGAACTAATTCACTATGCCCCTTACTTAAACAAAAATAAGCACAGGGCGAACAAATTTGTGTATGGACTAAATTTTAACTTTGAGGCCAAGGTTAGGATCTTAATGTCTCGCACCTTGCCCGAGGCATTTCAGCAGACGATCATCGCAGAGGAGGAGATTTTTCAATGGATCTAGTGTTTATTTTCCACACTCTTGGTGTCTAGGATGGAATCTAAAATCATTGATGCTAAAAAACCAAGAATGACAACAAAGCTTCTTTGCATAATGAAATATAAACAACAATAAATATACTAGTGCACAAAATATACATAACTTTTACACAATTTTGTACAATAACCCAACTTCGTTATATTAATACAACTGAATAATACAACAATATAGGGCTCCCATACTAGGGATAATGGCCCTCGAATATCCATTAGTACAAGAATACGAAACTGGGGCTTGGTGTCAGCCCATCGACAACCAATCTACCCTCAACAAGATACTTTGACCATTTGGCTATAGCACTCTCTCTTACATCCTCTCAATCGTACCCTATACCTGCTCGGTATTTCTACTCCTGATCTGTAGCACTGCCTCTATCAATGATCCAATTCCATATGGCCACTAAACCTCTACTAGCCAATCTTATCACTAGTTATGCCTTAGTCCATCAAGGGCACAACACATCGAGACACCTGTCGAGTTGTTCACAACGCCATTTTTGAACAACTCTCAACTGCCCACTACTGCTCCTCAGCTACTTAGGGACTTTTTCCCACTATAGTCTTCCTGCGCTGCTCCAATGAAGACTAACATAGGGAAGGAGTGATTCCACCTATCACCATCGAATTTTTCTTCTACAATGTCGAACACGAGTTGCAACAAACTGCTCCTCTAGCTAATCAAACATATGAGCTTCAATAAAATACCTCTCAGAGTATCCAAGTGTCCTTCCCTACACTGCACTTAGAGATTCACACTTGGGATATTTCACGTTGCCCTCTAAAAAACCTCAAAATGCCCAAAACAACACCAAACATCCTATATTTCATATTGTTGAGGTATAAAAGGTGTCTTTTTAACGCCTATTTATTCTACATTAATTATCAATCCGAGAACGAATTTTTGTTTCAAGAGTGTACTCTGTTTGAGGCTGCAATTTGAGCTAAGATTAATGCTGTGAGAGATGGAGTACAATATTCTAAATACAAGAGTAAACGGATGCTTGAAAAGAAATCTAATTACAATAACATAACTCAAATACTCTGAAACTTAACTATTCACTCTGCAAAACATCAATCAAGGATACAGTAGCAATAACTCATTCCTTTATAAATTGATGCAACTAAAATAAAAATAGAACAAGGCAATAAATCTGGGAACTGTTGAGATTGCAACAAGATGATGAGCTTAGTGAAAAGAGTCGCCTTCACTAAGTGGGCCCGCAGGCTATTTTTGGCGCAAGTCTATTTTTAGACTATGTCTATTTTTAGACATGTCGATCACATTCTATGAGTTGTAGGATGCTATTTGTGGATGGTTGGTCAAGTTGGAAAAATAGATGGACTTCTATTTCTAGACATATTGGGCGGAATCTATTTTTAGATTGCTAGTATAAAAACAGATATGTCGAATATTATTAGCTCTTAATAATATTTGGACTCTAAACATTATCTTATTCTCTTGGAGCACTTCAGTTAAGTGCACAGATGTGGCACAGGAGCTGACAGAAGGAATTATGCTATTCCTGAGGGTTAAGTGGAGCTATTGCATGGAGAATTCAGTTAGAACTCATGTGATAGAGTTTGGTGGAGTTATTGAGGTAGTTGGTGGAGTTGTGTTCAGTTTAACTCAGTTAGACACAGGTGAGCTAGTTGTATCTAGTCTAACTGATTGATACACTAGTGAGAGTGGTGTGAATTAATTATTAATTAATTCACTAATTATTAACTCATTAATCAACTGAGGAATACATCAGTTAACTATAGTGCATGGACAGTTTCAGTGGAGACCAGTGGAGAGGTAGGTGAAAGAGCAGGTTGACTATCAGTTGTGACCATAGTGTTGCATGAGTTTTCACCACACATTGATGGAGGTGCCAATGAGGATTGTGTGAGAAAGGCTGGACCAATTCGAGTTCATTCAGAGCCAATATTCAGCAGGGATTGCACAGTATAGGCAGGCTAGCAGGTGGCAAAGATCGATGCATGGATTTGCTAGATCGGGCCTGATTAGTGTGTAGCGATTGTATTGTAATGAGAGCTTGATATGATCAGCTTTGTATGAGGATTGTTACATGATATCTATGATATATATTATATATATATATAGTTGGGGTTTTTAGCTTCATGATTTCCCGTTAAAACACTGTGTTCATATGTGTGAATTTTTATGGTTTCAATGTGTGCATGCAATTGATTTAATTTCTGCAAGTAATGATCAATAGTAGAAGAGATTCTGTATTATGCATGAAGTCAAATAGTGTGTGATCAGGAGAATCTTGGATGTATAATGCATTAGTTATATAATTTCTACATGGTATCGAAGCGATATTAATCATTGGAGAAATTGCAAATCATTAAAGCGGTTGAGTTTTGTGCTGGTGGAATTCGAATTTGCAGTAGTGTTTTTTTGGTGTCAAAGTTGAGATGTATTTCAACGGATTGCGATTGGAGTATGCCCTTGAGGGCAGCTCGAATTATATTGGATGGAAGGACAGGATGGAGGTGGTGCTGGAGGATAATGGGTTGAAGGATTTCATAGATGCAGAAATTTCAAAACCTGCTTCTAGCGATGCTGCCGCATTTGACGCATGGCAAAAGAAGACAAAAAAATGTCGAAGGATTCTGTTGGAAGGTGTGAAGGATCACATAGTGTCCAGCCTTTATGGTAAAGCTTCTCCATTCTTGATGTAGAAAGCTTTGACAGACTTGTTCCAAAGCAAGAGCGACCAGAGGAAGTTGGCGCTCAAGGATAAGCTCAGGAAAATAAAAATGGAGAAAGGTGACAGTATACCCAAGTACCTCATGAAGTTTTTACAGTGCTGGGATGAGCTGGGAAGTGTGAGGGTTACTTTAGATGAAGAGGACTTGGTGAGCTTGGCTCTCCTTGGGCTTTCGAAGAGTTGGCATTCCTATGAGGACTCTTTCAATGGTCGGGAGAAACTGCTAGGATGGGAGCTACTTTGGTCGGATCTTGTGTAGGAGGAGATAAGGTGGAGTACCAGGGACAGATCTTCATCAAAGAATGAAGAAGAAGAAAATTTCACTTTGGTTGCCAAAGCAAGGAAGGGGAAGAGCAAGAAGAATACTTCTCAATCCGGTGCGAAAGGCAAGAAGCAGGACATGTCCAAGGTGAAGTGCTTTCACTGTCACCAACAAGGACATTACGCCACTAATTTTCCACAGAAGAAGAAAAATAAGCAGGATGCTGGATATCTAGCTGGAGATGCCTTAGTCTCGCAGTTTGAGCTGGATTTTTCACTGATCGCATGCTTGGTCTCAAGTATGATGAGTTTAGTGTGGTTTATTGACAGTGGTGCATCTTTCCATATGACCGGAGACAAAGATTTGTTTACTGATCTGGATGAGAAGGATCTTGGAGTGCACATCGAGATGGGTGATGATGGTAGATACATTGCAACTGGTATCAGGACCATTTCCTTTGAGAGGGAGTATGGCAAACCTTTCATCTTGAAGGATGTCATGCATGTTCCAGGATTGAAGAAGAATCTGATCTCTATGGCGATGTTGGAAGACAAGGGATATGATGTTGTCTTTAGCGAGGGAAAGGCTTTCCTACGCAGTAAGGCAACTGGTGAAACCCAGAGGATAGGGGTTCGAGTTAAAAACCTTTATCAGTTGCACATAGATGGCTGTGCAACAATGGTAGGCAAGGCAAAAGGAGTGGTTAGCTGGGATGAGGGCGAGCTATGGCACATGAGATTGGCCCATCTTCACCATGGTTCTTTGAAAATTTTGCAGCAGATTTATACCGGGCTTCCCAAAGGTACACTTGCGCAGTCAGATCAGTGCAAGGGATGTACTTTGGGAAAATTTGTGAAAGCCACCTTTCATGAGAAGGATAGTCATGCCACGACGATCCTTTAGAGAATTGACACAGACGTGTGTGGACCTTTCTCAGTAGCTTTGACAGCAAAGCACAGGTATTATGTGATATTTGTTGATGATTTCTCTCGTAAGTGCTGGATCCTATTCATGCAGAAGAAGAGTGATACATACTCAAAGTTTTGTGAGTTCAAGGCACTGGTTGAGAAAGAATCAGGGAAGAAGGTGAAGGCTCTTAGGAGCGATAATGGTGGTGAATTAATCTCTGGCGAATTCAAAGACTTTTGCAGTACAAAATGAATTCGAAGAGAGCTCATAGCGCCTCATAAACCACAACAAAATGGGGTCGCTGAGCGAAAGAACAGAACAATCGTGGGTGCTGCACGGGCGATGTTGCATGATCAGGGCCTTCCCATACACTTGTGGGATGAGGCATGAAATACTGCAGTTTATGTGCAAAACCGTTGTCCTCACAGAGTACTTGGCATGAGTACACTCGAAGAGGCGTTTTCTGGTAAGAAGCCTGATATTTCTCATTTGAAGATTTTTGGCTCACCTGTTTACATTCATGTGAAGAAGGATGCCAGGAAGAGGCTGGAGCCGACCGAAGAGGTTGGGATATTTGTGGGGTACACAGAAACACCCCACAACTATCGTGTGTATTTTCCAGATAGTCGGAAGACTGTTGTGTGACGGGATATCAAATTTCATGAGGAGAAAGCCATGAAGTGTTCACTTGAGAGGGAGCCACACTTGCATGTAGAGGAGGAGCTATTAGTTCCTAAGGATGAGCCTCAGGATGTGGATCAGCCACAAGAGGAGGTCATGGAGTCAAAGAAAGCACTCATGTAGCGCCAACCATCATAGGGAGGAAGCGCACTACAGAAGCTGAGCGACTGAATCTTGATGCAGAGAAGATTGTAGGAGCACCTACATCATAGTGCAGACAGAGAAAATCACCTGACCGATATACTGGATACATGGCTCTGATGAGCAAGTGTATCGTGACAGAACCATCCTCTTTCGAGGAAGCTGTGGAGGACCTTGCATGGGTAGATGCCATTGTGGAAGAGTATGATTCAATTATCAGAAACAATGCATGGGAGATTGTCCCAAGGCTGGAAGGGAAATCAGTGGTAGGTTCAAGATGGATCTACAAAGTGAAGCAAGCAACTGACGGGAGCATTGAGAAGTACAAGGAAAGATTTGTTGCCCGGGGCTTCTCACAGATTGAGGGGATCGACTATGAGGAAACCTTTGCACCTGTCGCAAGGTATTCTTCCATACGAAGCATCCTAGCTCTCTCAGCACAGATGGGATGGCACATTCATCAGATGGATGTGAAGACCGTGTTCCTCAACGGATTCACTGAGGAGGAGGTGTACATAGAGCAGCCCGAAGGTTTCAATATCTTCAACAGTGAGTCGCATGTGTGCAGGCTCAAAAGATCATTTTATGGGTTGAAACAATCACCTCGTGCTTGGGACACACGAATAGACAGTTATTTCACTGGTCTTGGATTCACCAAGAGTGAGGTGGATCCGAACCTATACCAGATTGTGGTGGAGGGTAAGTTGCTGGTCATTGTACTTTATGTAGATGATTTGATTTTGAGGGGTGATGAACAGTTGATACTCTCATGCAAGGCTGATCTTGTAAAAGAGTTTGAGATGAAGGACTTGGGCCTCCTTCATTATTTCCTGGGATTAGAAATTTGGCAGCGCAATGATGGATTATTTGTGTCTCAAGGCAAGTATGCCTGAGAGATATTGGAGAAGTTCAACATGCATGGCTGCAAGCCTATCGACACTCCTCTTCCTGGTGGTTGGAGGAAAGAGGATGCTACATCGGCAGAGGTAGTGGATGCCACTGTTTACCGATAGTTGGTGGGGTCGCTTATGTATCTAGTCAATACATGACCTGACATATGCTATGCTGTTAACCAGCTTTCACAAGCTATGGTTAAGCCTACCAAGCTATTTTGGAAGGTGGGGAAGCATGTATTGAGATATATCAGAGGCACATTGGGATATGGATTATGGTATAGACAGTCGGATGAGGTGAAGCTACATGGCTTCACGGATGCAGATTGGGCAGGGAGCCCAATGGAAAGAAAGAGAACATCTGGAGGGATTTTCAGTATCGAGTTTACAAAAGTTTCTTGGTACAACAGGAAGCAGAGATCCGTGGCACTCAGTTTAGCAGAGGCCGAGTACATGGTAGCAATTTTGGTTGCATGCGAGGCTATATGGATGAGGAAGATCCTGGTTGGGTTGTTCGGTTCACACTTAGATCCTACTATGATATATTGTGATAATCAGAGTTGAATAAAACTCTCGGTTAATCCAGTATTTCATGATATATCTAAACACATTGACATCCGGTATCATCATATCAGAGATTGTGTGCAGTGGGAGATCATGTTACTTTCTTACATTCCTATGGAGGATCGGGATGCTGATATCTTGATGAAGGCGCTCACTAGGAGCAAATTCGAATACCATAGAGGCAGGATCGGGGTGGCAGATAATCCCTATCTTGTTGAGAGGGAGTGTTGAAATTGCAACAAGATGATGAGCTTAGTGAAAAGAGTCGCCTTCACTAAGTGGGCCTGCAGGCTATTTTTGGCGCAAGTCTATTTTTAGACTATGTCGATCATATTCTATGAGTTTCAGGATGCAATTTGTGGATGGTTGGTCAAGTTGGAAAAATAGATGGACTTCTATTTTTAGACATATTGGGCGAAATCTATTTTTAGATTTCCAGTCTAAAAATAGATATGTCGAATATTATTAGCTCTTAATAATATTTGGACTATAAACATTATCTTATTCTCTTGGAGCACTTCAGTTTAGTGCACAGATGTGGAACAGGATCTGACAGAAGGAATTACGCTATTACTGAGGGTTAAGTGGAGCTATTTCATGGAGACTTTAGTTAGAACTCATGTGACAGATTTTGGTGGAGTTATTGAGGTAGTTGGTGGAGTTGTGTTCAGTTAAACTCAGTTAGACACAGTTGAGCTAGTTGTATCTAGTATAACTGATTGATACACTAGTAAGAGTGGTGTGAATTAATTATTAATTAATTCAATAATTATTAAATCACTAATCAATTGAAGAATACATCAGTTAACTACAATGCATGGACAGTTTCAGTGGAGACCAGTGGAGAGGTAGGTGAAAGAGCAGGTTGACTATCAGTTGTGACCATAGTGTTGCATGAGTTTGCACCACACATTGATGGAGATTCCAATGAGGATTGCGTGAGCAAGGCTGGACCAATTCGAGTTCATTCAGAGCCAATATTCAGTAGGGATTGCGCAGTAGAGGCAAGCTAGCAGGTGGCAAAGATTAGTGCATGGATTTGCTAGATCGGGCCTGATTAGTGTATAGCGATTGTATTGTACTGAGAGCTTGATATGATCAGCTTTGTATGAGGATTGTTACATGATCTCTATGAAATATATTATATACAGATAGTTGGGGTTTTTAGCTTCAGGATTTCCTGTTAAAACACTGTGTTCATATGTGTGAATTTTTATGGTTTCAATGTGTGCATGCAATTGATTTAATTTTCACAAGTAATGATCAATAGTAGAAGAGATTCTGTATTATGCATGAAGTCAAATAGTGTGTGATCAGGATAATCTTGGATGTATAACGCATTAGTTATATAATTTCTATAGGAACGAGGAAGCAATAACCAGTGTTCTCTACAGTTGACAATCCTACCCTCAAGCAATCAAAGGGAAATCGAAATTGAACTAACTGCTGTTGAAAGTAAACGAAGAAGAACTCTTTTTAAAAGAAAGAATTAGAAATGAACAACAATCTGTAATTGAATGGCTATGTGCATAAACAACAAACTGTAACAATGTAAATAAACAATCTTTCTGCAATCTGAAACTAATGAATCGGAAATGATCAACACTCTGGAATTGAACATCAAATACTAACTAATGAATCTGAACAACAACTCTGTACTTAAAGGAATCAAATAGCTAATCCTACCAATCCTGTTGGCAGCAAGTGTTATTAAGTAGTCGAAAGGAACAACAATCCAATGGAACAACGAATAGAGTTAAATGTTGAACAACAAAGTTTTATAAGCAATAACAAGGTGAATGTTGCAGGAATTAAGATCTTTGTTGAGATGGAACAACAATGCAATTCATTAGCGCGCACAGCAATATCAATAGGAAATTCAACAATAATCAGTTAACTCTAGAATTGTAATAAAACCAAACACAATTATCACCCAACAGTAATTAAAGGATAGAAATACAAACAACAGGTTAATTCGACCATGGCCGGGCCCTTAGCACCAGTGAAACACTGCTGGGTTACTTCAAAACTTGAGGAATAGAACGAAAACGTGTCTTTGTATTAACTAAACATAAAATTGTTTACAAGCGACCACTCTCTGATCACGAGAGTCAATAAAGTGCAGAATTACAAAAGGAATGTCTTTAATCAATGATTCAACTCCTTCAATCTCTAAAGGCATTGCCTTATATAACAATCTCGACGGACAAGACAAGGAACGAGATAAGATTTGAACAACGATCCCTTAGGATCGAAGGATCCTGAGCGATTCGCTTCTTTTCTTTTTTTAGCTGTCACTCGATCTCTTTCGGCTGAAGCTGAGCTGTTCCCTGCCTTCTCTTAGCAATGCGTTTTGATTTTCTTCTCTTTGGCTAGATATGGTCTATCACTGGAGGAACAACAGTTTCTCTTGCTTTAGCCTTGCCTTTGGTATAGCTGTTCACCTCGCTTAATCCCTGTTTTTGACAATAAAAGGCAGTTTTTAGTTACTTTTTACAATAAACATAAATCTTTCCAATTCTACCATAATTCTGTAATAAATCACCTTTCTAAAGTAAAAAGAGTTATGTTTAAAGTAAAAGAATGAGAAAACACATGGTGAATTCATACCTTTTCCAATGCTCAACATACACCCGTGCTTACCCTTTTTCATGTCCTCATGAAAACCATAGTTTACATGCAAAGTAGTTAAAGAATAAGCTGGAGAGGGTTTTTCATCAAAAGGCCTAAAACCATGCATTGCAGCTAAAGCTTCGAAGACATGCCCTGTTTGTCCTTCAGGTATTTCATAGATGGATTTATAATCTACTGCAGGATACCATACAATGGGGCTTTGAAACCTACATCCTAGCCAGAATGGGCCTTCCCTCAAAATGAGGTTGCTATAGAGAACCAAGCAGTCTGAAGCTAATCCAAAATTTTTATAGTTAAATGGCTCCCTATTTTGAATATTTCGATTGGCGATGCCCCATCGGACCTTAGCTGCTCTGTAGGCCTGGTTTCTAATAGACAGAAAATATTCTATCCCATTCAAGACAATTGCTTTATGGACAGGCCCCAATTCCTGGATAACACCTTCTCTTATCATCAAATTCTTCTGCCTAGCCCATAATTGTAATGGGTGTTTTGGTTCACTCCTAACCCACAAGTCTAACTCATTTTCTTGCCTTTGAAAAGCATTATAGGCTTTGAGCCATTTTAACTGATTAACAACAAATGAAATAAATGCTTGGTATTGGATGTCACCCACAAAAGGGCTGGGATTTGTCTCAATATCATTTTCCAATATGAGATTATGCAAATAGAAATCACACAGGAGACGTTGTACCTTAACCCCATACAGTTTGCAGCATGTTACAAAATCATCTATAGTGTTTAACTCTATAGATTTTCCTTCCCTAATTGCTTTAATTTTTAACTGTAAATATCATAATAATACCATTAAGTTTTTGTTATTACCAAGAATATAGGGATTTGATCTGCATGCAGTCATTAAGAGGCATCCACGCCCCCCTGAAGGATGATAGGTTGTCCTCGACTGTCAAATAATAGAGGAAAGTACTGCACAACAGTTGTACAGCAAGGAAAAGCATGCATACTTATGATACAATCAATCAAATTATTGCATTACTAAAATCGATGCGTGTGATTAAATTGCAAATAGATATAGAAACGTTTGTAATGATTCAAATATAAGGATAAGGGACAGCTGATGTGAACAAGTACTAATGCAATTATTACGCACTCAAACTAATGTGATTGATTTATGATGAATTTCATGTATAGTAAGTTCAAAACCAAGGGTTTAGGAATCATACTTTCATTTGATATTTAGATAGAGATATAGGAAAAAGGGTTTAACATTACTATTGAGTTGTAAAAATGTGACTCCAATACCATCAACAGAGCTCTGTTGCCCACAGGTGTCCATAACCTTGAAAAAGTTGCTTTCTCACCCTTGGAACCATTATCTTTTATTTATGCTTAGGGAAGTGCTGTGTGATGTCATAATGGATGCCATTGTGCTGGCTTGGGGACCAGATAAATCACAATGCCATTCACCGAAAAGAAGTGAAAAGTGGGTAGGCCGGCTTGTGATGAGACCTCCTGTTCCAAGGGTTTTTTTTTTTTTTCAATTGTCCATTGGACCATATCCCTGGTGTGGTGGCCATGATGGGAATGCCACTTCACTGCTTCCTTATGATCATGGTAGGCTGGCTCTTCATGAGACCCCCTATCCTCCATCTGCCATATCATAGAATTGTTAGTGATATATATATATATATATATATTTTTTTTTCATATAGCACTTTCCTACTTATATATAAAGGATGGCTCAACACTCCTTAAGAGTAGGGATGGTGGAAGAAGTCTAAACATCTCAATAGAAAAGAATATGCCCTTATTCTTACTCAATAAATAAAAATCAAAGAAAGTTATAAAAATTTGGGGAAGAACCAACATGATAAAGATAATAGATCATACTAATTTTAGTGATAGTAAGACATCATAGTAATATTGGTGGTTATGTCCTTTTTCCTTCTTCTTATCACTACTAAAAAATTTCTAAAAAAATGACAATTTCTTTTGATTTGCTGATTCCAGTAAGCTTTAATTTGTGTAATCTTGTATAAATAGTATGTTTGCCTTCAGAAAAGTCATTAGAAATCCTCAAAATGCTGTTTTAAAACAAGAAAAATGCACTCTAAAAGTGTTGTTCCTTTGGAAAGGAACAACAAAAAACAATCTGTGGAAATGTTGTTCCTTTCGAAAGGAACAACAAAAACAATCTGTGAAACTGCTGTTCCTTTCGAAGGGAACAACAGAAACAATCTGCGAAACAAAAAAAATAAACAACACTACTATTGTTCCTTTCGAAGGGAACAACAAAAACAATCACAACCTTGTTGTTGTTCCTTTCGAAAGGAACAACAAAAATGATGTTCCTTTGGAAAGGAACAACAAAAATTTACAATAAGCAAAATAAGAACAGTTGAAGAAACATAATTCCATACAAAAAACAAGAAAAGTAAAAGAACAATCTTTATGTACAAATTTCAAAAGAAAGAAATGATTTAATGAATGGGTGCCGAGGAGGAGTTATCCCCTTCAGCAAGAATTTGCATGGTAGAATCTTCCCGTAGTTGTTGGTAGAAGGATTCTTGAGTAAGCGGTTTATGGTAAAGTCGCACTAGATGCCGGTTTACTTTGAAGGATTGTCCAGATCCATCAATGGTGCTTAATGTAATGGTGCAATTATCATGCACTTTTTGTATCTCGTAAGGTCCAAGCCATCATTTCTGGAGTTTCCCTAGAAAATCCTGAAACCTGGAGTCATATAGGAGTGCCCAATCTCCTTCGTGGAAGATTTTCTCTTTGATGAGGGCGTCGTGCCATTTTTCTCTCTGTTGTTGAATTAATGCAGTTTGTTGAAGAGCAGAGAGCCTCATTTCATCCAAATCATTGATTTGTTGTAATATTCTGGCCCGAGCTTCATTTAAATCTAAACCCCACCTCCTAGGCTGTTCTTAATGTTTGAATTGCAAGCTCTATTAGAAAGATGGGCTCTTTCCCAAATACCAATTGATATGGTGAATACCCTGTAGTACTTATCCATGTTGTTCGGTACAGCCACAATGCTTCTGGAAATATGTAGGCCCAGTCATGTCTATGTGAGGCAACTGTTTTTGTCAATATATATTCGATCACTTTATTTGTGCTTTCTACCTGGCTGTTTTCTTGTGGGTGGAATGGGGTTGTAATTTTGTGCTGAATGTGGTAATTCTGTAATGTTTCAGCAAGTTTATTACCTACAAAATACGGTCCTCCATCTGTGATTATGTCCCTTGGGAGGTCGTATTGAACAAAGATTTGGAAAAGGAATTGTATTACAGAGTCCTTTGTAGCTTTTGAAAGTGCCTCTGCTTCAACCCATTTAGTGACATACTCGGTTGCAACTAGGATGTATGTTATTTGGTTTGATGGGGGGTTAATGGGACTAAAAAAGTCGAGGGCCCAATGTTCAAATGGTTCAATTAATAATTGTGGATTCAAAGGCATTTCATTGGACTGTCTAGGGTGACCCACCCTTTGGCAGCTATCACAGGCTTGCACAAAATTTTTAGCATCTTGAAAAATGGTAGGCCAATAGTAGCTTGTCTGTAAAACCTTATGGTCAGTTCTACAATCTAAAATATGTCTGCCACATGGCCCATCATGGCATGCTTTTAGAATATCAAATACCTCGTCCTCTCGGACGCATCTCCTGATTTGCATATCTGACCCTGTATGAAACAGGTAGCCCCCAATCCAAAAAAATCGGGTACTACGATGTATTATCTGCTTTCGTTCATTAAGGGTTAGATGTTTAGGTAATTTACCTATTGCTAAATAATTTGATATATCAGCATACCATGGGGTTCTAACAATAACAACAAACAAATGCTCATCTGGGAAGTGGTCTTCGACTGCTGCTGCATCTATTGGCTTTGGCATTCGTGACAGGAAATCAACTACAAGGTTCTCTTTTCTAGGTCGATATTTAATTGTGATATCGAATTCCTACAATAAAATCAACCATCTTGTCACTCTTCCATTTGTAACAGGTTTTTTTGATAAAAATTCAATGGCAGAGTGATCGGTATATAAAACTACAGGATACCCAATTATATAATGTCTAAACTTATTTACAACATGTATTACAACTTAAAATTCCTTCTCATTCAGAGTATAGTTTAGTTCAGCAGGAGATATATTTTTGCTATATAATAGATTGCATATGGTTTTTTATCCTGTTCCTGCCCAAGCACTACTCCAATCGCTGTGTCTGAGGCATCAAATGAAATCTGGAATGGAAAATTCCAATTTGGGCCCCTCAATACTGGGGCTGTTGATACAAGATTTTTCAAATCCTTGAAAGCATGGTCACATTTATCTGTCCAAATAAAATCAACATTCCCTGTTAGTGCATATAAAGGTGCAACTATTCGAGAATAGTGTTATACGAATATTCTATAATAACCGGAAAATCCAAGAAAGCTACGTACCTCTATTTGTGTGGTGGGTGTAGGTATTAACAAAATTATCTGAATTTTGGCTGGATCCACCTGAATTCTAGCTACTGAAATATAATGTCCTAAGATAAGTCCTTCGGTCATCATCATATGACACTTTTCATGGCTTAAACAAAGCCTAGTGTCAATACATATTTGCAACACCTTTTCTAAGTTTTTTAATGCTGGCTCAAAATCATCTCCGTAAGGTGTGAAGTCATCCATATACACTTCGATCCCTTCATTTATTAAATCTGAAAAGATGCTGAGAATGGCCCTCTGAAATGTAGTAGGGGCATTTCATAGGCAAAAGGGTAAGACTTGATAGGAAAATGTCCCCCAAGAACAGGTAAAAGTGGTTTTGTCTTGGTCCTCAGGGGCAATCTGGATTTGATTGTACGCACTGAAGCCATCTAGGAAAGAAAAGAATTTCTTTCCTGCCAATGTATCTAATACCTGGTCAATGAAGGAAGGGGAAAGTGGTATTTCTGAGTTGCTTTGTTGAGTTCTCAATAATCTACACATATTCTCCACTTTCCGTTCTTCTTTGGTACCACTACTAATGGGGAGACCCACTTGCTATCAGATATTGGGTAAATGAAATTAACATCCAACAGCTTTTGTAATTCAACTTTCACAATATCTTTAAGGTGAGGGTTTAGTCTTCGTTGGGGTTGGCGAATGGGTCTCGCATATTTTTCGGTATAGATGTGGTGTGTACATAACTGGGGGTCAATTCCATTCATGTATGGATAATCCCATGCAAAGGCTTCTTTATATTTTTGTAGTAATTGGACCGTCTTCTTTTCTTGTTAAACAGTCAGATTTTTGTTAATGTTTAAAGTTTTTCCTGGTTCAATTTCCAAAATCTTACTATTGTACACATAAATAGTGGGTATTATTTGATCAGGAATGTCTTTTAGGGGATCTTCTTCTTCTTTATTATCAAATGCTGCCTTGATCATGTGACATTGTAGATGGGATCTGATTTGTGGTTTGTTAATAAAACTATTAATGATATCATCCTCTGTTTTATCTTTAAAATCGAGGGCATCTTCTATGGTTAGTGGTGATCTCATATTTTCCATAAGATATGATACATGTTACTTCTTTGTTTTGATTATTGATAGGCTTGGTTGGGCTGGGGGATATAAAGCTAAGTTCTTGACATAGTTTCCCCTTGTTATTGTCATGTTGCCTTGTCGGCAGCCAATATAAGCATCGGCAGTTGCCAACCAAGGTCTACCTAGAATTAACGGGTGTCCATCTAGTCGGTTCTTTGGGTTGATAACCAGGAAGTCAGTGGGATATTCCTAGGAATCTACGGATACCATTACATCTTGTAGTTTACCTTCTGGTTTGTCTACCGATTGGTCAGCCAATTCTAATAAGGTTGTTGTTGGTTCTAATGATGTAATGCTAAGTTTTTGACAGGTGGTGGTTGTTAGGATATTGAATGCAACTCCTAAATCAACTAAGGAATTTTGGAACAATTGCCCATTGATTTGCACTGTCACTATAGGATTTCCTGGGTCTTCATATTTTACAGGTGTTTCCATTCCTGATAATAAGTCAGATAGAGTACCGACTATTTGGACAGTTGGGTTGGTTTTTGTTCTCCTCTTTGGCTTCTTTATCCACAATATGTCTTGGATAGCTTGGAGGAGAGGGATTTTTATACACAATTTTTTTAATTCTCTCAGAAGATCAAAATCAAGATATTCTAATGGGTGAGGTATGATTAATCATTCTGGGAATGGTGGAGAAGAGATGGTTTCTTGTTGTGGAGTTTGATGTTGAGTTTGTTGTTGAACCACCTTCTCTTTTTGCAATGTTTGTTCTACAGGTAACTGATCTTCAGTGTGAACATTTTTGCCTCTCTCTGTTTCTACTATGCACCCAGATCTCAATTGAAGGTCATTACACTCCCTCAATTCAGTTTCTAATTTTGGTGGTTCCATTATTTGGACAGACTGAACTGGCCTATTGTTTGGGTTTGGGTTAGGTTGGGATGGGAGTTGTGGTCTTAAATTGGTTTGGGGTTTTTGTGGCAATGGATAGGGAGCTGGCAGTGTAGGTTGAGAGAGGGGAATTTTTCCACCTGGTTGATTTGTAGGTCTTTGCCAGTTTGACTGCCAGGTTTGACTCTGCGAAGTGGAGGGGGACCATTGTGTTGGATAAGAATTGTTTTGCCAAAAAGGTGGGCAGAAAGGAAAATTTGGCCAATTAGTTTGGTTTGTTTGATTTGGCCATGATGATGTAGGAAATGAATGTTGTGACCAATTGGGGAAAGGTGGCTAATTTTTCCACATTCCATTATATTGCTGAGCATTATATTGAGGAGGCTGAAAAGAAGAGAATGGATCAGTTGGCATACCTGATTGTCGTGGCTGCCATTGTCGGTGCTAATTAAGTAAGCATACCACTTTTGATTCTTCTTCTGCCTCTTTATAGACTGCTTTTAACCCAGGAAGTGAGGGACATCCTTTTGTGGGGTGATCTTTCATGCAAATGGCACAAACTTTGATTATATCCAACGGGCACTCTTTGTGGCTGTGTTTCTTCTTGAATTTAGGACAGAATATTGCCAAATTTTTTTCTGCTTCTGCTTTCTTTTGTTTGGCTTGCATAATGTCGAACTACATGGTTAGAGTCCCTAGAATATCTATTTTAAATCTTCCAGCAGATTTCCAATCTCTGCATGAGTTACACCTTCACTGGTGGTCTTATTATCCCTTGTGATCATGTCACGTTCTGCCGATTTTAGCCTTGTATTGCCCCTCAAACTGCTGATACACAAATCAATAATGTTAGCATAGCTTTCCTGATATATATCACCTTTTCCCATAATATTTAATTTTTCAACCCATTGATACTTCATCCCCCTAATTAATGTAGTCTTCAGCATATTATCAAGTAAGGGTAAAGATGCATAATAATATCTCTGGAGGTTGTATTGAAATCGTTCCAGATATTCTTCCAGAGTTTCATTGGGTTTTGCTGTCATCTGAAATATTTCATCTTTTAGTTCCCGGGACCTGCAATAATCTTGATATTTCTTTAGAAACGCAGCTTTCATCTGATCCCAATCATTTATAACACCCCCCACCTAGCCCCATAAACCATCATAAGGCTACTCATTTTAATGTGGAAGGAAATAGTTTTGATTTTTGGGGATCGGTGGTATAGTCATACCCCCTGCATAATACATCGAATTCAAATAGAAATGCATCTGGATCTTCCGATGTCAAGCCATGAAATGTAGGAATATGTTGAAGAGGAATGGATTTCATAGGTGCATTAACTACAGTATCCACTATGGGATATTGCAGTGTGGAAGTCTGCTGAGGTGTTTACTGGTTCTGGTTCTGGTTCTGGGCCATTTGATCAAATATGTGCCAATATCCTTCTGGGATCTCAAGGGAATTTCTAGGCTGACTAGGAGGAATAGGAATTACCTTGGCAGCACTCCCTTGATCTAGAATAATAAATATTCCTTGCTGGCCTACTGCCTAAGGATATTTAGGTCCTTTGTTTTGAATGATGTTGACAGTGCTTCCCTTATCTGGGCTGCTCACTGTTTGGACTATTTCAATAGGATATTTTGGTTCTTCTGTTTCCCCTATTTCCCCTTCTCCTTCGCGGAGATTTCTAGAGTTCCCTTCTTGTGGAGAAATTAGGCATGGATTCTCAATTTCTTGAGAATATTGCTCAATTCCTTCCGTTTGACTATGTATCTCAGCAAAGGCTACAGACGGTGACTCTGTGGCCTAGAGGGAACTAGTAGGCTATCTAGAAATAACTTTCCTAGGTCCTACTGATGGCTGAGATTCAGTTTTCTTAAGGATTTCATCAATGAAATTTGTTCGCCCAAGGGTCACCGGTCCCTTAGGTTTTTCGGATTTAGGAGGAATTTTGTTTTGTTTAGCTTTTCTATTCATTCAAAAGAACAAGCCTTCATTCCTACCTAAAGAAATAAGTTTACCCAATTCTGCTGTGAAGCGGGCTGTGAGCAAGTATTTTCCTTGCTCGGTGCGCAGGCTCTTACCTTCCGTCTTTAATACCCAATTCTTCCTAAGCAGAAAAAATCAAATGTGCATCACTCCTTCTAAATGGAATACACTCTCCCCGGCAACGACACCAAAATGTTGAGGTATAAAAGGTGTATTTTTAACGCCTATTTATCCTACATTAATTATCAATCCAAGAACGACTTTTTGTTTCAAGAGTGTACTCTATTTGAGACTACAATTTGAGCTAAGAGTAATCCCGTGAGAGATGTAGTACAGTATTCTAAATACAAGAGTAAAAAGATGCTTGAAAATAAATCTAATTACAATAACATAACTCAAATACTCTGAAACTTAAATATTCACTCTGCAAAACATCAATCAAGGATACAGTAGCAATAAATCATTCCTTTCTAAATTGATGCAACTGAAATCAAACTAGAATAAGGCAATCAATCTGGGAACGAGGAAACAATAACCAATGTTCTCTACAGTTGACAGTCCTGCTCTCAAGAAATCAAAGGAAAATCGAAATTGAACTAACTGTTGTTGAAAGTAAACGAAGAAGAACTCTTTTTAAAATAAAGAATTAGAAATGAACAACAATTTGTAATTGAATGGCTATGTGCATAAACAACAAACTGTAACAATGTAAATAAACAATCTTTCTGCAATCTGAAACTAATGAATTGGAAATGATAAGCACTATGGAATTGAACAACAAATACTAACTAATGAATCTGAACAACAACTCTGTACTTAAAGGAATCAAATAGCTAATCCTACCAATCCTGTTGGCAGCAAACGTTATTAAGTAGTCGAAAGGAAAAAAAATCCAATGGAACAACGAATAGAGTTAAATGTTGAACAACAAAGCTTTATAAGTAATAAAAAGATGAATTTTGCAGGAATTAAGATCTTTGTTGAAATGGAACAGCAATGCAATTCATTAGCACGCACAAAAATATCAATAAGCAATTCAACAGTAATCAGTTAACTCTGGAATTGTAATAAAACCAAACACAATTATAACACAATAGTAATTAAAGGATAGAAATACAAACAACAGGTTAATTCCACCAGGGCCGGGCCCTTAGCACCAGTGAAACACTGCTGGGTTACTTCAGAACTTGAGGAATAGAACGAAAACGCGTCTTTGTATTAATTGAACATAAAAATGTTTACAAGCGACCGCTCTCTGATCACGAGAGTCAATATAGTGCAGAATTACAAAAGGAATGTCTTTAATCAATTATTTGACTCCTTCAATCTCTAAAGGCATAGCCTTATATAACAATCTCGACGGACAAGACAAGGAGCCATATAAGATTTGAACAATGATCCCTCAGGATCGAAGGATCCTGAGGGATTCACTTCTTTTCTTTTTTTAGCTATCACTCGATCTCTTTCGGCTGAAGCCGAGCTGTCCCCTGCCTTATCTTAGCAATGCGTTTCGATTTTCTTCTCTTTGGCCGGATATGGTCTATCACTGGAGGAACAACAGTTTCTCCTGCTTTAGCCTCACCTTTGGTATAGTTGTTCACCTCGCTTAATTCCTGTTTTTGACAATAAAAGGTAGTTTTTAGTTACTTTTTTAAATAAACATAAATCTTTCCAATTCTACCATAATTCTGTAATAAATCACCTTTCTAAAGTAAAAAGAGTTATGTTTAAAGTAAAATAATGAGAAAACACATGGTGAATTCATACCTTTTCCAACGCTCAACACATATCTACTCAATCATCATCACCCTATATCTCTGAATATCTGCTCTTTGTTCTACAATAAAGGAGCTATTGCACAAATCTAGGCTCCAATATAATGTTGTAGCATATTACCAAGGGTTAGGGAATCTAATTACTTAGGAAACCCTACCTCCTAGCTGCCAACAAACTTAACCAAGACTATCCAATCTAGGACCATCCAAATCAACTTAAATACTTCAAAAGAATATACCTTTACAAATACTTAAGGGTTAATGTCTTCCTCTGCATTTATGATCACTGGTTAGGGCTTGCTAGCAGGCTGCTATATCCCCTCTTCTTCAATTTTACACCCCTTCTTAACTGCGACCTCCCTCCAATCAATTTTTCCCAAATTCCTCTATTGATCTAGGCTATTTATGGCCTCCAAACATGTCTTACGACCACCTAGCTCCAAGGAGACTAGGTCTCCGATCTGCTTGAAACCTCCAACTCCGACCTGCTTGTAGGAGATTTGTTCCACCAAAATCATGCCAAAACCATTGCCCAAATTTCCTTTAAGGGTTGCATATGCCACCTGAGCTCAATTCGAACTTGTAAGACACACAAAGAGACTCCAAAATAGCCCTTTACCTCCACATCTAGCCTTGTCCTCTAGCTATGGAAACCTCAAATATATTTCACATGAGAAGGATGCACTTGGATGTGACAAAATGTCTCCATGAACCCTCTTATTTATACAATTAAAAAGGGTGTAAACAAACAACCCTAAAGGGCACTCCTTCAATGAGGAGAACTTGAATTTTAGCCCTCACAACCACATCTTTATCTTCAAAAATTAATATCTCAAGTTTTAGACCTCAGATTTGAGTGATTTTTGATGCACCTAGTTGCTCTCGGGATCCTCTATGACCTCAAATAATCACATGTCCAAAAATCCTGATGGATTCACACTTACATTCTTGGGTGAAAATACCACAAGTTTGGGTTCTTAGCCTACAAGTCACTCTTGTGTGCCAATTCCTCGACAACCCTCTGGCCTAGGGTTTGGAGTACCTCTCAAGCTACAAATCTCAACACCTGGTAGGAAAAAAAAGCTACAAGATCAGGAGTGTCAAGTGGAAGCAATATGGAATGGAACTTTTTTCAAAGGGGGCTGATGCTCAATCATCAAAAGTGGTCAACATGGAACTAAAGAAAATACCATCTCAACTAAGAAATAATTTATGGTGGGGGATTTATGGAAAGCTCATCATATCCATGCAACGATGAATAATTTCCATGTCGAACACCAATCCATGGTGTTGGAAATATCAAGTAATATTGATGGTATGAGTTTTGTCATTTCAGTATATCCAGGAGCTATTGACTCTTTTATATCTCTAAATGCATTATCAAATATTAACCTTGAAGAAATTTCACAACATGATTTTACGCATGTAGAGATGGCATGTGGTATGAAAAGAAATGTAAGAAGAATGGTAACTTGATTGTGAGGTAGATTTGGGAGTATGTAAAACCAATGTAGCCTTGTACTCTACGATCCTAGGACTTTATGATGTATTCGTAGTGATGGATAGGTTGGAATGAAATGAGGCATAGACTGCAAGGACAAGGTACTGCACTTCACAGATGATGGCAACCAAAGAAAATCCTTGGGGGGAAAGAACTGAGGGGTGTCCCTAAGGTTCATGTCCTCAATGCAACTGATGAAATGTAGATGACATGGATATCTAATTTTCACGGTGGTAGCTCTAGATAAAAAGGGTGATTCATAAAATCTCGATAAACATCTAATTCTTATTGAATTTGAGGATATGTTTCCTCAAGAACTGCCTATGATATCACCAAAAATAAAAATTGATTTCACCATATAACTTAAAGAAATCTCTAAGCCTATTGCAAAGGAACCCTATCGTATGTCATCTCTAGAGCTAAATGAATTGCAAATCCAATTAAAGGAATTGTTGGACTCGGGGTTCATATGAACCAACATATCTTCATCAGGGATCCCTGTAATTTTTGTTAACAAGAAGGATGGGTCTTGGAAATTGTGCATTGACTACTGTTAGTTGAACAAGGTGACGATAAAAAATCAATATCCTCTACCAAGAATATATTAATTTCTCAATAGAATGAGAGGATAAATCATGTTTTCAAAGATAAATATGAGGTTAGGATATCATCAATTGAGAATCAAGGAAGAATATATCTGTGAGACAACCTTTAAGACAAGATTTGGGAATTATGAATTTTTAGTTTTACCCTTTGGCTTGAAAAATTCCCCATGCGTTTTCATTAGTTGATGAACGAAATATTCGGGGAATACTTAGATAAGTTTGCACAAGTGTTGGATGGATAAATTGTTCTTGCGGACAAGACCGATCTCCCTAGTACTAAAAGTATCTAGCAACAAACAACCAAATAAACTAATCTTTCTCTAAGCATATATGATCTATGAAAATCTCTATTGAGGTGTTAAGGACTTACCATTTGTCCAGTGCTTGTTTGAAGTCGTTATTGTCCCTCGCGTGCTTGAAGGAGTTTTCCTCGTAAACCTGCAGTCACAAACAAGCAAAATATTACATAGCACCTGTATAGAAATCATCATAAACCATGCTTATCATAGTGATCAAGGAATCTATGAAATAAACCATCGATTGAAAGCTTATTGAGAAAAATGAGTATATTTGTATTAATTTCAAAAGAAGAAAATCCTTACAACCTGAGCCTTGATGTTGCACAGGACTTTCCGGGGTCCGAAGCAGTAATCTCCTCTACTTTGATAAGCTCTGCACTCCTCCAACTAAGAAAAATAGAGGTATGTAATCTCTCCTCACAAAAGTCTTAGTCAACTAAGTCTGAATCTTAACAACAATTAACTTCAAATATTATAAAGCTTCAACTCCCCTTGAGGCTACCCAATGCCTCTTTTTATAATGGAAAAGAGGAGGTTTCTTGTTCCAACTATGAAGGGATAGAATCCTCCTTCAAAGGGGTAAGCTCCTCACATCAAGGGTTTAGATCCATAAGGTAAGGGATGCATGCATCTTATCAAAGCATACTCATTCCAAAAAATTCTCATCTAGAACCTTCTAGAATTGACCTCAAATCAACTTTTTAATTTTACTTTCTCACGTTTTTTGATCTTACAGGGGTCCACACCTGTAACATAGATAAAGTGCATTCAGGTACGCCAGAGAGATGAACATTAGGTGTGGGACCGCAGGAAATATAAAGAGAAAGTGCGATACCAAAGTTTAGGAGATTTTAAGAATTTTTCTCTAATTTTCAAGGCTTGACATGAGGAACTGATATGTTAGACTTTCAAAGGGATAAGTATGAGTAATAATGAGCTCATACATATAGCAGAATGTCAGGATGACAATTTTTAGTGTAACATATTGCCCCCTAAAGTGCAAATTATGGAATAGATGAAACTGAAGTTTGTCATATATGAAGAGTGCAGTACTTTATCATTTCGAGGATCATCCTGTGGACACCCCAGTCGGAACCTGTAAAAACATTCAATGAAAAGTATATATGTAATCATATCATCGCTGAGGTAGGCATTCCCATACTCAGATCAAAACTAACTAGAAACTGATTCAAATTATTCTGATACAGGAATGATTTTGAGTACATCATAGTATAGACATGTGTAGACACAGTATGGACGCAGCCATCTGTTCATAAATAGTCCACTGTATAAATGATAACAAAATTCCTCGCAACCTGGATGGTAGAAACTAGATCCAGGGTCTTGATCTCCGCATCTAGAACTAGTACGATTCTATCCATGTGAATGAATGTGTCAAAGTTGAACATGGTAGAAACCACTTGATTACCAGTCAATGATGTAAACTGTTAACAAGTGTGAGAGTAACCACCAGTAATGTCAATGGCTCTCAAAGTACTCAGTACAATCCATGAAATGTGAATGAATGAGCTGAAGTCGAACATGTCACGAAATCATTCGATCGAAGGTCAATGATGCAACCTGTCGTCGAAGGCGAGAAACCTGCCATTGAGGCATGCAGATTTCAAGGTACTGACGATTTCTGGATCAACTTCCTAGATAATGAGTTGTCGTCGATAGAAAGTGATCCGTCATAGGCAAGCCCACAACACGAAATCATAGATCAAGTTTTGAAAATATATTGGCAAGGACTGACTCAGGGATGGTAAAAAATGGATGACAGATATTTTGCAGATGAATGGTTTATTTGAACTGTCCTCTTGAACACATAACGACACTGCAGATGGCTTGGTAACAATTGACCCAAAGCTAATACCCAGAAACCTGCTGAAGACTTTCAATATGGTTTGATTAACTGTTAGGAAAAGGATTTCCCAACCCAGGTGAACAAAAGTGTCGTGTTCAAGAGTGGTTAACTGGATTTTCGAAAAATCAAAATACAACAAACAAGTCCATTTTTCTCTCTTTTCCCCCACCATTTCTGGCAAGTATCTCTTTATTTTTGACAAGCTTGAGGAGGATAACATTTGCTTGTTTATAAGCTCATCCTTCGGATGAGTCCAACTTATTTTAAGATTCGAACCCTAAGAAGGAGTGTTTTGTTCCTGTTTTGAAATTGAACAGGTCCTTTACTGTTAAATTTTAACGAATCCAGTATAGGAGAAACTCGGTGTTTTTCAATTTTAGGGAGTCAGAAGAAAAAACTTAAGAAAAATCCTTGGGTGTAATTTTTCATAAATTTAGTCTCTCGAGCCCGAAAAAGGATAAAAGAATGCGGGAGAGAACTCTATTGACTGTAATTAGTCAACGTATACCTTTTTCGTAAATAGTCCATTTCAGTCGGTAAAAGGGGTAAACTTATACTGAAGGGACGATCATTCATTTACTTTAACGAGTTCGAATAATCAAGTACTCGGCAATCTTTTCATATTTAGAGAGTCTGAAAAGGGCTTAAAAGAGAACTCCAATGTTTCGCTTTTTCGTAAAATTTTGAAAGAGTCCGAAAAAGTGATAAAAGTACGCTCTTTGTTGAAAAATGATCAACTCTCCTGAAAAATCCAATTTCTACACAAAAACTTGAAACATTACACATACCTGTTTAAGATAAGTAAAAATGCTTCAAAAAACACCCTTTTTAAAGTGAAAAATAAATAAATTAAAAATTAATCTATTCAAAAAAACTTATAAAAAGGACTTTTTCAACTTCATTTTTATCGTTCAAGTTCAGAGTGAAAAGTAGAAGCTTTTGGGTAAAAAAGTTCCTGTGAAGATTCTGGAAAATCCGTCCGTTGAAATCGAGAACCGCCAGTCCCAAGTAATCCACGACCTCTTAATCTTGCATTTCATCTATTTACAATTCGTTTTTAGGATTTAAATTTTATTTTTAAGGGAAAAATATGGTTCGAAAATCGCCTGCAGGGGTCCGCAGGTGACACACATGGTACGTGCGGACCCAAACTTTTTCTACAAAGAAAAAAAGTCGCGGGTCCGCACTTTCCTTACAAAGCGCATGCGTTCCTATGCACTTTTTACAAAGGTAAAGTGCGGTCCCCGCACGTTTAAATTTCAAAATCAATTTTCTCATTTTCCGCCCAAAAATTTTCAAATTAGATTGTTCTAACTTATATTTTTATGCATTGTAGGATTAGCAAGATGTTGATTTGGAGAGAACGTGAGCATGAGGATGTGGATGACACCGCGATGCTTCATTTGCCCACAATGCAGGCTTTAAGAGCATGCAGTTTGTATCAATTCTGGGCCATTCAAGGTATGAGGGCACAGGTAGACCCCCTGACATGGCTGGTAAACAGGTGGAACATGCAGGACTAGTGTTTCATTATTGGCGGCCACCGGCTCGAAATTGAGCTGGAGGATATTTATTTTCTAACTGGTTTGTAAAAGAGGGGTGAACAAATTTCTTTGTTTGGGACTAGGCCAGGTGGCCAAACTGTCGCTAGTCTTCGACAAGAGTTCTGTAATGATGAGGCAGACCCTAGGGACAAACGGATTGATATAAAAACTATCATCCGTCCCGAGCTGAAAGTGATTGCGTTTACTATTACCAGACTGTGTGGGAGTGCCGCACTGCATGTGGCTACTGGTTCCCAGATGCATATTGCTGTGGACTGTTTTCTAGGCACCATTTTCAACTGGTGCGAAGTTGTGTTGGCCAATGTAAAAGGCCAACTGACTAGAGCGAAAAATGGAAAACTAAATAACTTTGGATATGGATCCATCGTGGTCACGTTTTCTCTAGAGAGGGTACCCATTCTAGCTCTGCAAAATATTCCTGTTGATGCTGGTTGACCCCGAGAACCTAGGATGGTTCGTTGGGTTGCATTGATGGCCCATCACGATATTGAGGGCGCTGAGATTGTTCGATTTCCTCCTTCATATTTTCGTTGGCTGGACCGCCAACTCTTTGTCATTGAGGACTTTCCATATACCGGGATAGATTTCCACAGTGACTGGGAGATTACTCTCCCAGCAGGGGAACAGTGGGATGAATCAGGTAAAATCATTTTCAACGAATTCTAAGTTCTAATTTTTTATTTTTAATCGTCTTGTCAATTAATAACCAAATTTTTTTTATGAATGCAGATGTGGGTCCACGGCGACCAGCCCATCTCCAGCCCTATGACAGAAGACAACCAGTTGCAGCCGCACCAGCCCCAGTAGGCCAATCAGCGGAAATTTTGTCTGATTTAGAGCATCATCTAGAGCGTCTGACTCTAGATATTCCAGAGACGAACATAGATGAGATCCCACTCAAATTGCAGAGATACGTGATTGGTGTTCCAGGACCTTTTAGGAGGTTCCTGTGTAGGGTGGCTCGGGCAGTGGTTTTTTATCATGATCATCATCAGTGATGGAATGATCGTGTTTTAGACTCATGTTTTTGACTTTTTGTGTCATCATTTTTCCGATCATAAGGTGTTTCCAACCTATGATCGAAGATAATGTATATTTTTTGAAAACAGTTTATCCTATGATATATCACTATTTACCGGCTATCTGTGTACATATTATGGATGTTGTTTGTTTTACTGTTTTGATTATTGCAAATTTCGATTTATCATACTAGAAGCAAATACGTCTGCTAATGTATTTAAATGTCTTGGAATATGTTGATATTCAATGTAATCAAATTCACGTTCCAAGAGACGAACTCTTAAAAATAACCGTAATAACACTGGATCTCTAATGGCATAAATTCTGTTTAATTGTAATATAACAAGTTCAGAATCCAAACTAACAATCAAAATCCGAATTCCAAATGATATGGATTCAGATAATAACTCAATCACTGCACTATACTCGGCAATGTTATTCGTTGTTTGACCAAGGCTTACCCCATGCATGGATACTAACTCGTTAGAGGGTGAATATATAACCCAAGCTGCGGAAGAAATGTTCCGTGTACTACGACAAACACCATCAGCAAAACCAATGTAGGTTTGAAGAGACGTCGACATTTGCAATATCAAGAGTAAAACTCAGATAAGCAGGATTAGTGAAAACAAAATTCTAAACTAAGCACGATTTTCTAATCTAAAACACACCAGAAGTAAAGAAATCTAATCTAATAAAAAATCTCCATACCAAGTTAAGCATAATATCGCTTCAGATAAAGTCCATTTCTGGGTTTATCTAAAGGGAAACTGTCAAAATCTATCAGCTCATAGGCCCCTTTTGCTAGCTTTCTCTTGACAATGAAAGGGCCATGCCACATGGGCATGAATTTCCCAGCTCCTAGCTTATCGTTGGCTTGATCAAAAACTAAGACTAGGTCTCCTTCTGAAAAGTTTCGAGGGGTACCACTTCTATCATACTGGGCTTTTATTCGTTTAACATGAGCTTTGTTTGCTATTACAACATTTCGCCGATTCTCATCCAGTTGAGCCAAACGCTCAAAACATATCTACTCAATCATCATCACCCTATATCTCTGAATATCTGCTCTTTGTTCTACAATAAAGGAGCTATTTCACAAATCTAGGCTCCAATATAATGTTGTAGCATATTACCAAGGGTTAGGGAATCTAATTACTTAGGAAACCCTACCTCCTAGCTGCCAACAAACTTATCCAAGACTATCCAATCTAGGACCATCCAACTCAACTTAAATACTTCAAAAGAATATACCTTTACAAATACTTAAGGGTAAATTTCTTCCTCTGCATTTATGATCACTGGTTAGGGCTTGCTAGCAGGCTGCTATAGCCCCTCTTCTTCAATTTTAGACCCCTTCTTAACTGCAACCTCCCTCCAATCAAGTTTTCCCAACTTCCTCTATTGATCTAGGCTATTTATGGCCTCCAAACATGTCTTACGACCACCCAGCTCCAAGGAGACTAGGTCTCCGATCTGCCTGAAACCTCCATCTGCGACCTGCTTGTAGGAGATTTGTTCCACCAAAATCATGCCAAAACCATCTCCCAAATTGCCTTTAAGGGTTGCATATGCCACCTGAGCTCAATTCGAACTTTTAAGACACACAAAGAGACTCCAAACTAGCCCTTTACCTCCACGTCTAGCCTCTCTAGCTATGGAAACCTCAAATATATTTCACATGAGAAGGATGCACTTGGATGTGAAAAAATGTCTCCATGAACCCTCTTATTTATACAATTAAAAAGGGTGTAAACTAAAAACCCTAAAGGGCACTCCATCAATGAGGAGAACTTGAATTTTAGCCCTCACAACCACATCTTTATCTTCAAAAATTAATATCTCAAGTTTTAGACCTCAGATTTGAGTGATTTTTGATGCACCTAGTTGCTCTCGGGATCATCTATGACCTCAAATAATCACATGTCCAAAAATCCTCATGGATTCACACCTAAATTCTTGGGTGAAAATACCACAAGTTTGGGTTCTTAGCCCACAAGTCACTCTTGTGTGCCAATTCCTCGACAACCCTCTGGCCTAGGGTTTGGAGTACCTCTCAAGCTACAAATATCAACACCTAGTAGGAAAAAAAAGCTACAAGATCAGGAGTGTCAAGTGGAAGCAATATGGAATGGAAATTTTTTCAAAGGGCGCTGATACTCAATCATCAAAAGTGGTCAACATGGAACTAAATAAAATACCATCTCAACTAAGAAATATGTTATGGTGGGGGATTTGTGGAAAGCTCATCATATCCATGCAACGATGAATAATCGCCATGTCGAACACCAATCCATGGTGTTGGAAATATCAAGTAATATTGATGGTATGCGTTTTGTCATTTCAGTATATCCAGGAGCTATTGAATCTTTTATATCTCTAAATGCATTATCAAAGATTAACCTTGAAGAAATTGCACAACATGATTTTAGGCATGTAGAGATGGCATGTGGTATGAAAATAAATGTAAGAAGAATGGTAACTTGATTGTGAGGTAGATTTGGGAGTATGTAAAACCAATGTAGCCTTGTAATCTACGATCCTAGGACTTTATGATGTATTCATAGTGATGGATAGGTTGGAAAGAAATGAGGCATAGACTGCAACGACAAGGTACTGCACTTCACAGATGATGACAACCAAAGAAAATCCTTGGGGGGAAAGAACTGAGGTGTGTCCCTAAGGTTCATGTCCTCAATGCAACTGATGAAATGTAAATGACATGGATATCTAATTTTCACGGTGGTAGCTCTAGATAAAAAGGGTGATTCAAAAAATCTCGATAAACATCTAATTATTATTGAATTTGAGGATATGTTTCCTGAAGAACTGCCTATGATATGACCAAAAAGAAAAATTGATTTCACCATATAACTTAAAGAAATCTCTAAGCCTATTGGAAAGGAACCCTATCGTATGTCATCTCTAGAGCTAAATGAATTGCAAATCCAATTAAAGGAATTGTTGGACTCGGGGTTCATATGAACCAACATATCTTCATCAGGGATCCCTGTAATTTTTGTTAAGAAGAAGGATGGGTCTTGGAAATTGTGCATTGAATACTGTCAGTTGAACAAGGTGACGATAACAAATCAATATCCTCTACCAAGAATATATTACTTTCTCAATATAATGAGAGGATAAATCATGTTTTCAAAGATAAATATGAGGTTAGGATATCATCAATTGAGAATCAAGGTTGGGACACTTGGTCTCGAGTATGTCGAGTGCCACACCTTTGTATTACAATACTATTTGGCATAATACTAGGGTATCTTCCCCTGGTCTAAATGTTTCCAACGTGTTTGTCTCCATCCCTGCTCAGACCATAATTATGCCTACTCCTGCAAATCCAACTGTTTATGTAGGTGTTTCAGCGACTCCTGTGAGTGTTCCTACATTGATTCCATCGACTTCGATTTCTGGTGGAGGTCCTACCCTGTCGAATATCTCCCAATCCTTCATTGGACCATTTGTGAGTGGAACTCAAACTCACATCCCGGGTTCCTCCCAAGCTGTTGGTAGAATTCCTATGTCTGTTGGATCATTTGGTCCAACAGGGTTAACATATGATCAACATTAGCATTGTTTTCAGAGTCTTAACCAATAGTCTTACATCTTGTATGGTTCCCAGCAGTTGCATATCCAGTCAATAAATCCACAAGGATTTCAAGGGCAGTCTGGCATTTAGTCAGGGGGTTATAATTTTCAACAGGGTCCTATCTATGGTAAAAATCGACCTTATGGGCAGCAAGGACAACCTTACGTACAACAGGAGATGCCTTATGTACAAACTAGTAAACCTTTTACTCATCAAGGTCACTTTTCCTATTTTCAACAGGGACAACCTTTTGGTCAACCGAACCAGCCTCACTTTTAGGCAGGTCAACCTTTTGTCTAGCAGGTAAAACCCTCTTTTCAGTAAAGCTAGGTCTTTGTTTAGCCAGGTCAACCTGGTCCTCAGGGACAACCTGGCCAACCTCAGCAACCTCTTGGTATCATGTTGTCAAATCCTCAGGGTACCATCCAGCAACCCCAAGGTCAACCCTTGGGCTCACAAGGTCAACCATTGTGTTCCCAAGGTTACTTTTTGGGTTCACAGGGTCAACCATAGTGCAATCCATTCCAAAAATTTCAGCAAATAAATCCATACGTTGCGAATTATGGTTAGATTGGACCTTAATGGTCTACTGCGGGTCAAAATCCATTTTTGGGTCAGAAACCGGGATATGGTTCAAATCCACAAGGTTTCATTCCTTATAGAAAAAATTCATATGGGAAAAATCCTTAGGGACTGAACCCTTGGGGGCAGAATTTCTCCCAATCTGGTTGGAATCCACAAATGGGGATGTATCAAAGACCGAACATCATGCCCTTCAATCCGCAATTGTCGTTTCTCGCAACATTGGAACTTCCTGATGTGTAAATATTGACCAATGATCCAATTATTCATAATCCATATTGGCTCCCAGTTCCAACCAAAATTCTAACCGCTTACCCCAAGTTTGAAGGCAATTCTGGAGAAGACCATATGACATACCATCTTTGGTGCTCCTTCAATTCCTAGGTTGACGATTCCGTCTGTCTCTTTCTTTTTCAAAGAACGTCGACTGGTGCCGCTGCAAAGTGGTACATTGAACTTCTATACAGAAATTTTCAGGATTTAAACTCCTTATCCATGGCTTTCCTTACACATTTTCATTTTCCTATTCATTATAAAACAGTAACCCACCTCCTTACATCCTTGAAGCAAGATACTGCTATGCATATCTCTGATCATATCCATGAATGGAGAAGGCATCGTCGTTTGATCAAGTTTGATATTCCTGATCAATTGTTGAAAAAATGGTTTACCAAATCATTCATTAATAAGATCGCTAAGGATATTTCTATAGGGCCAGCTGTCACAGAAGAGAAAGACATAGCTCATGCTCAATACCTCGATTTGGTTTATTCCCAATCCAGCACGTTATATGATATTTTACCCAACTCTCTATGCTCAATCTCTTAGTTTGAAACCTCAAAATCCCCTGTGTCACCACCAGTGGATGGTGTCATTGGTTCTGTTTCCCAGACTTCCTAGAAATCTTCTTCTTCTTCTAAGCAAAAATCGCCTTCTTTGTCAAATTCAGTTCCTCAAAATCCTATGAATCCTGGAAAAACTTCAGAGGTCAATGTCGTTTAGTATTTTATGGCCGATAAATCCTCTAAAGGAAAAAATAAGGGTAAAGGTAAATCTAAATCTGATGCCCCAAAGCAGGGTTCCCCAAAACCTCACATTGATGATGGAGTTAAACGTAAACTAAAGTATCCTTTCCTGATATGTGACGACGGGCACTATACCAAGGATTGTCCTCGACGAGCTGAGGTGAGTCGTTTACTGAATGACGGGACTATGGCTATTCTTAAAGGGCCATTTCCATCACAGCAGACTCAAATGGTGGAACAACCCCAAAATTCCACCACTTTTGGTTCTCTGGTGTTCATGATGAATGGTGCTGCACCTGTCTCTATAGTTACCAGATCTAAAGATTATTCAGAATCACGTCAGTTGGTGGGAAAAGAAATCGATGATGCTCCTACTCCTCCCCCGTCCACTTCTACTCCTCTTCATATTGAAAGGCCTAATTCTGATCCCGTTGTATGAAAACCTTCTAAAGGCATGATTTGAAAACCCTAGTATAATCCGAATGCTCGTGCCACTCAACACTATAATATTGTTGAGGATTTGGCTCAGGCACCTTCCGCTATGTCCTTGCTAGAGGTGATTTAGAGTTGTCCATCACAACAGAAAGCGTTTCTATCCACTATCAGAGGAATCGATCCATTCGATTCAAGCCTCATTAATTTTGATTTGGAAAATTTCATTTCGCGTCTCCCTCATCAACTTGCTTTAATTATCCAAGTTGGTATTAATGGAAAGAATATTAGCCGAGCGGTCGTGGATGAAGATGCATCCACCTGTATCATGTTTGTTTCATGTTGGAAATCCATCAGTTCTCCAAATCTCAACCAGTCTCCAAATACTTTGAAGGCCTTCGATGGAAGGGACTCTCATCCTTTTGGTATCCTCCCCAACTTACCTATCACGTTGGAAGGAAAAATGGTCAACATTGAGATAGAAGTCACTGATGCCAAACTAAATTATAATATTATCCTCGGTCGTAGTTGGACTCATTCTATGCTTTGCGGACCATCCACTCCCTTTCATGTTCTCCATTTTCCGCACGAAGGAAAGATCATCACTATTGATCAGTTGTCCTTTTTTGCTTCCACTTCTTCAGAAGGCAATGTTCTTTATGAAGAGAATACCACCACACCCTATGAGAGTGTGGGGGCAATAATTTTCAAATATTTTTCCCTAATGTGTCTATTTTCTCTTCCTCCACTGAAAACTGCTTAGGTCAATATGATATCGACTTCTTATGATCCCTTGATCATCCCTTCCCCTGATCATGTCGATTCGTTTGGTGATGTGATGCCGTTAAGCCTGGTATAAGTCAATTATTGTGAAATCATCTCGGCTTCGGCTAAGAATTCTGAACATGATACTTCTAGAATGCATTTTGACACATACTCCCAGTATCCTTGGTTTGGTTCCTCGAACTCATCAGATCCCCTGAATGAGACATTTACATTAGACGAAAGTATCGTGGAAACTATGTCTCTCGGGGAAACACCTTGGAACAATACTCATCATAGTTCGTCGCTTGTCTTGAGCCCTGGAGTAGTTCATTCGTGTCTTGAAATTTTTGCTCCCCATACTTTGGATGATCCTCTCTCAACACTGATGTCGGCACATGAGGTTTTCTCTGAGGGGAACATGAGCAACATTACTATGACAATGCTTATCGACATTTCTGTGAAACCAAGAATTTTCGAGAACATTCACATTGGGGTGATTTGCTCTCCAGATGATATCAAGCTCTATACTAGTCTCTTTCAAGAGTTTCAATATTTTTTTACATTGTCCTACGAGGAAATGCTTGGCATCAACTTGAGTATAGTGGTGCATGAAATACCGACTTACCCTGATGCAAAGCCTATTCGTCAGCAATTTCACCTTGTGCATCCTAGAATGGCAACTGCCATAAAGGAAGAGTTTGAAAAACTTCTTAAGGATAGATTTATTTATCCTATTCTGTTGACAGATTGGGTGTCCAATATCGTCCTTTTCAATAAAAATTAGGGTACCATTCGCGTTTGTGTTGATTACCGAGATATCAATCAGCCCTGACCGAAGGATAACTATCTCACTCTGTTTATTGACCAGATCATTGATGAATGCGCTGAGAGTGATATATTTTCCTTTATGGATGGTTTTTCTGTTTATGACCAGATTAACATCCTGTCGGCTGATCAACACAAGACTGCCTTTATCTGTCCATGGGGAAGATTTTCTTACAAAAATCTCCGTTTTTGTCTAAATAATGCTGATGATACCTTTCAACACACGATGTCCTATGCTTTCCATGATATTAATCACATCATGCAGCCTCACCTGGATGAAATTCCTGCTCATTTAGCTAAGTGCCGCAACCATCTGGTGCACATTTAGGAGATTTTTCTACGTTGCTGACACTATAATATTCATTTGAATCTACACAAATGCATTTTCTGCTTTGAATCTAGCAGGCTCCTAGGTCTTATTGTATCTAAAGAAGGAATTAATCTCGATCCCTTGATATTCGAGGCTATCATTAATTTACCCCCTCCCTCCTCTTTATCTCAGTTACAGAGTCTGCAAGGGAAATTTAACTTCCTACATCGTTTCGTTCCCAACTACGTTGAGCTTGCTAAGGGTTTCACACGATTACTTAAACAAGGGATCCCATTTCTATGGGATGAAATTTCACAACACTCCTTTGATTCTTTAAAGAACGTTCCCATTAATGCTCCTTTACTGCATCCCTCGAATGATCATCATGACTATTTCCTTTACTAAGTAGCTTCTTCTGGTGCCATTGCTATGGTATTGGTCTAGGATGAAGACGATGGTACTGAACATGTCATCTATTACCTCAGTCGTAACCTTATGGATACAGAGACTCAATATTTCCATGTAGGAAACTGGATTTAGCTGCAGTATATGTTGTTCAAAGCTTTCGTCATTACATTCTCCTACGTGTGACTACCGTGATCTCCGACTGCAATCCTATGAATTATATTTTGACCCACTAGCTACTGGGGGGAAAATATTCAAAATGGATTGTCATTTTACATGATTTTGATTTGGAATTCACTACTGTCAAATCAAAGAAATCATTTGTTTTCGTTGAATTGATATGCTCCCTTCCCTCTGCCTTCGCTCCATTCGCTCTTGTTGAGCACATTCCAGATGACACTATCTTCCTGATCATGACTATGGATCCATGGTATGGTGATATCATTGTGTATATCCAAACCCAAACCTTCCGATCTCAGCTGACCAAGTCTGATCGTCAACGTATCCGACATCATTCCCAATCGTATCGTATCATTAGGGATACTTTATACCGTGTCGATGTAAATTCAATTCTTCATCGTTGTCTGACTTTTGAAGAAGCTACGAGAGTGCTCAACGAATACCACTATGGGGAATGTGGTGATCATATATCTGGCTATGAAACAACTCAAAAAATCCTTCATGCTCATTATTTCTAGCCTTCTATTTTCAAAGACTACATTCTTGCCGTCATTAAATTCCATGCTTGTCAGATTTACCAGTGAAAGATGGGCACCCCACCCACACCCTTACACCCAGTTGTTACCATTGGCTCGTTTTCCAAATGGGGATTTGAATTCATGACATGTAACCCTCACTCGGCTGGGGGCATGCTTATATCATTATCGCTATTGACTACTTCACAAAATGGGTTGAGGCAATGCCTACATAGGCGCTGACGGTAAAACTGTGACTCAATTTCTCCTCAATCATATTATCGCTTGGTTTGGCATCCCTCAAGTCATTGTCACCAAACATGACTCTCATTTTTTTCATTACATGATGGCTGAGCTGACTTCTTAGTTGGCCTTGCATCACGATAACTCAACTCCATATTACCCTCTGGCCAATGGCCAAGTTGAAGCAGTAAATAAAGTCTTAGTTACTATGCTTTAGCGCACTACTGGGATGCCTAAGTCAAACTGGAATTTCACGTTATTTTCAGCTCTCCAGGCGTACTAAACCTCGGCCAAGAATGCCACTGGATTCACTCTGTTTCAGTAAGTATACGGCCTTGAAGCAACCTTGTCGATTGAATGTGAAATTCCTTCACTCAAATTAGTTGTCGAATTGCATCTGAGTACCCCACCAAAATAGGAACGTCTCTTGTATCTGGAAAGGATTGATGAAACTTGATACTTTTCTGCTTTAGTTACTGAAGCACAGAAGAAACGGGTCAAAGCCCATTTTGATCAAATGGTTTCTCCACGTGCCTTCTCTGAAGGAGATTTGGTCCTTCTCTATGACCAAGAATACGATAAGTTGGGGGCAGGAAAATTTGAACCAATGTGGCATGGGTCGTACATCATAAAACATGTTTTTCAAAAAGGGGCTTATGATCTGATTGATTATGAAGGTAATCCTTTAGATAAACCCCGAAATAAGCTTTATATAAAGAAATATTATGCTTGATTTTATCGTGTAATTACTCTTGTACATTAGCGTGATTTTAATTTATGTACATTTTGGTTTGGTGTGTGTTTTCAAGAGGTTTTCCTGCTTATCTTGTTTTACTTGATTTGCAGATGTCTTTGACTCCTTGTGTCAGTTACGGTGATGGTGCTTGCCGTAGTACCATAAATCTATCTTATGCAGCCTGGGTTATCTATGAACCTAATGGTGAGTTAGTAGATCTGTAAGGTATATGTTTAGGTCGTACAACCAATAATATTTTTGAAAATAGTGTGGTTATCGATCTTCTGTCCGAAGCAATCACTCTCAGCATTAGAGAATTGGTTGTTAACCTAGATTCATAGCTTGTTGTCCTACAACTCAATGGGCAATATTATGTTAGAAACCCTCAAATTTTGAGAATGTATCCGCGTGTTCGTGTTTTGGAAAGAAATTTTGATTACATTACATATCATCTCATTCCACGACACATCAATACATTAGCAAATGCATTGGCTAATTATGTTCCAAATAGAAATTTGCAAAATTTGTAATCATTACACCATGTATGGAATAGGAAAATAATATATATATATATATATATATATATATATATATATGTATGTATGTATGTATGTATGTATGTATGTATGTATGTATGTATGTATGTGTTTGTGTGTGTGTGTGTGTATCTATATATATATATATATATATATATATATATATATATATATATATATATATATATATATATATATATATATATATCGATTTGGTTTCCAAATAGTATGTATGTATGTGTTTGTGTGTGTGTGTGTGTGTGTATCTATATATATATATATATATATCTATATATACATGTATATATATATATATATACATATAGATATGTATATATACATATAGATATGTATATATATATATATATATATATATATATATATGTATATATGTATATATATATATATATATATATATATATATATAGATTTGGTTTCCAAATAGTATTCAGAGTACATCATAACTCCAAAAAATAATATATGTTCTGGTACATAGCAAGACTCGCCGGTCTCAGAAAAACTACAAATGCAGAAAGAAAAACTAAACTAATTAGCGTGATGATCACAATAGCAGGCTATTGCTCGAATAACTCGAGTTAGTAGTCGGTGAATGCAATCGAATACTCCTATAGTATGCCACTAGTACTGTCAGGGAATGTCTCCCACTTGAGCATACTCTGGAATCCCGACAGTTAAAGCATCCAGGTTCCGAGAAATTTCTTCTTCTGCATCCACTCCTTCCAGATATGGATTAGCCTCGAAATATCTTGCCACCCTTCTGGCGATAGGTGACATCCCTGCTGGCCTCTGCGCTCTGTCATCTGTGACACAAAAGGTTTCAATATCAACACACACACATAAACATGAAAAATATAACAAAAAACATGTTTTACCTCTGTTATCCCAGTGTTCACCCTCTGGAAGTGGTAAATTGGGGTCACCTCGAAAATCCGTCCCAGAGTATGGCCAATCCTCCACCACAATCAATGGACGCCTAAGCCATGTAAATAAGGAGGGCTTGAATGACATCTATTTCCCGCCTCCTTTGCGAGGCATTAGATCTACCCACCTTGTCATTCGTAGCTCCCGTAGTGCCGACGCCGCTACCTCTACCCCGTGGTACTGGAACAGTGGTACCTGTCCCAGGAAGATTTCCATCAAAATGGATTTGTATCTGAACTAATTCAACTTTCCATTTTTTCACTTTGTGAGCTACTTTTTCATGTTTTCCACCATGGCCTCCGACGAATTAAAAATGGTGGGTTCCATACAATACAACGCACTCTGTAGTTGAGCCTTGGTGGCCTCATGTGGTGCTTGTGCCCTAGCCACACGTGTAATTGTATATAGCACCACTTTGAGTGGTAGGTTTCCCACAATTCTTATTTCTATCTTCCCGCTCGAAGATCTCGTTGCCTTGGAGCATGCTCTCCTAATGAGCATGTCCATGCTTTCGCCCATGATCGGTGCCCTGCCCATTTTAAACACAATAGTCTTACATGATCCTGACATGGGACCCTCGCACCGATCTTCTGCGGAAACTATTTTGAAATCCGCCTCCCAAAAATTAATCATGCCATCAACAACAACAAAAAAATGTATTGAGATGAGGGGAATAATTGCGCCTCTTACCTGGCATTGAAGGTTCGTTGATTGGCCTCCCAGATCTCCCGCGATATTCTCGTGAAGAAATGAGGTAAAAGAGGGTGAAAAACTTCTTCTCAAGAGTTTGAAGGTAAAAAGTGAAATGCTTTTTACTTTCCCTATTTTTAATAAGTGTTCAAAGTCACTTTAGGGTTTTTTATCATAATTTAATAATATATTACCATTTTATGTCGAAAAAAGATTATGGGTTTGTTCTTGTGCAACGACAGGGTTAATTTCTTCACGGATGACATATTTACGAGTTCCAGTTTACTACTTTTTCAAACTTGATTAAAAATAAATGAAAAAGTAACTCCCTGAAGTCATATTTCAGCTATTTTTTGACTATCTAAATGTGAAAATAATGCTGAGTTATTGTCGCTTTTAACTCTTTAAAGTGCACGAAATTTCATTTACCCAGTATACATTTACCCCTTTTTTAGGTTGAGATAAATTATTTACGAAAAAGGAATACCTTAGTCAATCGTGATTAAGAGGTTCTCTCAGAATTTGTTTTCTACCTTTTCGGGTATGAGGGAACATTTACAAAAAGGGCCATCTGGAGTTTTCTTTTCGCCTCTTTTCAAACTCTCTAAACATGAAAAGACACCGAGTTCCACCTTTGTCAGGCTCACTAAAATTTAACGACATTGGATCCGTCATCATGACACCACCGAGTTCCTCCTTCCTGGGGCTCGTAAAATGTACTAGGATGGATTTGTCCGAATGAAAAACTTATATGACAAGCATATGCTATCCACTTCAATATTGTATTTAAAAATAATTGCGGTAATCGCCAGAAATGTTGGGGGAAACTGGAAAGTATTAATCAATTGTGTTGACAGTATTTCGCTCTTGAACATGACACATCCTATTTTTCGTGTTGAGTTTGGGACATCCTACATTCGTCACTTTGCCTCCATGTGTTTGGGAAATTTTTTCTACCTCTCATGCCATTATCACTTTCATCAACATGACCTTTGATTCCATTTGAGTCGAATACTGCCAAACTCTAGAGTCGTGTTGCTGATATATTCAAGAGAATTTCCTTCTGCATCTTATTAATTTCCTGGTCCTTTGATCACTTTCATCATTATATTATTTCCTTCATCTCGTGTCGATGATGTGGGGTGCATTATGGCCCTCCTTCGGTGGATCGCTTCTTGTCGACTTCAGCTCATTATCCGAGAAGTTGATCTAGATATCCCTTTTCAGTATCGTAGAGCCTGCATGCCCTAATCGCATGTTGTTTGCATTCGACGATAGGCTCACATCATTGGCCTTCGATCAGATGATTTCAAGGTTGTTCGACGTCAACTCCTTATTCACATCTCGGGGATTGTACTGCTAGTATCTTGAGGGCCATTGTCATTATTGGTGTTTCCTCTCACGCTTGTTAACAATTTACATCATTGACTGGTAATCAGGCGACTTTCTTGCATGTTCGACTTCAACTCATTCATTCACATGCATAAATTTGTACTTGATTGGGTCGTGATAGAGTGCAAGACCCTGGGTTTTTTTAATAAAGCCTAGGCTACGAGGCGATATGTATTTTTCATGATTATACACATGAATCTTTCATTTGGATGGCTGCGACCATACCTCAGATCCTATTTCATGATCTCTTTTAAGGATGGCTGCATCCATACATCATGTAATGTGATTATCTCAGAGATTTCAGTTATGTATATATGTGCTTTTTTGTGCAGGTTTTCCAATAACGACATCATGATCCTGGCACGTCCTCGTAAAGCATTTCACCCCTTACTCTCGTTTGACCTTCATGCTTTAGGGGGCATATGTTACACAACAATTTGTGAGTGCCCCTGTACACCCCGTTCCTGATCCTGAAGACCCGTAAAAGTGACCCCTGTGTCTATTCTCCATCATGAAAATGTGCCATTATATCCCTTACAGCATATTGAGAAAACTCTTTGTTGACCATTCCTAAAGCATCTCCTTAAAAACATTGTTATATGGAGCAACGTGCCCTCTGCTTGTCTTGCTCACGCTGATGGCTCTTTTTTGGTCTGGGGTAGCGCCGATTGATGCTGGAATGGGAATCATATCCGCGCTGATCCTCTTCTAGAATTTTTTTTATAAATGGAAGTGAAGCTTTGAGATCTAGAAGCTTCATGGCAGAGAGCTGGTTATTTGTTCCTGAGGATAGAGCCGAGCTTCTCCCTTTGGGATTATGGTTCCTACAAAAGTGGAACCACCCAAATGGATAACCCATTTCCCCACCTTAAGTGGATCCATGTTCCCTCTTCCCTTGCTATAAAATGGAAATCCTCCCATACCTTTGCTAGTTATAATAGAGATAGAAGAACAATAGAGAGATAATTGTTGCTATAGGCGTTGAGCGAGAGTTAGGACCTTCAGCCCCTTCATATCAAGTTGAAATGAGCACTTTGGAGACGTGCCTGGATCCATACCCATTGAAGGAGAACTGTGACATCAAGGCGTAGGTTGTAACTCCTCCTCTCTATATTAATATAATACAATTGATTCTTTCTTTCCATTCTCGTCTTTAATGTATGATTGGATTTCTAGTTCTCCTTGATCAACTAGATAGATTGTTTATGCAAGATATATGTTATTCTTTCACCTTTGTTGTTGTTTGATCCCTTGTGAAGGTAACCAAGCGCTGGCGAAAATGAGGATCTGGCTATGGAACACAAAGGATCAAAGGATTCAAGCGAGGAACAACATTAGTTCGAGGTAGGTGATCTATTCTCGATTTGTGTCCATTTGCAATCTAGGAAAGTAGGCTTTAGATTGTTACCTGTTGTTACTAGACCCTTCCTAGAGCTAGAGGGATCATCTTTGTCTGTAAAGAGGATTTTCCTAAATAATAGAAATATAGGAAAAACTTTATGTTATGTAATCAATGTGTCATTGAGAAATTGTTTGATAAAAAATCAAACCGTGATAAGGATTTTGAAATTGGTGAATTGTTTCAGAAGTGGGATACATCCCATAAGATGAAATGAAAGCACACTAAATTTCAACACCTCTAGTTATACTAATTTAAAATATATGAAAAGTTTGTTCCTTCAACTTAGACTGTTTAATCATCGAAGGGGGAGTTGCAAGTTATCCCAATTAATAACTAAATCTTGAAGATATTTTTTGCATGAAAATTTTATTTCCATAGTTTTAATTACTTCTGTACATATCACAGTTGTTAGATATTTATTTTTATTTCATTCAAAAAATTTAAATTTCTTTAAGTTATATTGCTCATTAAGTTTTAAGTTTCTTGTACAATTTTATGCTAACTTACATGTTGTTTTTGTAGAAATCAATTATGATGCATGACGATGATAGTAATCTAAGCCATCAATCATTAGGGGTGGTTTATTTCAAGTATCCTTAATAGAATATGAAATTTTATTTGAGATTAAGTTTTACTATGGTGAATATTTATATTTAATCAATGCTTATCTTTTAATGTTTGATCCCATAATGAAATAACTCATTTATTGAATATTACAAGATCTTTGTTGATTTAAAACATAATAAGAAATATAAAGAAATACTAGAAGTGAAACAAGGTTTATAAGACTAAGTTTTAATACCTCATGTAGTTTATTAATTAAAGTAAATCTTGCATCACCCCTCTTCCTATCGCCCATTATCCATATACAAATTAATAAGGTGCAATCAATAATTCAATAAATAGGAAGTTGAAAGAAATCGAAGTAGTGTGGGAAGTAGAAACAAATTTATCAATGTTATGGATGCTCACTGACAGTGGGGCCATGCATGTATGATACTAAAGAAACTTCATTGGGGCTATTGACACTCATTAGTGGTGAAGCAATGTTGGATTAAAGGATATTAGGAGCACACATGTGTAAATATTGATGCATATAAAAGATTTGGCCTTCTAACTTAGTTCATAATTAGTGAAGTAAAATTCAGGAATTAACTAATGCAACAAATTATGTGACAACAACATGGAGTTATGAATATTTGGAACTACAAGCTTATCTTTTACAAGCATTAGGTATAAATATTCCTGGGAAATTTTCAAAATGTTGAAGTATAAGATTAATATTTCATATTTTAGCTTAAATACCATCCTTTATTATCAATGGTACAGATAATTAGTTCTTTCAGCATGTCGCCAATTATTGTAGCATGTAGAACAACCCCCATTGTGATATGAATTATTCATAAAATAATAGAGAGCCATCCAAATTTTCTTTGTTTTTTATATTTTATACTTAGATTTTTTTGTAATATTTTACAAATTTCCCTTTAATCTATTTAATATTTTTTTCTTAAAACTTAGTTATTCTTTTGATCATTAATTTATCGTGTACAATATCATAGAAAATGCCTCTTTTAAATCTAGACTTACTTCAAGATTTATTGAGATTGCAATTTGTGATGCCTAGATGTGGGTAATTTAGATCTAGATCAAACCAAATCTAATACTATTAAATGAAGTCCGGATGCCAAATGTTATTGTTTATATCAAAATCTAGATACAGTTTAAAGAATATTTGTATAAGTCGACCCATATGCCAGATGTTACCAGTTAATTCCTCTATATGCTCGGATATCAAATTTCAATATTGATTTTTTTCCTTTACTTTTTCATGATTTTCTAAGTTTCACAGGATAGATGACGTGGAATTTATGATGTTTCAATTCACCTATCCTATGTGGTTGGTGATTTGGACTAATGACCTCTCATACATGAATACTAGATGTATATTTATAAGCTCGTATCCAACAAGTTTTTTCCGAAATTGTACATGTCTTAAATGCTAGATCACAATTGTTTTCAATTGTATCAATGCGTTATTCTGATGTCTCAAATGCTTAGATCGCATATTACTTTTCCAAAGATTGATATTGACATCAAAGAAACATATTGGATGTTGCATATCGAATGCATCTAAATGCAAAAGAATTTCTCATGCATGTCAATATGATATCACAAATGCCTAAACGTCAAAAATCAGTTTTTTTTTATAATTTACATATGGATCTAAGTAAAACATTTAGCTAGTTATTTAAATTATCCTTATATCCAAACGTTGATACTCTATCCGGGTGCGAGTATGGGGATTCCAAGTGTTGGGGGCATCTTATGCTCATTTAATGCCGGTATACATAAGATATTAGGCAATAAGTAAATATGTGTAATAAAGGGTAAATACATGAATTAAATGTCACAAATGATTAGTTGGGAAGGTAAAACCACTCCAACCATCCTTTTAATTTATAAATACATATGAATAATGAATAATGAATAATAAAGTGGTTGGTTGACATCCACAAACATCTCTTCTTCTTTGTATGTGAATTCATTCTTGATGTTATTGGTATGATGTAACCCGTTCATTCTTGATGTTATTGGTATGATGTAACCCATTCTTGATTGTGTGTTAAAGCCAAGTTTTCAATACTTTGGTTTCTTTGTCGTTGGCACTATGTCCAGGACTGTAACAATAATGTATTTTGGTGAATCAAATATGAATGAGGTGATGAAACACATGTTTGAGGGGATGATCTTTTTTTGAAGATGCTAAAAAAATTTGTTTTTACATGAAATATCTCTAAATGTTGTTTTCTTGTACAACAAAAACCAAAATTGTTATGAAGAATTATTATATACTATGTTTATGGATGATAAAAATAAAAGAACATGACACAAATATGACTTTTGTAAGTAAAAAACTGAAATATTTTGACTGCTCATGGTTGTTGTTCTACTAAAGACTTCGTTAGAAGAAACTAGGATTATGAGATGAAGAAAAATAATCTTATGTTTGAGATCATCCAAGATTGTAGTTAAAGTTGTTTAAGACTAAAATGAATTTATTCTAGGAAAGTATTGACTTCCCATGGAATGAGGTGGAGAGTGAAGCTTTCAAAATATAGTGTGCAAAATTGAGGAAATTTCATCTTTATCTAATATTTTACACACAATACTATTGATTGGATGGATAATCCAAATTTTCTTCCAAGTAATGGTCGATCAAGCATAAATATGAGTATGAAGAAATTTTGACTACTAGAATAATCAATGTTGATAGGAATTCTTGAGTGATGAAGTTTGAGGATTATCATTGATGGTGGTCAATGTGCATCAATTCTCCTTTGCATCTAGAGGAAAATATTGGCAATAATGATACGCATATGAGGAAAAATAACAATGATTTATGTGATAAAAAACTAAGTATCATTCACCTTTATGTCTTTAATTGGTCGAGTTGTATATCAGAGAAGGAGTTCCAACTATTGTGATAGGATTTTGTTAATAGATGTATTAGTTAACTAATGCATTCACATGTTGGTTGTTCTGAGCTAATGGCAGACTGCCATATAGATGATATCCACGATGTACGTGGGGATGTTTGTAGTTGATGGATCCAAACATTGAAATGTGTTCCAAAATGTGAAAAAATTATGTTTCAATCACTAGAATATGCTTAGGAGTCCATATGTATACTATAAGTCAAATTTCAACTACTTGACCAATTTATATGGAATGGCGCAAATCAAGGAAATTCTGCGCATGCCGCCAATATATAAATCATTATTCTCAAAATCATGGAGATTTCTATGGAGGCCATTCAACACCCTCCCACTTCAAAAGGGGATGCATCATGCTAAAACAAAATGTTGTGCATTACTTTTATAATATTCCCTACAATCTCCTTTTTTCATGTATAAGAGATCATTTTTGTGTTGGCCTCTAATATATGTGATTTACTTGGCCAAACATCTATTCTCTGTAGAGCTTCATCAAATTTAATAACGAAAACTTCATGCACTACTCTCATATGAGAGATTAGTGATAAAAAATAAAATATATGTTGAAATATGGAAATGATGTTGGACAAGTCTCTTTCATCCCTATAAACCATTTCATTTAATGAAGAAAAGTTCAAGGATATTTCCTTAATATAGAATGTCATTTTCCTTTTTGAGGATGTGATGAGCATGCATTGGTGGACAAAGATCCATTTGTGAATAACTGTAACAATAATATGTGGTAGTAGCGGCAATGTTTTGTTAGTGGAAAGAAGTTATACTTGTGTATATGCATCATTTATATGGGTAATGAAGACATTATTGTGGAAAAATCAGTTAAAGGCATTTGTTCTAGAAACTCAGAGGAAAGCTGAAAAAATGATAGTCACAAATCCATCTAAGGATTTCAAACATGGTGCTTGAAACTATGCTTTTAAATTTTATTATGCACTAGTGGGGCTTCTAGTACATGCTTAGGATCTCTCATATTCACCCTTCCTTCCAGCCAATGGATTGGATGTTGACTAGAATATTTAGTCGACTTGTGCAGCTAGTAATTGTTTGAACTAATAGTCAACCTGACGAAAATAAAAGATGAGATGCAACTCGATGGAGGAAATATAAAAATAATTGATAGAGACTTTCTTATGAATGGATGATTGCATATTTATATTAATGCAAGAGTCGACTTGGTCAACCACTCAAGTAATTCAACTATTAAGTCAAACTAAGACTAAAAATAATTATAAAATGAATTTAAGTTATGGTGCAACTAAGAAGAAGTTTATTTTACTATTGAATCTTCTAGAGTCGCCTTGAATTCACTATATGAAGGGCATACTCTAGATTCAAGTTGAAAGCTAGTGCCAACTCTAGATTATTTTAGCATGTTGTCAATTAAATAAATTGTGTTATTATTGTAAAATATTTCCATGTAATGATTATTTTATTGCTAACATTCATTGACACACCATCAACAAAAATTGTAAAATGTTGATATCAGGAAAAAGTGTTAGCTAAAGAGTCATGTCGAGTCAAGTCACACGTGAAAAAATGAGTCATAGTAAGTTGAATTTCGTTCATATAATAAAAAAATTACAGACTCTGATTTATTCTTAGAGAAGAACTACAACCATGATTTATAGTTGTGTGGTATCAAGCATCATAAACAATAGGAGAGCATTCATTATAGCTGTTTATGATTGATAAAGCAAATGAATAATATTTGATTGCAAAAAATATGAATAATGTTGAAGAATAATCATGATTAATAGTAGCAATAGAAGACATATATTGAGAATTAAAAAAAACATCTAAGAAGAGAAAGAGTCTATTTGATTAAGTGTTATAGCAGGTGGTTGAGCAAAGAAGACATTCAATAATGAGACATATGATGACATGGAAACACATAAAAAAATAAATGGACAAGATGATGACTATATAATGTTGAACTTATTGAACCCCTTGATATGAGAATAATTTCTTGTTATGACAAAAAAATAATAATAGGATGGTTGATGTTGTAGACTCTCATTGATCCCATATAAATAAACTCCGTAAGTGACAAGTCAATGCGATGGAATAATATAAGTGTGGAAGAGACCAACCATATTCAAGATGGTTTTCCTTAACTATTATGGGGTTGAGTGAAAATTTATAATAGTAGAGGAAACTAAGCGCTCTTAAACTATATAGAATGATTGAAAAGTAAAGACACTACAAGGAAAAGACACTCTAGCGGAGGCAATAAAGGAGGTTTTTGGTGTTATAAAATTGGCCAAAATTGTCAAAAAAACATTTTATACAACAATCCATTTATGGTTACGAAGGTTTTGGCGGAGCTTTTAATGGAAATTCAACACAACTAAAAAAAAATGGGCTGATGGAGGTTATTACAGATGTTTTTTTCATCGGTGTGCTACTCTAGATTTAACACACCAGTGCGTACATGTAGAAGGTGCCCCAGGGTGGTCGAAGGAGAATTCACCGGGTTGTTAAGGTATAAAACCGCACTGGGCATAGTGTTGGTGATACGACGCGCGGGGCTATTCTAATTGGTCTTGGGATTTGTGTGGTGCCCATAGGTCGTATCAACGCACTGGTGCGTAGACTTATAGAAACACACCGGTGTGCAGTATCACAAAAATGCACCGAGATTTATAATTGGTATCGGTATTTGTGCGGTGCCCATAGGTCATACAAATGCACCGGTGCGTATAGACACATAAATGCACCGGTGCCGAGTATCACACAAACACACCGAGATTTATAATTGGTATCAATATTTGTGCGGTGCCCAGCAGTCGTAGAAACGCACCGGTGCGCTTCAGAATACAAACGCACTGGTGTACAGTAACTGTCACGCCCCAGTTTTCATTTTTTATTATTTAGAAACATCGACCTATGACAGTGCAATTATTGTGATCTTTTAAAATTCATTATTCATCAAAAGTCGACACATCTTATAACATTATTCATATTAATTAAATTTTTATTAATGCATTTGAATGTGATGTTTGGATTAATTTGTTATATCATATCATAATTATTGTGAGTTTTTAAAAATCATTATTCATCAAAATTCGACACATATATATCTTATAACAACATTCATATGAATTAAATTTTTATTAATGCATTTGAATGTGATGTTTGGATTAATTTGTTATATCATATCATCAAATTTCATATCTCTTCATTGTAATATTTAATCATCCATAAATTTAATTAGTGGTGTTATATTTCATAGCAACAAGGGAGAACGCAATAGCATAAATTAAAACACACACACACACACACATATATAAGGCGGTCTTTGTCATACAAAATGGGACAGTTATTGGTATCCCTTTGTCTTTCAATTGGGACACTATGTCCATTACATTTAACAAAATGTCTGATTTCACAGGATAATATTTCAAAAAATACAACGCCTTGCTTTGATATCCAAACATAGTGATCATCATTCTTTGTTTGAACTATTGTCACTACTAGAGCTACTTCCATTATGGGTTATTTTCAGGAATGTTTTGTTCATGGTGTTGATTGTTTTCTTCTTCTTCACATTCCATCTACAAACATAAAAATAAACTGTAATGAGTGTATATACATTGGTGAGAATAATGAAAATTGCAATATTAAATAATATAAATCAATGCAAATTGAAAAGAAATGACGTATCATTGCAACAATTGACTCATAAACTATACAGATTCTTTAAAAACCATGTAACATGCCATCTTTCAAGATTTCATCTGTTGGCGCAGTTCCATACTTTGTTTCCTGCAAGTTTTATATCCCATAAAAAATCACATATTTAATATAAATATTTTTTTGTTTTTATTAATTATAGACGAAGCTAAGTAAAAAAAGATCAATAGATGCATACAATTTCCACAATTAAGTTCTGATATGCCAACATATACTCACAACCCATATTTAACCCAATTTCAATCAATTCCTCTGATGGTTCTTCTTTGTATGTTAGCACATGTTTGAAGACATTCAATTATGATTTTTGTAAAACAACTTAAAAAATACAAAAATGAAATCTAGTTAAGTTGTTATAAGGAAGTAACAATTACTCACAAACTTAGATATAAAACCTTTTATTCCTTGTCGTCCTGTTTTATGTGCTGAACGAGTTCCATTTTCTTTTCTTTTCTGCAAGAAAATACTTGAAAATTAATATTTAATGCTAAATTGTTTATTTATTGTACTTAATGATAAAAAAATTCAATGATTACATATTACATTTGAAGTACGTTGTTGTTGAGATGGCTCCTCCTATGATGCAATTTTGTCCATTTATTTGACCATCTCCTTGTACACCTTTTTGGACATTCCTAAGTTGACATATTTTTGATATCATCTCGTTCATCTTTTGAGATTTTCATAATCTTCCTGAAAATGTAACATGACAATAAACTATTTAATTTTTATATTGATATATGAAAATTGAATATAACAAATGTGATATTTATAAATAATTCTAGACAAAAATTTAAAGGAATATTACTTTTTCATTCCTTATTTTTTGTTGTTGGAATTTTTTTCTATTAAAAGTCTGACATGTCTCATTGACCAATTCTTTGGAAACTCTTCCTGTAGTTTAGATAAAATTTGGTTCTTGGAATCATTGGATTGGTTTTTGTATTGTAAGTGGAAATAACGTCTATAAATTTGTTCCACTAGAAACTTTTGTAAACTACTTTCCCCCTTTCATTAATTTCTAGCACCACTCCAGATGAGCTAAGGAGAAATTCATTTTCATTTGCATGTTCTATTTTTTTCTTATCTTAGAACAACATTCCTTTTCTGAGTTGTTGGTCCTTGTAGAACATTAAATAGATGTGAATAAATGGACTGTTTGACACATGCTATCTAATAATTTTAATTATATTATTAATGAAAACTAAAAAAAAAAACTCATACTGGATCGATAGTGTTTTTTCACTCACCTAATTCATCCTTTTGCAATTTTTCCATCAAGCTTTTATGCTCTTCTGGTCCTAGATCAAAAATAATCTTATTGAGTTTCGTCATTTTGTGGCTCTGCATGATACACAGTAAATAATACATATTAGTTAAACTTACATATAGTTCAAAAATAATATTTTTTTGTATAATTTACAAAGAAATTGCCTTTTTTTCTTTTCTTGATGTGTTATCAGTATTTTTGTTACTTGATCTGTTGTCAGTCATTTCTTTATCAATCTCAAACTTGTACCATATCATTCATTATTATATTTATAAATAAATTGTAAACTTTTTAGGTTAAAAAAAAAATCTCAAGAAACCGGTGCCCCATTCATGGTGTACGCACCGACGCAGGTGTGTAGGGGTCTTAGAAACACATTGCACAAACAATATAATAGACCATATAGTGCTCTATGTCAACAAGGAGCACCAGTGCGTTACATGTCAACGACCACACCAATTAACCATGATAAAATAATAAAAATCGTCTAGTGCTAGTTTTGTAGCATAAATCGGTGCCATATTTTACATATGGCGCACTGATAAAAAAAATTGTTTTTAAAATTTTTATCACATTACTTTCGTGGTGTGCTTGTACAATACAGAGCACCGATGCGCTAGGTTACGTCGGGCACACTGATGAAAAAAATAATTTGTTTTTTTTTAAATTCACGCAAGGTCCGACATGGATTGGGACCTGACTATGCAAATCATCCCATTGGTTGGATGTCTTAGGTCTATATTTAGCAATACAAACCCTATAAATCTAAATTTAAAAGCCCTAATTCTGAAATCACGAAAAGAGGGAGAAGAAAGGGCAGAAACAAAAAGAATGTAGAGTTTGTATTTTTTGAAAGTGTATGTTTTTTTTTTCTTTTTTTTTCCAAACAGAACGTTCGCAGTGTGCCATAATGAAATAGCGCACTGGCTGCATATTTTAAAAATGGCGCACTGAGAAAAAATATTTTGTTTTTAAAATTTTTTATCATAGTACTTTTGCGGTGAGTTGGGATAATAGAGCGCTCCAGTGCACTAAGTTACGCAGGGTGGACCGATGAATTATTATTATTATTTTTTAATTTACGCAAGGGCCGACATGGATTGAGATCTGACTATGCAAGTTGTCCCATGGGTTGGATGTCTCAGGCTTATAGTTAGCAATACAAACCCTATAAATATAAATTGAAAAACCCTAATTCTGAAATCACAGAAAGAGGGAGAAGAAAGGGCAGAAAAAAAAAGAATGTAGGGTTTGTTTCTAAAATGGATTTTTTTTTTTGCGAAATAGCGCACCAGTGCCATATTTTACATATGACACACTGATAAAAAAACAATTTTTTTTTTAAATTTTGTATCACTGTACTTTCGCGGTGCGCTAGTATAATAGAGTGCACTGAGGAAAAAAATCCTTTTTTTTTTAAATTCAGGCAAGGGCCGACATGGATTGGGATTTGACTATGCAAATCATCCCGTGGGTTGGATGTCTTACGACTATACAAACCCTATAAATCTAAATTGAAAAGACTTAATTCTGAAATCACAGAAAGAGGGAGAAGAAAGGGCAAAAACAAAAATAATCTAGGGTTTGTTTCTAAAAATGGATTTTTTGTTTTTGTTTCTGAAAATTGCAGAAAAAGTAAAAAAAACTAGAGAAAAAGTATAAAAAATTAATAAACTTTTATTTTTTTCTTTTACTGCAGAAAAAGTAAAAAAAAACAATAAACTTTGATTTTTTTTCTTTTACTGCATAAAAAAAACTACAGAAAAAGTAAAAAAACAATAAAATTTATTCACAAGATCGTTTGAAATTCTATGCTACAGGGTTTGAATCACCAGAGGTTTGGAATTCTGATTTTCTGAATACTTCTGTTCGAACGTATTTCCCTGCTCCATAGTGCTCTCGTGCTCTGTTTGCTCCAGGTATGTCTCTTGCAAATCTCTGGCTAAATTTTTTTGCAAAAATAGTGAAATAATGAAAAGTGTTTAGTATTTAAAGAAATGTTTTATGAAATTATATTTTTGAAAATATTTTGCCGCCCATTTTTCATTTTACCTTTTTTTTTCACTTAAAGAAAATAGAGTTGCGCTTTTTTTATTTGCGGTTATTCGTCACCGGTGCATCCATTAATCAAATCGCACCAGTGCATCTGGGTATAAAACAACATCGATGCGCATTACCAAAAATGCACTGGTGCGGTGATCTGTACATTAGGCACTGAAATTACATTTAGGTGTGTGCACCAAAATTTATTGTTGTTTTGCTCAAATGCAGGGAGAAAATATCATAATTATATCGAATGGACAATTCTTCAAAATCTATCTCGTTCCATAATATTTCTCAAAGTCCATCACGAAGTTCTCCCTATCCATCTCGAGATGTAATATTTACTTCAGATTTTATTTATATTTTCACTATCTAATTGAATTTATGATTTTTATCCATGCAGTCAATCATACACAACTTAATTAAAATTACAATGTATACAAATTTGCAAGTTCATGCAGATTCAACATTGATTTCATATGCACAAAATATCAAAACTGCTTCAAAACATCGGATGTTCTTATTAGGAGCTGCATACCATAAGGCACATTTGGTAGATGAAAATGGACAACCACTTCACCCTGCCAATTGTAACAATATTACATCTTCTAGCCACAATCTCGGGACAATGATGGTAATAATTATAATTTTTTGGTATATATATTGAATAATATGTAATTATTTCAACGTTAAACCAATTTATAATCACGCAATATTGTCAACGTGGTTACTAATTGATATCATATATTTTGTACTAACTATGTTCAATTTTTTTTTAAATTATTAGGATTATAGTGATGATGAACGACCTATCTACCATCTTCTGTTGCACCCCACGACAATGTCAAATCGAGAGAAGATTGAATTAAGAGAAAAAATCAGAGAGGAATTATACCAAGAACGGTTGAATCAACCACCAATTCAATTCCTGCTACGTCCAGATTCACCAACTAGGAATGAATACAACAATAGTAGTTCTTCACAAGCTGGCAATGGAGGCAATCAAATATAGGTTGTTTGGATGATTACTTAAGGGATACAACTTCCATGGAGACGATGTTGTTAGATGCATTCCAAAACGATGATCAGCTAGGGGATTATGCTCATATCGCTGACACCTTTTTCGAAAGCCTTAAATTTTCTTCCACCACCCTTCTTTGGACCTGATGGTCAGTCAAATTCTACCCAATTGGGGACAATGATGTTACTGTACAACTTGAAAGCAAAGTTTGGCTTGTCGAATGCATCTTTCTTGGAAATTTTGAGGTAAGTTACCATAAAGTACTCCCTTATATAAATTTGAAATATAATCAGTACACTGCAATGAACATTGCAAATGGTAAATTTTATGAACGTTAATAATTATATCGACATTAATGTACATTTATTAATATATTTTTCCATGATCACCAACTACAGGTTATTCAAATATAAGGTTCTTCTAAATGATAATGTCTTGCACGATAGCTACGAAGAGGTAAAGAAATTGTTGAAAATGTTGGGTGTTGAGTATATATCATATCATGCATGTCCAAATGATTGTATTCTATATAGAGGAGAATATGAAGACAAAGAGAGAGGAGAATATGAAGACAAAGAGATGTGTCTGAAATATGGGCATGACAGGTATGATAAATAAAAAATAAGGGTAAATCATGTACTCGTCCTCCTTTTAAGATATTGAGGCACATGCCTATAATCCCAAGGATTCAAAGGCTCTTTCATTGCAAAGAATTAGTGATGTTTCAGGGATGGCATGCCTCACACAGAAGTGAGTTGGGAGTTATGCGAATCCCAACTGATTCAATAGCCATGAAGCATATAGAGGATACATGGCCTGAAAAATTCAAGGATGAAGTACAAAGTCTACGACTCAGAATAGAAATGGATGGCGTCAACCCATATTCCCTCCAAAACACCAACTATTCTGTTTGGTTTGTAGTAGTGATCAATAATGATATCCCCCCATGGTTGTCCGTGAAGAATGAACATCTTATGTTGGCTCTCATAGTCCCTGGTAGAAGACAAGTGAAGAATATGGATGTCTACTTATAACCACTAGTAGATGAATTGAAGGAATTATGGGATGGGATAAATTTATATGATGTATCAAGACCCATCGCAGCAGAGAGGAGTTTTATGTTGTATGGAATATGTGCTTACACGACACATGATTATCTAGGATTAGGAGTTTTCTCTGGTAAATTACATGTTTAATTTATTGATTTGTTTATATACGTAACAATATTCTTTCACATATTAGTTATTTAATTCGCTGTAATAGTTTTTCTGATATTCATGATATTCTTTAATGTGCCATGCATATTAATTAATGTATACAAATATAATATCACAGGGTGTTTTGGATGTAAATTTTGTGGACCTTCTCTGAAAGCTAGATGGTCCAAGGACCTATGAAAGCCAATGTATGATTGCTCCAGGGTATTCCTACCAGAAGAACACCTTTACAGAAGAGTAGCATCCAATTTCAATGGTAAACGAGAGAGAACCCAAAGGCCTCCAATAATGACACCAGCTGAATGGCTTAGAGCATATGAGAGAGAGAAGGAGAAGGAGTTCATAGAAATTTTTGATTCAAATGGGGAGCCTATGTTTGATGATCTAGATTTCTTCAACACCTATGTTGAGAAATTGTCCATTGGGATGAAAAGGAAATCTATCTTTTATGACCTCCCATATTGGGAGCATCTTAAGATTACCCACTTATTATATCCCATGCATATAATTAAAAATGTTTCATCTTATTTATGGAGGCACATATCATCGAAACATTGGTTGTTAGGAAAGATCACGTCAAAAACTAAAAATAAACATTGGCCAAGACGATTAGAAAGTACGGGATCAGAGGCAGGCATTGGTCCCTCTAATTCATGGTTTTTCAAAGAAGGTGATGTCCCGTGGATTTTAAAAAAATATGATATTTCTTTGGCAAAGGAAGTTATAATGGGTGTGAGGGTGCCAACTTCATACGTGTCTTCACTACGGCGCTGCTTCATCGTGGATGACCATTTGTCGGGGTTGAAATCGCATGACCATTTGAATCTTCTAAGAGTATGTATAATGTCAAAAGCATGATTTTATTATTTGTTATATTAATAAATTTTATCGCATGCGGGGATCATAAAACATAACTAATTTTTTATATTATTGCACGTGTTTATAACTTTGCAGTGTCATCATGAGAACCGAGAGTGATATGGTACATGTGTTATTTCATCAAGATTTATACTTTTTAAGATGGGTTTTTCGAAACATTATAATATATATTTTGAATGAATTGGTAATTTTCTTTGTGTTAATGTTAAAATCAATAATTCACTTGATAATTTTCAACTATTTTGATCTAAAAAAAAATGGCGTACTGTATAAAGTAGTTATTTTTTTGTATCTAAGATCATAATAAAATAATGATAATTCTAAAGTACATGAATTTTTTTGCATTATTTTCTAAACTTTATTATGTTACAATAATTCATATTATTCTAGATTTATTATTTTACAATTATTTAAAAATTTACAAATTTAAAAATTTTAATAAATTCATTTCACATTAATACAATTAAAATTTTACAAATATTTTACTTACAATTAGAATTATAATTAGAATTAGAATTACAGTTACAATTTTACAATTTCACATACAATTACAATTTTAGAATTTTACATACAATTGCAATTTTACAATTGTAATCAATTCAAAGTAATACAATTAAAATTTTACAAATATTTTACATACAATTAGAATTAGAATTAGAATTTTACAATTTCATGTACAATTACAATTACAATTACAATTTTAGAATTTTACATATATACAATTACAATTTTACAAATTAAAAAATTACAATTACAATTTTAGAATTTTACATACAATTAGAATTACAAATATTACAATTTTACAATATCATGATCATTTAATATTAAATTAATTAATAAACATCACGTTCATGATAACCATCGTACAAACATCATATTTGACTAAAAAACACATTCAAAATCACTAACATCATCGTGATCATGATCATCTAACAAAACACAATTAACATTATATATTAACATCATCACAACACAAACATCAAATATACATCTCATGTCAAATAACTCATGCTATCACATACACATCTATCTTCAAGTTGCACATTAAATGAACATATCAACATGACCTAACAATATACACATTATGATGATCACCAACATGTAAATTAAGAACAACTGCAACATGAACATTAAATACATGGATCATATATATATATATATATATATATATATAATGTTTTTTTTTTTTTTCTAAATAAGATTGATCTATTAAAAAGAGTGTAAAATTACAACGTGACCAAGGTAAAAAACTACTGCCCTGGGGAAGGCTGAATTATCATGAAAAACACATATAAAGACTTCCCTTTGATAGGGAAACTAGTCTGGAAAAGTAGCCCAAAACCCACGCAGGGGTTCGCATTATAAACATCTTGAGATTGCAGAGTGTGCATGGATTCCAAAATGAACAAAAACGAGCCAAAATTCCACATAATCGGCTGAACAGAAACAAGCCCCATTGAATGGGCTGCGAGGTAAGATAAAGGCACCATGGTAAAACAGACTATTCATCTAGAGGAACTTCTACGATACGATACCAACCTGAAGCAAGCAGATCCTTGGCAAGAGCATATTCGGATTCAGAGGGGCCCTGATCGGCTAGCGCCATCACCACCTTGGGAACGCTGCGTGCTGGAACATCGGTAGGTTGCAACGACACTCTACCAATCCCCATCTGAGGATTCGAGAATTGGACAGCGTCTGGTACGAGGCCTGTTGGATGTGCACTGGACTCCCTCGGCTGGGCCTCCTCTTGGAAGAAAACTGAGAAGAGAACAGAAATCCTAGGGCGATTCAGAGCGCTGTCGAAGGTGAAGCGCGCAGTGCCAGTGGTGGGCGGAAGCACAGAGGCCGGAGGGCAGGGAGCAGGGGAATCAAAGAAGCGCCCTCTCCCACTACGAGTTCGTGGGTAATGGCCAGCCAGCAAACTGCTTGAGCGTGAAGGCGTGTCAGACGAGTGGCTGGACATCGTGCTTGGAGGCGACCCCTGGTGCCACCTCTGCGGCTCCGCATCCTATGGCGCAACCGAGGCATGGGGGAAGCAAGCAGAGGCTGGGCGACAGCTGTAGCGGAGTAATACCAACATGAGCAGAGGCCAAAGGTCCGAGCGAAGTGCTCAAGATTCAACGGTGTCGACTTTGCCAAAGGACCAGAGTAGGGCTCCAAGAGAGCTTTCCCCTCCAGACAGCAAGTGACAACTAGAATGGTAGAACTGGCACCATACAAAATGAAAACTGAATTGAGGCTCGAGACCAAGAATAAATGGGAGTTGTGTGCTTGAATCTCAACAGAAAACCCATCGCCACCCTGCCCATTATTGTCCCCACTCGCACCTTGATAAGCACCCATCATAATTGCTTCATTGAAGAGGAACGCGGACTCCAGCATGCTGGAGCATGCGATGGCAGAATCCAGAACGGAATACATGTTATGAAAACTAGACCCCCCATAAATCGTGCCTTTGAACTCTGCGAGGCATAAATGCGAAGATCTGTCGAACAAAGGAAAGATATCTTTCTCGTCCTGGGTAGGCAGGTGTCGATCCACCTCGCCGCACCCCTGTCCCATCACTTTAAACTCAAGTCTGCACACCCACATCCGGGATATATATATAATGTTAAAAATATACAACTGTAATATAAATGTCATGGATCAGCTGGTGGTAGTACAACATCAATAGCATTACTAGTGGAGGCCTGCTCAGTCAATGGTGCAGCCTCAACAGTCGATGGTCCAGCCTGCTCATGATCATTAGTACCGATGGATGTTGCAGGTTGCTGACTGGACGTGGCCGATGGTCTAGCCTCATCTCCATGATGACTACTACTAGATGCTAGTGGAGGCTCATGCTCATCTGGCGTGACACGAGGTGAATGATCATGAGATAATGAGTCGTTGCTCGCGGACTGTCCATCACGTGTTGCAGCTTGACCACGCCTATAACATGCAAAAATCCTCCTCAATCGTGTAATAGATGTCGTAGCTCCTACGACATGCCGCATCAGGCTGTACATGTCACGCGGCATGCCTATTCATCTATAATAGACTATAATCAACATGTATTTCTCTATAATGAGCATGCCTGATGCCCGCCTCAACAATCAATGCACTGAGTTGGTCACCTAACTCCATCCTGTATCTAGCATCAAGTCGACTATGCCTAGAAAAAGGTAGTACTGGCACACTAAAAGGAGAAGGTCTCTCTACACCGACCTCTTGATGATCCTTGACATCTAGCATTCCCTAATCATCATCAAGATCCACACCTGGATCATGTGGTGGTGCCAGCATCTCCTTTCCATAAAAAGAGCTAATGTTTACAAAATATATACAACTACAGACCAATAATTAGAAAATTTCATCACACAATTTGATAAAAACAAGTTAAAGAACATGTTAGAATAAATTTAAATAAAACAGTAATATTACCTCTATCATCTGGCGGCTCATCAGCTGTGAAGAGGATGTTGGCACCATTTGCATAAGGATAGGGGACCATAATGAAGGGATGATTATCAACATTGGCTAGAAACTCTAGTGAATCATGCGATATCCTCGCTGGAAATAGAGTCTCGTCCCTCTTGGGCATCATCTTCCCCCACATGTGCATACGTGCCTCAGACATTGGACTATGAGGCTGTCGAAGAAAAGTAGGCCTTGTCTCTGGAGACCTCTCAAAAAATAAATAAAAAAGCTCTGAAGCAAAAGGGAAGTTGACCCTCCCTTGTGCATGATCACGACATCTATCTAAGGCTGTATAGAACTACCGCAAAAAAATGGCAGACCACCTAACAAGTTGTGGCTCCTATATTAAAGAATCAACATAATATAGAAGCGGGCAACTAATGCGTTTCCCGTCACTGGTGTTGTGCGAAATGGTTGAAATGATAAGTGAGAGACACTGTACCTCCTCACTACCAAATGCACCAATACGTAATTGACCTCCAGCGACCTGAAACTCTGCGGGAGACAATACATTTTCTCCAGTATATCTCTGGGAGTAAACTAACTGAATCCCTGCTACACATCCAACTGGAACCTCTGGGAACAAGGAAAAATCCACCCCTCTCCTCGATAACCCTGTAATGAAATATATATCCTCCTCAGTGGGTGTGTACCATTGGTCAATACCAACCTAGAAAGCCTGTTGGTGGGCATTCCACCTTCGGATAAGATGTCTCAAAAACAAACTATGGCCCTTTAGGGAAGTAGCCTCCTCATAGAACTTGAGGAGGCCTACCTGCCTTAGGAGCCCCTGCGTAGCTGCTGTAATAGGGTGAGGGTACACATCTCTCTCCCTCTCTCATGCCTCCCACAGGCAAACCATGTTATACTGCTCCGCTTGTTGTTGTTCCCCCTTTTCTCTCCTTTCACGTCTCTGAATTATTCACATATTAAATTTTTTTTTTTTATTAAATGAGACATGTATTTATAAATATACATATCTAATTTTTTTCTGAAAAAAAAAAAAAAACAGTCGATGCGCCCAAAACACAGTCACGCACTGGTCCTGGTGCATCTTTCTATGGAGTGCATTGAGGACAGTGCTCCAGAAAAATTTGTACCACACTATTCACTATGTACGGTGTCAAGAGGATGGTGCACTGACTAAACTCTACACCCCATGGCATATAGTTAAGTCAACGAACCGACGTCCTGCCATCATGACATAGTGAACGGTGCGGTCTTTTACAAGGCCACACCATTGACGTAGGAGAAATAAAAAAAGACATGCGCTGACAAAAATAGCTATCCTGGGGTGGTTATTTTGGTCAAATCACTATGTCGCCTCTATTCCACTAGGTCAACGGTGCGGTCGAGTAACTGACCACACCGCACTTTAAAAAAAAAATTAAAATAACACGATGTGCCTTTGGTACCACCCTGGAACTGGTGCGGATACCGTTAGCAGCATTTTAGCAGGCCAAACTATTGACCCTGTTGAAATGAGATATGTGGTGTGTTGACAACATTACCCACCCTGGGGCAGATAATTCAGTCAACGCACCATTTTTTCGCTATTCCACATTGTCAACAGTGCAGCCTGGTAAACGACCGCATCACACTTTTTAATTTTTTTTAAAATAACATGGTGCGCATATCGGTCCCACCCTGGAATTGATGCGGATATCATTAGCACCGGTTGCGGTACGACCTGTAAATTTACAGGAAGCACCGCAAACCGGTGCGAGCCGAATGGTTCGAGTGCACCGGGCGACAATTTTTCTTTTCTTTTCTTTTAAATGGTTAATTTTAAGGTTATTTGAAATTCTAATATGCTAAAAGGCTTAATTATGGAAAAAAAAAAATACCTATACATTTGGCCATTGAGGAGGCATATTGGCTGTAGAATTTTCAAAAGAAATTTGTCCACTGTTTTGCAAAATTCAAGCTGGAGATTGGTGGGCAATGCAGAGCAGTAGTGCATGCAATGAGTGCAATGGGAGCACCAATGTCAGGGCGGCTCAGACAAGGATAAATTTCACCGGTGCTTGAGATCTCTGTAGCACTGACAAAAGTGAAAAATGCGGTTTTTTGGCCGTATTTTTTTTTATTTAACCCTGTTCTAGTGCGCGGGGTTTTTATGAGCGCACTGGTGTGTTTGCTTCATTCCACACCAAGCGGTTTTTGTTTTCACGTGCTTTTTATGAGGCAACAGTGCGGAAGTGTTGTAAAGAACCGATGCACTACATTATTACAATGCACTGGGCGGGTGTGTACGGAGCGCACGGTGTCTGGTGTGCCAATTTTTTATGCAATTTTTTGGCCGTAATTTTTTTTATTTAACCCTGTTCTAGTGCGCGAGGTTTTATGGGCACACTGGTGCGTTTTCTTCATTCCACACCAAGCGGTTTCTGTTTTCACGCGCTTTTTATGAGGCACCGGTGCGGAAGTGTTGTAAAGAACTGGTGCGCTACAGTAATACAACGCATCGAGTGGGAGTGTATGGAGCGCACGGTGTCCGATGTGCCAATGTTTTGTGCGGTTTTTTGGCCGTATTTTTTTTTATTTAACCCTATTCCGGTGCACGGGTTTTTATGGGTGCACCGATGCGTTTTCTTCATTCCGCACCGGACGGTTTCTGTTTACGTGTGATTTTTATGAGGCACCGATGCAGAAGTGTTGTAAAGAACCAGTGCAGTACAGTAATACAATGCACTATGTGGGTGTGTACGGAGCGCACGGTGTCTGGTGTGCCAATGTTTTGTGTGGTTTTTTGGCCGTAATTTTTTTTTTTATTTAACCCTGTTCCGGTGCATGGGGTTTTATGGGTGCTTCCGTGCGTTTGCTTCATTCCGCACCTGGCAGTTTCTGTTTTCGTGCTATTTTTATGAGGCACCGGTGCAGAAGTGTTGTAAAGAACCAGTGTGCTACAGAAATGAAATGCACTAGGTGGGTGTGTATGGAGCACACGGTATCTGGTGTACCAATGTTTTGTGCGCACCGGTGCTTTCTCTTGTTGAATGCACCGGGGTGTTTTACAACGATAAGTGCACCAGACAAAATACATCCACAAAAATCTCCGCCCGCCAACCTCCTCTAGTAACCTCCGCTAGAAACGGATGTTTGGGGTATTTTTATAAGAGGTTCCTCAAAAACTTCCACTAGAGGGTCTTTTCCTTGTAGTGAGATATACAATATATACTCACCTAGAGAGTTATAAGTCATGGTAAAATTTATATATGTGTATTTTCCTATTGAATTGTTATCAATTGTGGTTAAGATGCATGGTTGATACATAGTACAAATACTTCTGCAAGAGTAGAGACCTATGACGTTATCACAAACTTGCAGGATAAGTAAGGAATTGAAGTGGAGGGAGATGTTGAGGGGTCTCTTAGGCTCATGTAATTTCATCATACACAATATATTAAAAATTAAGTAAATACATGTAATAAGGGGAAAATATGTGAAGTAAATGTAATAAAATATTATTAGAGTAGGTACAACTAATATAACCATCCGTTCAATATATAAATCCATACAAATATTGAATAATGAAGTGGTTGGTTAACCTTCCAAATCATCTATTATTCTTTGTATGTATGTGTGTTATTGATGTTCTTGGCAATATATAGTATGTTCTTTACCGTGTGTTAAAGCTAAGATTTCAATACTAGCTATACTACTAGGTTATCATCTAGGTCAAAGGTTCAAGCTTATGTGGCACTATAGAAGTATTCGATATCATTAATAACATGTATATATTGACTTGTAATTCAAGCTTATATATGCGGATTAAGTTTGTGATTAAGGCAAAAATAAGGCTAATTATTCTATTAGCTATATTGTTTGTCTTAATCACACATGTAATGGATTGTGTCAAAATATTTGTCTAAACCAATTGTTATACTTTCACCCCACTAGTGTGGTATAAACTTTGTGATTGCACTGAGTAAAATGACTAATCACTTGTAAAATTAAGCACATTTTTTTCGTGCAACCTATTGAGATCCTATTTTTTTTAAATTAATTTGAGTTAAATTTATTAAAGAACAAATCATTAATCTCTAACATTTTCTATCAAATGTTTTTGTTTGTATTTTTAATTTCATAGATAATAAATATTTTTTTGTATATTTATATAGGTAAAGAAACAACCCTATAAACTAAGAGAATAGGTGGTAGGAGAGAATAAAAGAAGATTGAGACATGTATTCATGGAAAAATAAGAAATAACATGTATTCAATATCCTGAATTAGACATAGTTACATGTGTAACAAATTTAATTTGTTATAGAACAAGAAATTAATGTAATAGAAGATTATAAGACTTATATGATTATTATGAAGTAAATAGAATAATCAAATGATTTTCCTAAATATTTGAACTAAATTATGGAGACTGTAATAACACAACTCTTAAGAAGTTAGATTGTAGGATTGTGTGATTGATTAATATAAATGAAAGTTCTTTCAGTGTAGAATGAGGGCTAGAAAAATTAGTATTGAACCAATATATTTTTATCAGTAAGAATACTAAATTGGAAGGCCACATTTCTTTTATAGAAGTTGATTATGAAAAGCTTGTAATTGTTCAAGATTTCTTCCTTGTAAGTTGTTCAATTATGTCTTTCACTTTGATGCATGAATTATTTTTTATTTCAAAATTTCTACAATTGAATTTTATTAGATACAAAGGCATGAAGAATATTATTTTTGAATAACTATTTATTCAAAAAATGTAGAGATGCATACTTCTGTTTTAATAATTACTGAATCTTATGAATTATTTCCTATTATTTAGTAATTAGTTTATTTATTTATTTATTTTTATTGTATGATTCTTATATAAACTCGCTCCTATATATATATATATATATATATATATATATATATATATATATATATATATATATGTATATATAATGGTATAATGGGTTCAATTCTATTGACACTCTTGGGGCCAATATTTATGGTTGAGTTGATAAGAAGTGATTCTTTCATGTATATATACCTAGTAAAAATATTCTGTGGATGTAGCGGTCACCGATCTCGAGGGACCATGAACCACATAAGATAAACACACACGCAAGTTAGGTAATATATAATAAAATTTTATAATAGATATATTATCACTTGGTTCAATATTTTATTGTATCTATAAATTTCTTTGGTGGAAAAAGGGTCCACATATCAGTGGAAATCACCATCTCAAATGAATATATATCTAACTAGGGCCCTGATCAGGTGATAATCCTTATTATTATTGATATAATTTTTCCAACCATTAACAAGGCTCTAATTCCATTTTTTGGGAAAACATGGTATTCCACATAGTACAAACACCTTAAGCAACCACACACAAATTCAAATCAAATATCATAATAAAAAAAAAATTATGTGGTCAAAACCATCAAATAGGGAAACAGTCCATGGACCTAGTCAATGTGGCCACTTGAGAAAATTTCATTAATGTAAAAGAAAATCCATACATAAGAGAGTTTCCCGCAATCTGTCATCATAAAATGACCCTTCAGGTGCTTTAAATAAACAACATGGACCAATGGGCTTATGATCTAAGGCCGTATAGGGGATTATGTTGTAATAATAAATTTGGTTATTAAAAAGAAAATCAGTATGAATGATGAATCTATTAAACTTGGTAGCAGTATGGCATAGACCCAACCTTTTATTGGACCAATTAAATTTTCCATTTAAAGGATTAACATCCACTAAATCCTATTATATCATTAAATTCTTCATCATTTCTCAAAATGGGCCCCTTACTATATGATGCAGGTGCATATGTTGAGCACACGATATAAATAATTTGGAAAAGAGATTACCAATGTGATGGGATGGTCACATAGTAATGTTGGGATTTTTTTATTTTTTATTTTTTGTTAAGAAATTTTGAATATTTGATTTAGGAGTGTGTTTGATTTTTTAGAAATAAGTTGGAGAAAGTATTCTCTCTTGTAAATATAGTTTCATTTTCCCTTGTTTCGTGGATAAGGGGAATCAATTCATTTTCATGACCCTTGGTTGTAAAATTTGGTTTCTTTTGGGGAACAATAAAGAACAAGTGCCTGGAAACTCCTGAAAAAAGGAGAGGAGAAGAAAGAGAGGAACTCAGTGTTTCCATTGTGTACATACAATTCTAAAGTTTGCAAACATGCTTGTACTTTCCAATTTATGTGAACCAGAAGGTATTTTCTATGTGAGTGGTGTAAATGAGCAACAATTTGGATTGTAAGTTATGTGATTCTAAGTGGTTTGAGATTGAATCGAAACCCTGTGGTTATCCCAAATTGATTTTTGTTGTGAACTATTATTAATTGCAGTTTTATTCCTGTGTGTTTGATAATTTTGAGAGCCTATAACTTGTTAAATTGGTTTTATTCTTTTTGTATTGGTTTCAAACCCCATGAAGGAATGTTTACTATGTTCTAGTGCAGTGAATGCATGGGTTTTTTCTCGCAATGATTGAACGCTATTAAATGAGAAAAATCACCCTGTTTTGGAATACCATCAAACTTTTTTTTTTATTGTATTTTTTTTCAATTTGAAAATTTATAATAGTATTGCAAACCCTGGAAAAGAAAAGAAAGTAAAATCGTTCATTTTGTTCAAGAAAAATTCAGGGATGTGAGAGTCGATTTGAAAATTTTTGAGGCATTTCATATTCCTCAAAATGATGTACATAAATTTTGACAGTGTGTTGCCAAATTATCTGGTAGTGAACAATCCTACCAAATCATTCTGTAGTGATTAAAAAATCAAATAGAAAATGGATGCTACCAAACCATTTCATAGGGATTATGAAAATAAAAATAAAATTGGAGGATTGCGTGTTTGGTTTGAAATCTCCTTTTGGCCTGTATGTTGCACCAATTTGTGGTATTATAGCAAACTCTTGTGTAGTTGATATTGTCTACAGTGTAAGAGAAGGTGATTATGTGAGTACAAGGTCGAGGAGGAAGACTCGTGTGTTATGCATAGTTCAAAGAAGAGATAAAGAAATTACAAGCTCGTTTAGAGGCCATGGAGGTAGGAATACAAAGATATGTTGATGCTGGAGATATTAGTGAACTCAAAGAAGAAGATGAGGAAGAAGGAACAACACCTTTTGAGGAAACTCCAAAATTCAAGTTATTGATATCATTGTTAGCCTCAAGTTCAAGACCAAAGCTTGAACTATCTACTATGATGGCATCTTGAAAAATGAATTTTTTTTGTTGGATCAATGTGTTAGACACGTATTTTGAATATGAATATATGGAAAATGGAAAACGGGTGAAGTTTGCAGTAACAAGGTTCAAGGGCCATGTTCCACTATGGTGGGACAATATGTAGGATGAAAGGAGAAAGAAGAATAAGCCATTGATCAAAATATGGGACAGGATGGCGGAAAATATGAAGAGTAAATTATTAGAAAAATATTACCAATTAACTCTTTACATGCAAATGCATAACATCAAGAAAAGGTACCTCACAGTAAAAGAATACACTAGATAATTTTACAAAGTTAACTTGAGAGCAGATTATGTGCATTATACCCTAGAACATACGGTGAGGTATAGTAATATCTTAAGAATGGATATTTGGGATGAAATAAACATGCTTTATCCAAGGATCATGGAATAAGCATACTAGTATGCATTGAAGACAGAAGAAACGATAGCAAGAAAGAAGAACTCATGTAGAGGGCATGTTTTTTCCAAAGGAAAAGGATAGTCAAATAGAGAAGGAAAGCTTACAGATCAAAATAATGATGTAGGAAACTAAAAAAAACAAGGGAAACCAGACACATAAGGTATCACCATAGGAGGATAACCTTATCAGAGAGGTAGAGGAAGAGGAAAAGAAATTGTTTACTGATGTCACAAATGTAACAAAAGGGGTCATACTTATTTCGAGTGTCCAAAGAATGAGAATATGGGATAGTGTGGTCTAGATATAGTTAAACAAAAAGTAGCATAAGCACAAGCACCAAAGGAAAAAAATATGTCAAAAGATAAAGCGGCGTTGATGATGAATAATCTCTTATTGAAGCCAACCAAAGAAATTTCTGAACCTTAAAAGGGGTGGCAATGCCGCCCGTAATTAATCGCTGCCGTGGGGGTTCCAGGGGGGTGGCAGCGCTTTTCGAAGCCCCCCCTTGGCAGGGGGTTTCAGGGGCAACGCCCTCGAAGCTAAAAACATATGTAAAATTGCCTTGTAAAAGTATAATAATTTCTAGTCAATCTGGGCCGTTCATAGGCACATGATCTGACGGTAGAAGTTATGTTTAGTTTAGGGTTTTTTGCCCTAAAAGGCAACCCCCTTGTATATATGAGGATATTGTATTGCGGCTGTGTATTATGTGTGTATTCTCAGAGCAAGAAATAGATAGGGAGACTGTGAGAGAGAACATAGGATATAACAACGGATCTGTTGTAGGTTTTGTCTCTTCAATTTTTGCTGGATAATAGAAAGGAAGGACTGGCTATTCGGGGTGGACGTAGCCCAAAATGGGTGAACCACGTATATCTGTGTCTCTCTGGTTTTATGTGTTTTGTGTGCTTATATTTTTCTCATATTTTATGTGTTGCATTGCTCCATAATATATAATTTTCTAACAACTGGTATCAGAGCCGAAGGTCTATTTGGCTGATAAACTCGCAGGAAAGAAGGGTTCCTGGTTCGAGTGGGAGAAATGACAGAAGATGGTAAATTTAGGGTCAAGAGATTTAACGGCCAAAACTTCCCGTTGTGGAAGATGCAGATGGAAGATTATCTATATCAGAAATATCTTTACCTACCATTGAGTGGAAAAACAAAGAAGTAGGTGGCCATGATAGACGTGGAATGGAACATTCTCGATAGAAAGGCACTCGGAACAGTACGGTTGTGCCTTGCGGCGTCATTCACCTTCAATATTTCAAAGGAAACAACAACAGAGGGTTTGATGTAGACGTTGGCAAAACTATATGAAAAACCCTCGGCCTCAAACAGGGTATTTCTTATGAAACGACTATTTAATATGAAGATGTCGGAAGGTGGATCTGTTGCAGACCATTTAAATGATTTCAATACAGTTACCAGTCAGTTAAGTTCTGTAGGGGTAAAATTTGATGATGAAGTTAGAGCTTTGTTATTCTTGTGCTCATTGCCAGAGAGTTGGAATGGTTTAGTAATGGACATTAGTAACTCTGTCTCTGGATCTAGTACTTTAAATTTTTATGATGTTGTCGGTGCTATCCTTAGCGAGGAAATGCGACGGAAAAGCTCTGGTGAGACATCGGGTAATTCCTTGAGTGTAGAGTCTAGGGGAAGGAGAATGGAAAGAGGAAAGAGCTCGGGATATCGCAGTAAATCATGGAAAGGTAGATCTAAGTCCAGATCAGGGATAGTGGGCTAGAAATGTGGAAAGAGAGGACACCTAAAGAAAGATTGTAGATCTTGGAAGGGAAAAGAAGGAGACACACAACAAGAAAACAATCATAAAGAAAATGTGACAGGTGATGTGTTACAAGATGCTTTGATTATTTCTTTCAAAAATGTTACTGATTCTTGTCTTGTAGATTCAGGGGCTTCATTCCATGCCACACCTGATAAGAAATATTTTCATCACTATGTTCAAGGATATTTTGGACAATTTCGTTTGGGTGATGATAAACCCTGTAAAATTGTTGGAATGGGTAAAGTTCTTGTAAAGCAATAGAATGGAAACCAAGCGGCTACTAAAGGAGGTAAGGCATGTTCCAGATTTGAAGAAAAATCTGATTTCAACAAGGCAGTTAGGCAATGAAGGTTGTGTGACAACTTTCACAGATAAAACTTGGAAGGTCACCAAAGGAGCGCTGGTAATAGCAAAAGGTGAAAAGGTTTGTACATTGTATTTATGCAATGGTATTTCTAACTCTGTTAATGCTTTAACTTCCAAAGGAGCAGATGCAGGATTATGGCATCATAGGCTTGGACACATGAGTGAGAAGGGAATGAAGATTCTTCACTCAAGAAATTTGTTGCCAAGTTTGAAGAATGTTGATTTGGATTTCTGTGAAAATTACATTTATGGAAAACAAAAGAGAGTCAGATTTCTCAGAGTTGGGAAAGAAAAGAAGAACGAAAAATTGGAGGTTGTGCATACAAATGTATGGGGACCTGCTCAGGTATCATCTCTCAGTGGCTCTCGTTATTATGTTACTTTTATTGATGATGCAACTAGAAAAACATGGATTTATTGTATTCAGAATAAATCTGATGTATTTGATACTTTCAAGAAATGGAAAGTTTTGGTTGAGATTGAGACAGGAAAGAAGTTGAAGTGTCTCAGATCAGACAATGGAGGTGAGTATTGCAGCAAAGAGTTTGATAGGTACTGTTCAGAGCATGGAATTTGTAGAGAGAAGATAGTTCCAAGAACACCACAAGAAAATGGTGTGTCAGAAAGGATGAACAGAACAATCATGGAGCATGCAAGGTGCATGAGATTGCATGCAAGATTGCCTTTACAATTTTGGGCAGATGTTGTAGATACTGTTGTTTATCTAATAAACAGAGGGCCTTCAAGTTCCTTGGATGGTGGTATTCCAGAGGAAGCATGGATAGGTAAAAAGGTAAACTACTCTTTTTTAAAGCCTTTTAGTTGTGAGGCCTTTGTCCATATTAATAAAGAAAATAGAACAAAGCTTGAGGCAAAATCAAAGAAATGTACCTTTATTGGATATGGTGTTAATGATTTTTGTTATCGCTTATATGATTATGAAAATCACAAAATCATTAGGAGCAAAGATGTAATATTCAATGAAAAGGTCTTGTATAAGAATCAGTTGCAGGAAAAGAAACAGAAAAAAGAAAGCAAGGAATACACAGTTCTTGATGAGATAACTGAAAAAGTAAAGGTGCCTGAAAATAATAATAATCAACAACCATAGCAGCAGCAACCACCACAACAGCAACAGGCACCTCAAACACCTGAAAGTGGTGTTAGAAGATCTACCAGGATAAGTAGACCCCCTGAACGATATTCTCCTTCATTATATTATTTATTGTTGACTGATTCTGGTGAACCCGAATGTTATGAAGAAGCAATGTAGGTTGAAAGCAGGAAGAAGTGGAAGCTAGCCATGGATGAAGAGATGGACTCCTTAATGCATAACCAGACTTGGGACTTAGTCAGGTTGCCTGCAGGTAAAACTACATTGCAGAATAAATGGGTTTACAGGCTGAAGGAAGAAGATGGAGGAAAATAGAGGTACAAAGCTATACTTGTGGTGAAGGGGTTTGCACAGAAGAAAGGTATTGATTTTGATGAAATATTTTCTCCTGTTGTTAAGATGACTTCAATCAGAACTATCTTAAGTCTTGTAGCAGCAGAAGATTTACATCTTGAACAGTTAGATGTAAAGACAACATTTCTCCATGGAGATTTGGAGGAAGAGATATACATGCAGCAACTAGAAGGATATGAGGTAAAAGGGAAAGAAAAATTGGTGTGTAGGTTAAAGAAGAGCTTGTATGGCTTAAAACAGGCTCCAAGGCAGTGGTATCTAAAATTTGACAAGTTTATGTCTAAACAAGGTTATACTAGATGTCACTCTGATCATTGTGTTTATCTAAAAAGGCAAAATGATGGCAGCTATATTATATTGTTATTGTATGTAGATGACATGCTTGTTGCAGGGTCTAACATGCAGGAAATAAATGTGCTGAAAAGAAAATTTGCAAATTCATTTGCAATGAAGGATTTGGGAGCTGCAAAACAAATCCTTGGTATGAGGATAACTAGAGACAGGAAAAATTGCAAATTAACACTGTCTCGGAATGAGTACATAGAAAAGGTGTTGAAAATATTTAATATGCAGAATGCAAAACCAGTTAGTACACATTTTTATAGCCATTTCAAACTTATTAAGGAGATGTGCCCCAAGACCCACGAAGAAATGGAATATATGTCTAAAGTTCCATATGCATCAACAGTTGGAAGCTTAATGTATGCAATGGTCTGCACAAGGCCTGATATTGCACATGCAGTGGGAGTTGTAAGTAGGTACATGAATAATCCAGGAAAATAACATTGGATGGCAGTAAAATGGATTCTCAGATATTTGAGAGGTACCACAAATCAAGCATTATGATTTGGTGGTTCAAACATTGCTCTACAGGGATATGTTGATGCAGATATGGCAGGTGACAGAGATAACAGGAGGAGCACTACAGGATATGTATTTACTGTAGGTGGAACAGCTGTCAGTTGGGTTTCAAAATCCAAAGTGTTGTTGCACTTTCAACAACAGAAGCCGAGTATGTTGCTGCTACAGAGGCTAGTAAAGAAATGATTTGGTTACAAAGGTTTATGGATGAATTGGGTAAGAAGCATGATATGGGCACACTATATAGTGATAGCCAAAGTGCTATTCATCTTGCAAAGAACTCAGCTTTTCATTCCAGGACTAAACACATACATCTCAAGTACCATTTCATACGGTCAGTATTGGAAGATGGAGAGTTGAAGCTGGAAAAGATACACACTAGCCAAAATCCTACAGATATGCTAACAAAAGTTGTAACCAGGGAGAAAGTGAGAATGTGCTCAGTTTCAATTGGTCTTCAAGGATGACGATGAAGATGAGGAACATCCAGGTCCAAAGAGGAGTCATTGTGTGCTTGTATTTTTCGCATATTTTATGTGTTGCATTTCTCCATAATATATAATTTTCTAACAAGAAGGTCCTTGTTTAAGACTATGTGCAAGGAAAAAGGGAAGTGTTGCAAGGTAGTGATTGACAGTGGAAGCATTGACAATCTTGTTTCCTTATAAATGGTGGAAAAAATGGGATTGAATAGGATTAAATATCCAACACCGTACAAGGTATCGTGTATGAAAAAGGGACACAAATTTTTAATGAATGATAAAAGTAAAGTTGAGTTCCAGAGAGGAAAATATAAGGACAAGGTAATATGTGATATGATTCCAATGGATGTCTACGACATCATTTTGGGTTGACAGTGGCAGTTCTATAGGAAAGTGATACATGACAGACATAGCAATTTATACAAGTTTGAAAGGGATGGCATAAAACATACTCTTGTATCATTGAAAGAAGAGAGCACAACTAAAACAAGAAGCCCAAAAGCACTATTGTTAGGTGGTAAAGAATTCCTGCAAAAAATGGAGAAGGAGGAGGTTAGCTATGCACTAATATTCAAACCAAAGGTAATAGTTCAACACACTAAAATTTCATATTTACCTTTTGAAATTTAGAAAAATATTGCATGAATTTAATGATAGTGATTAGGAGACCATGTCCAAGTTTTAAAAAATGCTCAAAAATGAAAGTGTTAAAAAATGGTTGCAACCTGAACGACCGAAAATTTCTTGTCGCTGCGATTCTGGTGCCATGTACGGTTCGCAAAATTGAGGTCGTATGCAGAAGTTATTGAGGTTTGAAAAGCCCAGTAAACTCCAAAATATGTTGACCAAGTTTGACTTTATAAAATTTAGGAAAATTAAATTTTTTTTTTTTAAGAATATTCCTCAGAATATTTCCTAGAGGGCGAATCATTTGTGGACAAGTGGCAAATGTTGATTCATTAATGGTTTGACTTATCATATTTTAGGCCTATCATGGGCTGCCACGTGGCAGGCCCGGAGGCTGCCACGTGGCAGGCTTGGAGGCTGCCATGTGGCCCCAGGCTGAGGAGGATTGGCATTTCAAAAATAATTTTATGAGTCCACGGGAATTGAACCTCGAACCTCATGCTGGACAACGCAACGTTCCACCGTTATGCCACGGGGGTGGTTCTTATAAGTTATAGTCCACGAAGTTTATTTAAAGTTTAAATTTAAGTTGGGCAGATAAGGTTAGGGGCTAGCCCCTTAGGACTAGCCTTGCTTCACATGACCTAGGAACTAGGAATCGAGGCCTTAAGGCCCTAAACTGTGGAGGAAATGGTTAGGAAGACCATTATATGTGGCCAGCGCAGAATTAAAATTTTATGCCATGGTTTTAAAATGGTTTGGTTAACGTCTATGCCGACGGTTCCGACGGGGGGTCATGTGACCACCCCGCCATAACATATATTGCCTATACTAACCTTCCACCATATTTGGAGCGGGTCCCAATTTTTCAGCGTGTTTGGCCAGTTTAGTAGGCCTAACTGGATTTGCTCCACATTTAGTGGAGGGTTTGATGGAATATTAGGCAAAATTTGTTTTTGCCATAACTCCTTCATTTTTCGACCAATTTGAGTGCAAAAATAGTCAATTTAGACTATATCATACTTTTTTGACTCGATGAAGTATGTTTCAGAGCCATCAGAGAGGTTCTAAGCAAGTGTTTTCTTCAATGAAGTTCAAGGGGCCACTAGGGCCACCAAGAGGAAAAATTAGTTTGAGGCCTAGCCAGGGGAGCTAGAGGTCTTATCCAGAGATCCAATAGTCAAAATTGGATATTTCAGATGTTATGAATCTGATGAGATGGTTTTTAGAGCTTTTAGAGAAATTTTGAAGGCCGAAAAGCTTCAGTAAAGTTCCAGGGGCCATTAGTGCCAGCTTTTGCCAGCAACAGTGTAGGGCCTAGCCAAAGCAGCTAGAGACCATATGCAGCGAACCAGTAGTTATTATTAACTGAAAATATAATTATGAATCTAATGTCAGAGTTTTCAGAAAGTGTTGAGGACTTCTAGAGGTCGAAAATCCAATAGAGAATTTTTCAGTGACCCTAGTGCCAGGGGGTGCCGACAGGTGTTGGAGGCGAAACCGGAGCAACCGAAGGCCATTTTTGATGAATGAATAGTCTATATTGACTATTTCAGAAATTTTGGAACCAATGGGAGTGGTTTCAGAAAATTTTGATAACTTCTAGAGCTTGAGAAGTTGATGTGAAGTTTTGGGCAGCCCTGGGCAAACCGTGAAGGATAGCCTAGTTTGGGGATGCAGTGCTCGATTTGAGAAATTTATCAGTTGATATTTGGTGTCTGATGTGTTTTGGATAAAAAAGGAGTGATTTTAGTGACATAAACATAATTATGAAGTATTTTGTGCTATTTAGAAGCTCAGAGTAGCTCAGAGCACTGACATAAGGAATCGTGTCAAAGGGAGCCTAAAGCTATTTTGTAGAGTTTGGACAACCATGAGAGGGATATAGATGGTATTATCAGCCCTTTGGATCAGTTTAGTATCCATTGGAGTTAAGTGTGGAACTTGTAAAAGAAACCTTACCATAATCCCAAAGAGCCGAGTCAAGATGACAAAGCTCAAAGGAGACATAGCCCACGAGATTCAGCTGAGCTCCTAGATTAATTTTGCTGTTGTGTTTAATTGTTTTATTGCTTCATTATGTTTCTATTATACATGTTAAATTTCAGCAAGAAAAAATGAACTTAAGACACATACAAACTTAAAAACAATACACCACTTTCAAGCATAAATTCCGCAAATTTTCAAGTACAAGCTAGATCATTTAATTGTTAAACTGAGTGGGAGGTTCTTGAAATACATAACAAGTTATCCAGACCATTTTCAGATCAGATATTGTAGTAGATGATTTTCCAAGTTTGTTTCCACCGAAAAGAAGAATCATCCATCACATAGATTTGATACTAGGAGCAAGCCTTCTAAATAAGCTTGTATATCCAATGACACCTAAGAAAAATAAAGAAATAAGGAAATTGGTTCAAGAATCTTTTGATGCATGCAAGAATCCTATAAACAGAGATAACAACCCATGGAAAGAGTTCATGTTGTAGGATGGTTTGTTATTCAATAACAACTGAATACGTATTCCCAAATGGTCTATGAGAGATAACTTGATACAAGAAAAGAAAAATGGAGGGTTGGCATGACATTTCGGTGTTGATAAGACACTTGGGTAGGCGAACCATTTTTATTTATGGCCAAATATTAGAGTGGATGTGCAGAAATATGTGAGTAGGTGCAGGGTGTGTTAGCATGCAAAAGGAAGGAGTCAAAATGTTGGACTATATACTCATTTACCCATTCCAGGTAGAACATGGGACTTGATGAGTATGGAATTTGATTTGGTTTTACCAAAGACTCGACAAGGTAAAGACCCAATAGTTGTAGTTGTGGACATATGTACGAAAATGGCTCATTTTATTTCATGTTACAAAACTAGTGATTCTACACATGTGGATATTTTTTTTTAAATGATATTGTTTGATTACATGTCTTAACGAAGAGTATAATTTTTGATAGGGACACAATTTTTACAAGGCATTTTTGGAGAACCTTGTGGAATAAACTTGGAACCAAGTTAAACTTCAGCTCAACCTATCATCCATAGTTTGATGAACAAACCAAAGTGGTGAATAGAAGTCTCAGGAATATATAAAGAAGCTTTATGGGTGATCATCCCAAGAAATGGGATCATGTATTAGCTCAAGTGGAGTTCAAATATAATGATTCTCCAAACAAGAGTATAGGAAAAAGTATATTTTAAGTTTTCGATGGAATGCATCCTAGGGGAGTTTATGAACTCCGATATTTGGGTAGATTAGAACAAAGAAGTGTTGAAGGAGAATATTTTTAAGCAGAAATGAGTGAGTTAATTGAGCAAGTTAAGCATAGGTTACAAGTCAACAACTCAAAATACAAGCAGAATGAATATTTAAAAAGATGAGAAGTGAACTTTGAGGTGGGAGACATGGTCTTCGCTCACCTAAGAAATGATATATTTCCAAGAAAAGAGTATAATAAATTAAAATGAAGAAAATAGGTCCTAGCAAGATACTTCGTATTTTTTTTGCAAATTCTTATGAACTGGAGTTACCTACATGTATAAGTATTTTCACCAATCTTCAATGTGGTCGATTTGTATCCTTATCCAAATAGTGACAAAGAATCATCTACAACAAACAAAAATAGTCATGAAGTCAATGATAAATAATGGGTAAAACAAATTCCTATGGGAAAAACATTGGAGGATGAAATGATTTTGGACACAAAGATTCCAAATAAGACAAGAGGAAACGAATATCAGGAGTACTTAGGGAAGTGGAAATGTTTTTCGGTTGAGGATTCTACTTGGATGAGTGTCGTAACTCTATAGAAAGCAGGTTATTTTATAGAATAACTTATTAGTGAGAGATCATAAATATTTATTTCCTAAGAAGCATGATGCAAGTGCATAGGCTGAGCAATAGATATAAATAATTTGGACAATATCTTACCAATGTAATGGGATGGTCACATGGTAATGTTGGGAATTTTTTTTTGAATGTTTGTTTGTGGAAAATTGTAAAAGGTAGAGACCCTAGGTTCAGACACAGGGGCCAACAAAGGATTTTTTTTTCTAGCATAATGTTGAGATTTTCACCTTACTCGAGAGGAATAAGGCATCTCACTTGAGGCATGTCGCAACCTTATTTGGATAGGTATTAGAACCATAAATCAAGGGGATTTGTGCAAATACTGACACTTCCATCGAATCTATAAATCATGGAATTTGATATATAATCATCACAAAGAGGAACTAGAAAAGAATCCAAAGAGTCAGAATATATATACATTCATTCATAAGAATTTTTTTAAAGAGGCCCATGAAACTAACACATTTAGATCCATAAGTAATCCCACAACTCTTTCCATTAACTTCAAAAATCATTACATTTTGGCTCTAAGGGCCTTCAGATAGGAACATGAAAATAAAAATACAAAACAACTCAGAACAAGGTAAGCACAAAACAACACTAAGTCCAGTAGACTCAGCGACAACATCTCGGTATACACGACTTTCTTCCTTTTTCTGTATGCCTTTTCCTTTTTATTTTATAAAATCTACTCACCTGAACTGCTAGTTTCTTCCTCGGATTACACACCCTTTCCTCGGCTGATTATGTGACTCGGATTTGACTGCTCCCTCTCCTGTTGATGATCATTGTGGATTAGTTGTGACTACATGTATCCATATTTTCTCGTGGCCACTCTTTAGTTCCTGGCGGATATTGGTAGATTTCCTCTCTTTCCTAGGTTGCTTCCTTTGTAGCTTCCCATTGGTCAGATTTTTTCAAAACATGTCAAAAAATTTGTCCCTCAAAACGAAGGACCCAACAGGCCTTGACCATAATCTATTTAATTGTCCCTAATTCAATCCTTTTTGATATTTTTTTTCTTGTTGTTGTTGTGAGGCTCTTGCTTGTGTTTCTTCTTGGGCCATTCCTTCATGTGCAATGGGTTCTCCTTCAAACGAAGGAACCAACTTTGGGACAAATTGGATGGTTGTGATCTTGAGTTGTGTAAATTCAACAAGGGACAACCACCATGGATCCATGAGAGTGATATATTTCTCAATAAATTGTGAGGTGAGTTTAGTTTTTGGTTGGGCAGGTCTTGTAATAAGGACATCTTTCCATTGAGTTTCTACTTATGAGCTGAGTTGTTGCAGTTTCTAGAAGTTTGTCTGTGTGGGTGGCTAAATTTCATGAAGAAGAGCTTTGGTGGAACATGAATCATCCTCAATATGTTGGATTTGTTTTTCGAGCATATTGGTATGTGAAAAAATATCCCTTTTATGGTTGAGGTCAAGGGTGGTCAAGGCTTGGTTGAAGAGCTAGTGAGCCTGTTGTCATATAATGTAGACCAATTGAATTTTCTTGGCAAGGAACCCTGACTAGTCACGAACTTGAGTGAATATTTCTTTCGTTTCCCCAATATCCTTATGAAAGAAGGCTTTTAGAGAAGCCAAATTAGTGATTTTTTGTTCAATATCACTGGCATACTGGGTTACTGGATTAGGGAACCCTCTTTGGGTGTCTGTGATAGTTCTCTGACACTCCTTGTTTTTTGAATTCATTCCTATTGTGATCACAAAAATCAAAGAGAGTGCAGTATCAATATTCCTATGGTGTGTTTGGAACTACTTTAGCAACGACATGACAAAGAGCTTGGATTTTTGCACTAATATCATCAACATGTTGTTGTAGTGCTTACTCTTCTTGGAGAATTTGATCTTGTTCAACCATAATACAAAGAAGTTCTTGTTGTTGTTTCTCATGCCTGACTATTAAGGTGTTGTGTAGTGCCTCTGCTTGGTGAGCATCAAGTTGAATTAAAGTAAATAACTGAGACGATGACTAGTTTTTGAGGTAATCGAGTGTCATGCTAGTAGGTGGAGGGAGCCGGGCTTGCAACAGTTGTCCATTGGTAACCGATTTCTCAGATTACCCTTGGGGAAAAGTATCCCTATGCAAGGTCTCTGCAGTGTGGGTGTTGGTATGGTCTAGATTATAATGTGGTGGCGAAATGGGAATGGGGTTGTATGTTGAAGGTATAACGTTCATAACTTCTAGGTCCTGTAAATTAGAGTGGATATGTTGGCCGGTTATTGGTTGTGGGTCTGATGCTACTAAAAAAGGTAAAAAGGTATGTTAACTGACTATATGGTTGTAGGGTGAAAAAAAGTGCATCTTGGTTAGTGTTAGTGATGGATTGAATTACAGATTCTACCTCCATCTCAATATCGACAGTAAGGAGGTTTTCGATCAGAGGAAGGTCTGAAATGGTTGCAGAGGGGGAAGTCATTTGGGGTGATGGGTTGTGTAACGTTGGGGACACAATGGAGGTGGATTGCTGGATTTCCTCAATGATTTGAGTGTTGGTGTGGGAATGTGGTTCTTCATCAATGAGATCGATGACCTGGGCAGAGGTAACTGTAACAGGTTTTTAGGGAAGTGATGGAGGACTAGTAGTAATCAAATGGGTGTCCTATATTGTGGGTTCAATAATAGAGTGAGGGCCCATAGAGGGAAGGGAGGAAACCATTGGGGACTTACTAACGACACAAGGAGAATATTTGTTGTATTAGTTGTTGTCACCTATTTTCTTTCCTCGCTTGGAGGTAGTTTGGAACATAAATGACACTATGGCCCCTACAACATATAGCCACATAAATTTTTGAATTTCACTAACAAGTATAGGGTATTACCTGTCAAGCCAGAGGGAACCTCTATGGAGCTGACTGATAAGGAACTTGGTGCACTGCATTACTATGGCTGAAGTACCAAAGACTAGTAAACTCCCTAAATTCAGTAGCATGGACCTTTGTATTCCTTGGAAATCCTCTTTTATTATGGATGAGTGGCTACAGTATGGTAAGGTTGCAGTATCATACAAAATTCATGCTTGAGTGCGAGGAAATGGAAGGAATTTGATAGGTTGTTTTCGACGAGTGTGGCCTTCTCATATTTATCATAATTATTTTTAAGTTCAGTGACTCCAGGGTCAGATGGAGGGGTGGGAATAGAAATTTTGGATACCTTAGTCAGGATTGTAATTTGACGACTATACACAAAAAACACAGGGGGTTTGAATTTGGATTGAGAACCAGGGGAATTTGACACAGAAGCCAAAATAAGAAGTTCAACCACCTAATATTTTATAATGGAGAGATTAATGTTGCCATAAATAATACATATAAATACTTGAAACGATGGTTTGATTAGAACATTTAATTAATTAATACGAAAAATTTCTATACTTTATTCAAATCATGGAATTAATGGCGACTATGACCTGCAGCTGATTTGGATGATGAAAAAACTCAAAATATGAGTGATCATGGTGGTAAATTATGATGAGATGTTGGCAAAGTCAAAAAAGTTGATAATTGAAATGTTTTAGGGATATTACGAGATAGATTTATTATAAATTTAAAAATACGCAGGAAATTATTACTAATTATGATAGATAAGATGACTTCCATGTGTGATTCCTTGACCATAATCAGTTGCGGAGGGGTGCATTGTCATGACTAACAGGCCTGACTTAAGTAACTTTATTCTTGATTGACATAAGTAATGTAGATGACATAATTGACGCAACTGAAATAATTGACACGACTTCAAATTTAACTAACTGAATCTATCCTAAACCTATCTATCACCCCCTTTCGAAGATCAAATCAATTTGATTAAGAAATTGTTGGGCCATGGAAGGAATTTATGTGTGCACCGTTTAGCCAACCAAGCAATATTATTCCGTCCAGTTGTGCAAGTTTGACAACTCCTGATTCTTGCACTTCCATAATAATGAATGGTCTCAACCAATGCATTCATAGCTTTCTAGGATGTTTTAGAAACTTACTATCATATAGGAGAACCTTTTCTTGAACAGAAAAATACTTCCTTTTGATGTGTCGGTCATGCCATGCTTTATGTTTATCCTTCTCGATAGTGTAGTGAAAGTCTTCTAGGAACCTGGCTTGATCCAACTCCCAGAGCTCATCTAGCCATTTTACAATTGACTCATCTTCTAACATCTGAGTGGCCCGTTCAATAAAGAGGTTGGGAATGATGAACTCAACAAATACTATGGCTTCTCAACGATAAACAAGATATAACGTCATATATTTATGTAGGCATTAGACAATGGTACGGTAGGCACATAAAGTAGTTGATACCCGCTCGTCCTAGTCATCTCAGCTAGAAGAACATATCTTGGTGAGACCCTTCTCTAGGATTTTGTTAAAATTTTTGACAATGTTGTTTTTGTGATGGTGGCATGGGTTGCTTTTGTGGTGTTGGATCATGAAGTTCCTGAACAATGTGGAAATTATATCATTAATGAATTGGGTCCCCTAGTCACTAGTGAGGATCCAAGGGCACCCAAATCGAGTGATAATATTTTCGAAGATGAACCAGGTGACAATGTCTAAAGTGAAATCTTTAATTAGTGTGGCTTCAAATCATCTAGTGAGGTAATTTGTAACACTTTTAATGTACCTGACATGAGAGTGACACACTGATGAATTAATAGGCTCCATAAAGTCCACAACCCAGTTTTTGAATGCTTGGAGAGCTTGAATAGGCTACAAAGGAATTTCATCTCGGTGTGATGGCCATCCCACCTATTGGGAAACATCACATTTCTTAACATACTCCTTCCCATCCCAGAAAAGTTTGTGCCACTAGACTCTTACTTGCAATACTTTTTTCGCGATGGATTTCCCAGAATCATGTCCACTTGTAACTCCCGAATGACATTCCCATAGCACAACCTACTTCTCATGGTTGAGGGTCCATTATCGCAATATATGATCGAGGCTCGTCTTGTATAAATTACCTGCAATTAGCGGGTAATATGTAGCCAAAACTAGACTTCCTTATTTTGGTTGCTATGTACTCTTTTGGACATTTTCCTATGGTTATAAATAATGAAATTTCTTCCAAATAGTCGGGTATGGCCTCAACCCGAAATAGATTAGCATCTAGCAGTTGATCATCTATTGACCTCCTAGCTTCTCCCGATTCTAGCCAGGAAATATGATCATGCCGCATATTCATCCTCCCCGGATTTACAATTACTTTGAATGTAAACTCCTGGAATAGTAGAAGCCATATAAAAATATTTCCTTCGAGCACATGCTTATTTACCAGGTACTTAAATGCGGAGTGGCCAATAAAGAACTTGAATGGACCACCCAGAAGGTAGTGCCAAAACTTCTCGAGTGAGTACAATTTAGAGAGATATTTTTGTTTAATTGTGGCGTAATTATTTTGCATAGTGGAAAATTTTCTACTAGCACAATAGATCGGGTGACCGAATTTACCATCTCTAGGTTGGGCCAAACGAAATGCGAGAGCGATTCCCAATGCATCAATATCTACATGAAATTATTTATTCCAATCCGGGTGAACTAGGATTGGTGTAATTTCCAACTTCTATTTTAGCACATTGAAGGAAGTGTCACATTCATCGAACTAGGAAAACCACTCATATTTCTTTAGTATCTTCTCCAGTGGTGTAGTGATCAAGGCATAGTTTTGGATAAACCTTGATAGTATCTTGTGTGGCCGAGAATCGATTTTAGCTACTTGACACTAGCTGGTGGAGGGATATTCAAAATTAATGAAAATTTGGAAGGATCGACACACACTCATTTACAAACTATAGTCCCCAAGAGTGTTCCAAAAGGGAAAGAAAAAAGGTAGTTCTTCAAGTTCAAATAAATATAAAGCTTCTTGTAATGATCAAACATCACTTGGAGAAATTTGGAGTGTCTTTTCAATAAGCTATAGATTGTTCAATTGTCCATATACACCTCCAGAAATATGTGAATGTAGTCATGGAATGTAAAAATTATGATCCTTGAAAATACTGTTGGCACATTATTTAATCCAAATGGCATGACATGGAAGACATCAGGCCCCCATTTAGTCGTGAAGGTGGTTTTCTTCTTATCCTCCTCTCCAATATGAACTTGGTGATATCCAAAGAACCCATACGTAAAGGAGTAGGATTCATTACCTGCAAAATTATTGAGGAATTCATCATTGAATGGAGTAGGAAGGGGATCATGGATGGAAGAATTTTTCAAGTTACTGTAATCTACACAAACTCATATTTCTTCAGAATCTTTCTTGTTTTAGATGACAATCAGACTGACCCACTTAGCTTCATCAAATTGGAAGATAAGTTCTTCTACCAACATCTTGTTAATATCCCTCTTCACCTTCTCCTTGAGACTTGGGTTTAATAAACCTAGCTGGTGTTCCACTGGTGTCACATCTGGTTTTAGCATGTTCTTCATTTCTCCCAACTCCCCGTTAATTCCTTTAAGCTCTGCAACAAAGGAAGGGAACATCTCCTCATACTACCTCAGAAGATCGAATATTTCCTTGGTGGTTTATTCATCCCAATAGTCCCTGATAGAGGCCAACTTTGGTTTCTATTTAGTGCCAATGTTGTGTTTCCACAACTTCAAAGGTTGTAGTTGTGGACCAGCTATTACAGATCCATCCTCCATGTTTTTCTCCCCTTTATATTTCTTAAACGTCATGTGTCGTAAATCCTCTAAATCGTCTACATCAGGTTGAAGATTTATCTTCCCACAAGCCACAACCTCATGAAATCCATATTCATAGATGTGATCGAATGAATCTTGGTCACAATATTCCTTAATAGGATTTCCTGTTGGGAACAATACCCTCTTGAATGCTTTCAAGGCAGCTATTATCCTCTCGTCATCATCAGTAAAGGAGAAATAATGGATGAACTGGGCTGTCATGTAGTCCCATTCACTGGTCTGCCTCCTTATTTCTTCCTTAAGGTACCATGCCTAGGGGAGTGTCCCTAGAGTGTGGATGAAGCTATGCACCCATATAATCTCAAGAAGTCCTTCCCTAGTCCACCTAACTTTACAACTTTTTATATGTTGGTGAGGATCAATATACACTTTGTACTTAGTAAGACTAAGAGAGCAATCTTCTAAATACCCAGATCTGGCTACCAATGGAGACTTAACCATCTCCCACTCCCTAATATGGCTGAGATGGGAGCCCCACCACCTTGATAGTGTCACTTGGAGGGAAACATCCAAGAATGTAACCTTGTGTGCTTCCAATTTTTTTGAATCAACTTCATTGATAAATTAATAACAAAACCCATACCATTAAAAACAGGAAATTATTGTACCTTTGTAGCAACCCAGTGGATACAATCGATCGTTTCACATATCCTAGAGTGGATCTCATGGCTTCCTTGTTGCCAATTATCCCATGCAAATTTTGATATGACTTCGGGACTCTGAAAACTTCTCCAGCTAATCGACCCATATGTCATAGGATTGATGTAATATTCCCTCTTTCCTATTGTGAGCTGGTATAATAGATTCAGTAACTCAATTTCTTCCCTGTTTTCCATTGACTAAGTGAACCTAGGGCCTTGATAGGGATACATAGGATGAATCACCCTGACTAAATCCACTTTGAAGGTCATGTTTTCCCTCTTTAGGTCAATCACTACATAGTTTTCAAAGGCCCATTATATCCCCAATAATGCTATATAGGGGTCTTTGTCTCCCATGATGTTTATGACCTCAAAGTATGCATACATATTTATCCCTGTTATGTATAATTATACATCATCCAGACATCCAACTGGGAGGATACAATACTCATTCGCCATGCGAAACTGAATCAAAGATAATTCCAACTTAGGCCTGTTGAAGTTTGCAACAAGAAACAGTGAAATTGGCATCCAGAAGCAACATGACAACACCTACACTAGTTTGAGACCATAAGTCATGTAGTGATGGGTCCTAGAGATACATTAGAGTGCAATTCAATTTATTTAATAAATTGGAAATGTGTCAAATTTAATTATCCCTTAATTAAATTGGACAATAAATTGTAATCTTATCTCATAAACACTTGTAATAGCTAACTGAGAGTGATAGACTCAGTTAGATCATGAATTTAGAGTTGAGGGCGTTTGGTGAGGCATGCAAAGTGATTCTATGTGTTTTAGAGTTTATGTTGCAGTTAAGTGCATGAGTTTAATGCATGAGAAATCAATTAACTCAATTAAGTGAGTCAGAGTCAGTTGAACTAGTTGTAACTATTTTTTGTACTAGTGAGAGGTCAAGTGAATTAAATCAAATTCAATTCACATGCAGTGATATGTCATGAAACTGATGATTTATTATTAATAGTTACATGCATGTCAGTTCTAGTGGAGACCCAGTTGAGATAGAGGTTAAATGGAATTTGACTATCAGTTGTGTTATTATTAAACTGCCCAGATGCAGTTAAAACACCACAGGATTGCCTATGATACTTGCACGGTTGAAGAAGGCTGAAATTCCTAAGGAATAGGGATTTCATTCCTCATGAATTGTGTGAGCAAGGAAGGATGAAGAGAAGCTGAGAATTGGCTAAGTGTTGGTTCGATTTTTTCTGGATCAGTGTGAGACGATAGGAATATTGCAGGAGACTCTTAAGAGAAGAGTGCATTGTAATTGTTTCATGATTCCTTGTGGAATATACAATAGAAGATAGAGGGGTTTTGAGTAGCAATATTTCCCAAGGAAAATATCTCTGTTGTGGTTTGATTTGCTTCTTTCTTTACTTGTTGTGATTGGCGACCGTGTGTATTTTCCGCAATTGATTTGTAGAAGGATTCAGTATCTAGATTTAGTATATTTCTTGATCGGATTGAATATATTGATATACATATGTTTATATAGTTTCTACATGGTATTAGAGCACATGAAATCACTATAGTGGAGAAGAAACTGAGTTTGTGATTGAATAGAATTTTTATTTGCAAAAGTATTCTTGGTGCGACAGGCCGATGAGGATCAAAATGGCTTTCAATTTCTTGAGATTGGAATATGCACTCGAGGGCAGTTCCAATTATATTGCATGGAAATAAAGGATGGATTTAGTAATGGAGGACAATGGGTTGCAATAATTCATTGATAATTACATTCCCAAACCCATTGCAGCAGATGTTGTAAATCTTGATGCTTGGCAAAAGAAGGTTGCAAGGGAAAGGAGGATCTTACTGGAGGGAGTATGAGACCACATTGTCTCAAGTCTCCGTGGAAAATTGAATCCATATGAAATGTGGAAGGCTTTGATAGATCTATTTCAGAGCAGCAACAATCATAGAAAATTGGCACTGAAGGACAAGCTCGAGAAAATCAAAATGGAGAAAGACAACACTATTCCGAAATATTTAACCAAGTTTTTCCAATGTTGAGATGAGATTGGGAGTGTCAGAATTACTGTCACGGATGATGAATTGGTGAGCCTAGATCTTCTAGGCCTTTCCAAGAGTTGGCATAGTTATCAAGACTCTTTCAATGAGAGGGAGAAGCTTCCAGATTGGGAACAACTTTGGTCAGATTTGGTGCAAGAAGAATCTAGGAAGAATACTAGGGATGGATCCTCATGTAAGGAAAATGATGAAGAAAATTGCACCTTGGATGGTAAGGAAAATAAGGGGAAGGGAAATAAATCCTATTCCAAATATGATACTAGTGAAGAAGGAAAGGAGCATGACATGTCTAGAGTGAAATGTTTTCATTGTCACGAGCATGGACATTATGCCACTAATTGTCCACAAAAGAAGAAGAACAAGAAGGCTTCAGGATCTGTAGCTTGTGAGGATTTGGCCTCACAATTTGAGTTATACTTCTCGCTCATCACATGAATGGTGTCAAGTGCGATGGGATCGGGGTGGTAATTGGATAGTGGTGCATATTTCCACATGACAGGAGACAAAGAAATTTTCAATAGCTTGGAAGAGAAGGACCTCCAGATGCATATCGAAATGGGTGATGATGAGTGGTACAATGTTACTGGGATTGGTACAGTTCTCTTCCAGAGACAGTCAGGTAAACCCTTCTTATCAAAATATATAATGCATGTACCAGGCTTGAAGAAAAATTTTGTTTCAGTTGACATGTTGGAGGATAGAGGCTACAATGTGGTTTTCTATGAAGGGAAATATTTCCTTCGACACAAAGCCACAAGAAAAGCCAAGAATATTAGGATTCATGTGAAGAATATCTATAAAATTGATGTAGATGGCTGCGCAACATTGATGGGTAAGACAGACAAAGTGGTGAGCTGGGATGAGGGTGAGTTATGGCATAAGAGATTGGGCCATATACATAATGGAGCTTTGAAGGTGATGCAACAGAATTTTACGAGGCTTCCAAAGGGTACTCTTACGTAGATAGACACATGCAAGGAATGTACCATGGGGAAGTGTGAGAAATCCATGTGATTTTCCCTTGAGAGGGAGCTTTATTTGCATGCAGATGAGGAACTCTTGGTTCCTAAGGATGAAACTCAAGATGTGGAGCAGCCAAAAGATGAGAATCATGGAGTGGTAGAAATAACTCAAGAAAAGACCTCCAGGAGGGGGAAGTTTCAAGCCAAATGGGCAAAGGGAGTACATGCAACTATACCTCCAGGTGTGAGGCATGGTGATGTGAAAAATTAATCCCAAGGAGAAATTTGGGCAGGGTCCTGGAGATGGTGTGCCTCATGGATCGAACTTAGCTACGAGGAGCCCAAATTACAACAGTAGTAGGATCGGTTAGATTGATGCAGTCAGATGTCAAGAAGAAATAAATCAAAGTGACAGGTGTCAGATATTGGAGCATAGATCAGAGTTGGCAGCATTGCAGAGTGCATGGATGCAGATGTCAATAGCACAGGGAGTCCAGTAGACATGTGAAGTAGCTAGTAGCAGTTAGAAGACTCTAATGATTGATGAATTATACTGATTCAGTTGTTTGGAGGCTATTAAATTTCATAAGTGTTGCATGCAAAAGTTTCATGTGTTAGAAACACTAGAGAAGTGTTGCATGCAAGAGTTGCATGTGCGAGAAACACTAGATAAGTGTTGCATGCAAGAGTTGCATGTCACATGCAAGAGTTGCATGTCACAAGAAATATTTTCATGTCACATGTAAGAGGTGCATGTGCGCATGCAAGGACATTCCAAGGTATCAGATCGGGACATATTGATTCCTTTCTTGTTGAGAGGGACTGTTGAAGTTTGCAACAAGAAACAATGAAATTGGCATCCATAAGAACCATGAAAGCACCCACACTAGTGTGGGACCATAGGTCATGTAGTGATGGGTACTAGCGATACATTAGTGCGCAATTCAATTTATTTAATAAATTGGAAATGTGTCAAATTTAATTACCCCTTAATTAAATTGGACAATAAATTGTAATATTATCTCATAAACACTTGTAATAGTTAACTGAGTGTGATAGACTTAGTTAGCTCATGAATTTCGAGTTGAGGGTGGTTGGTGAGGCATGTAGAGTGATTCTATGTGTTTTACAGTTCAAGTTGCAGTTAAGTGCATGAGTTTAATGCATGAGAAATTAGTTAACTCAATTAAGCGAGTTAAAGTCAGTTGAACTAGTTGTAACTGTTTGTTGCACTAGTGAAAGGTCAAGTGAATTAAATCATATTTAATTCACATGCAGTGATCTGTCATGCAACTAATGATTTACTATTAATAACTACATGCATGTCAGTTCCAGTGGAGACCCAGTTGAGACAGAGGTTAAAGGGAAGTTGAATATCAGTTGTGTTATTGGAAAACAGCCCAGATGCAGTTAAAACACCACAGGATTTCCCATGATACTTGTGCAGTTGAAGAAGGTTGAAATTCATAAGGAATAGGGATTGCATTCATCATGAATTGAGTGAGCAAGGCAGGTTGAGAATTGGCTAAGTGTTGGTCTGATTTTGTCTAGATTAGTGTGGCACGATAGGCAGATTGCAGGAGACACTTGCAAGAAGAGTGCATTGTAATTGTTTCATGATTCCTTGTGGAATATAAAACAGAAGATAGAGGGGTTTTGAGCAGCAAGCTTTCCTCGGGAAAATATCTCTGTTGTGGTTTGATTTTCTTCTTTCTTTACTTATTGTGATTGGCGATCATGTGTATTTTATGAAATTGATGTAGAAGGATTCAGTATCTAGCTTTAGTACATTGCTTGATCGGATTGAATCTATTGATATACATATGCTTGTATAATTTCTACAAGGCCTTCCCAAGGATTCACAAGTATTTCTAACCCAAATCTAGAATAATGTCATTGATCTAGAATCCCGCAATCTAGGCATTAACCCAAAATTCCATCCTATCCTTTTCTTGTTCCTCTAAACTTGCCTAGAATTCCTTTTTGGAAAATTGGGAGAGATGAGCCCTTTTAAGAGCTCCCCATCCTTGAAAACAACTTTAATTTTTTTTCCCAACTTCCCCAACATTTGCTCGTCGTTCATTATTTTCAATAACAACTTGAACCATTCTACCACAAGTTGGGAATTGTTCCAGGACAATTTTTGACTTATGGCCTTTGAAGATTTTGGTTGTTCTCCTTGGGGCCCATCAATTGGAAATAGCTGGTTGAAAATATCCACGACGCATTTATAGTACTGCTTTTGCTAGCTCGAATCATAATAATGCTTTGGTGAGGCAGGATTTATGATCCTTGGTTGTTCAACGACTCCAAAGTCATCTCCAGTCTTCTCCCCCCATGGGGTGACTGTGTTAATGTTTGACATAAGAGCTGGTTTAGGTTCCTGTGGTTCTACATTAATCAAATTTTCTCCCCTCTTCTGGTTTCACTCCTCCCATTTGGCGATTAGTTCCAGGAAATCCTTTGTTTCATGTGTGTTGACTCTATGCTAATAGCACCAGGGTCTTCAATGTAGCATGCAGTCTCTTGCAATGTGCCCCTCCTTATCACAATTATAGCAATGGATCAGGACTCTACCTCATGTTCTACCCCCCCTTTTTCCTCCACCTCCTCTCTCTCGAGGATCTTCTTTATTCCTATAGGTAGAACGATCCAACTAGTCAGCTAGAGAATCTAATGCTCGACACTGATCAATGCGGTGAGTCGAGGAGCCTCATAATTCACAGAAAACATTGTTTGGGACATTTGAATAATTTTTAAGATTGGACACAGGTGTGGAATATATCCATATGTCTAACAAATTTCAAAGTATTCATTCAAGGATGCACCATGCTGGTTAAGAAAGGCATGAAACTGTGTGCGTCTTAGATATAAACCATGTGTACCAATTTGTGCAACATGAATGGTGAGTAAGGACATATAGGGTCCCGTCGATACGTAAGGAGTGCTTGATCCTTGTAGTCTTGGAAACTTCATGGTGTGATGCCCCTCAATATGGAAGGTGGTACACCACATGTGAGGTCGTGTGGGTCGCAATGGGTGAATTTCCCTCAACTTCTATGTTAGATTAGCGATTTGATGCTACAATCCTACGAGATTGGGATCGTGGGAAATCGTTCCTCTTCGATGTTCGTGTGGATATCCTGACATGGCCCCAATCCTAGTTTCTTAGGAATATTGTAGGGTGTCAATCTTCTGCTGAGTCAATGATGTGCGGGTGAGCAACAACAATGCTTTAATGAATTCATCCTGATGATGATTGGGATCAATGGGGTAACTCAACTTTCCAATGGAATCCTTAAACCTTTGCATCATTTCCCAGGAATTTTCTCCTTCTCACTACTTTATTTCCCATAGTTCATATAACCCATGTTTGCTAGTCCATGGAAGTTTTAATTCTTGAACCAATTTATGTCGAACTTCATCTATTTTCGAATTTTGTTGCAAAGAAGGCCACTTGATGAACGATATTAGTGATATTTCTCATTGAGTGGTATGAAATTAAATCAATTTCATGGCATCCAAAGTTTAGAGAGCCCTTCAAATAGCCTTGCACAATTACCAATGTTGTTTGACATCCTCATTCCCTTTCCTAGAGAACTTAGGATATCGAGTAAAGGATCCTGCAATGTTTCCAACCATACACGGTTAAACCAGCGAGACAAGTATGAACCCTTGGGAACCAGGTTGTGATAATCCTTGGAGACTTGAATTAAAAATACTATTTCTACCACCAAAGATACCAGTATTATATGTATTATGTACTTTTTGAACCTTTATAATTTTAACTAGCTTAGATAAAAATTGAACATGGTTTTCATAAAGTACCAGGGGAAGGTCGCTGGAAGTGCTACCTGAACTGCTGGGAAATGAGTTCCTATTCTCAAGAGACACATCACCTCTAGAAAACAACCTCCTCATACAAAAGTGCATGTCATCATCTGGACCCTCCCTTTGGTCTGTATGGCCCGATCCATCTTGTGTCTCCACCTCTACTTGTAGGAGGAAATCTCTACTGCTTATCTCACCTTGTGTCACCGTAGTGGTCCCGACCTCTCCTATTAGGACAAGATTCACTTTATCTCTATCCCAATAATTCTGGAACTCCACCCGTCTTACTCCACTTTCTCGTGCCTCTGGGTTGCTCAACACCGCTCCTACTTGGTGTAACTCCCTTTTTCGTCTATGGATTTCCTGTAAATCCTTCTCTCACCATTATTCAACTATCCAACCCTCCGTTGTGCCCTTAGATATATAGCCATCCGAAAATCATTTGCATCCATCTCTCCCAAATTTTCATAGCTCGCATCCAGGTAGCTTTCCTTCGCTTATATACCTACCCAGTACCAGGCTTTAAGAGGGCATGGATTGGCCCTGAATCACACATAGTTTCTCTTCCACCATAAAAATATTAACCCACAATAAAATATCCTTTAAAAAACTTCCTTTCAACCCTGACTTGAACATGAACTCAACCTTTGAAAAGGACAAATGGGATTTTACAGCAAACTAGATAATTTACCCTTCTAGAGTGGCTTGTACCTAGAAATTAACAACTCGAGTTAGGTCCACATTGAGCCAGTGTAACTCAAATAAGATAGATTGAGTCTAGTTACGAGGGGATATACTCTAACTATTGGGAACTTACACCAGAATATCTCATACTGATCACTCACAGGCTCTTGATACAAAATTTATTCCTTCACTCACTTCACACTTTTGAGACAGAGTTGCACTTATTGAGAAATAAACCTCTCTACTTGCTCATGCCACTAATCCTAAAGATACTTCTTAAAAATACTTGACACCATGTTCCATATCCATTTTAAAAATTTCAAGTCTCGACAACAAAACCATTTGTTGGCAAAAATTTGTAAAAGGTAGAGACCTTGGGTTCAAACATAGGGGCCAACAAAGGATCCGCTATAGTCTAGCATAATGCTAACATTTTCACCTTACTCAAGAGGAATAAGGAATATCATTTGAGGTGTGCCACAACCTTATTTGGATAGGGATTAGAACCAAGCTTCAAGGGGGGTCACACAAAGAATGACACTTCCTTCTAATCTAGAAATCATGGTGTCTGATATATAATCATTGCAAACATGAACTAGAAAAGCATCCAAAGAGTCAGAATGTATATACATTCATTCATAAGGAAAATTTTAAAGAGTTCCATGAAACTAAAACATTCATATCCATAAGATACTTATCGGATAGAGGTGACTTGAGAATACGAGAGAGAGCGAAATGGCTAGGGTTCTCGTAGACAATATTCTCCCTACAATCGCCGCCGACTCGCTCCTGCTCGGCCCTATGGCTTAAGGAGGCCAAATACCAGGCTCGCCTCATTCTCCACTCCCTCCATGCGGTAGAACAAGCATTGTAAGCCCCCATGAAGCTAAAAAGGAAATGAATGCCAAAGATAGACCCAAAAATCATACCTCTCACACAAGAGTGGACAGAGTTGCAGCCTCTCGCAAGGCGCAGGCTATTGTGCTCACCGTCAACGAGCATGGACCAACTATGTTGTTCGACCTCATCACCCTCTGCGAAGGTAAAGGTGTTCCCCTCCCCGGAAAGGCCTTGCATTCAGCTACATTTCCCTCCCCTGATGGCCGTCAAGCATCCTCAGTGCTTAGCAGGGGTGAAGCATGATGATGTAAGGAATAGTTCTGGTACAACGGTCGTCGACCTCTCTTTGACTGAGGGTCAGATCCAAAACATCTGTAAGGCTCTCAATTGCCAATGCCTTCTAGGTACAGATGCTTGAGGATTAGGGGAGCTCCTCTCCCATCTTGAACACAGTCAATACCACATTTTTCATGTAGACAACTCTGAAGCCTCCCCTTTCTTCAACGCTCCTTCGCTCAGAAATGCACCCCCAGGGTCCAAAGGCCACATCTGTCCACTCTCCTCGGCTACATTAAACCATGATTATTCGCTCTTGGGCATAACCCCGGAGTCTAGGGGTCCAGAAAGTCCTCTCCTTCCAGATCTAGATTTCCAGACTCTGTGGTAAAACCCTCTCTGCTGGGTTAGATCTACAGATCTGGTGCAGAGCCTTGTGCAAGACCTCAAACATAAGCTGGGGATCCCTACAACCATACAAATATTTATGTATAGGGGTAAGAAGCTTGAAAATTCTCTTCCTCTCTCTTTTTACAACATAGGTAAAAATGCTTCTTTGGTTTTAATCCTCCAACTATGCGGAGAACATCCGGGCAGCCTTCCTCTTCACAAGCATTCTCCTATAAGGGCGCAGTCCATGCTCAAAACCCTAGTAAAGCTGTGCAGCCCCCTGAGGCTCCCAAACCCTTCTTAGTGGATAAATCGGAGGATATTCCAGCTATTGAAATCTCCCACCCATCTATAGACAACCAGTCCCAACTAATAGCAGAAAATGCCATCATTTTCCGATTCAATGGATTATGGCCTCGTTCAGTAGATCTCTATCAATAGATCCAGTCAGCCTGGACCAATAATAGCAAGGTCTTTTTCTCGTCAAAGGGTTTCTTCATAGTCCTGTTTGCTTTCAGCGAGGACTATCAAAAAGTATTAACAAAGCACTACAAGGAAAATACCCTCTATCGGAGGTTATAAAGGAGGTTTTTAGTGTTATAAAATTGGCCAAAATTGTCAAAAAAAAATTTGCTACAACATATGTTTATGGTTATGGAGGTTTTGGCAGAGCTTTTAATGGAAATTCAACACAACTAAAAAACAATGGGTGGTCGAAGGTTCTTACGAATGTTTTTTTTCATCGGTGCACTACTCTAGCTTTAACGCACCGGTGCGTACATTTAGAAGGTGCCTCAGGGAAGTCGAAGGAGAATGCACCATGCGTACTGTTGGTGATACAACGTACATGCCATTCTAATTGGCCTTGGGATTTGTGCGGTGCCCATAGGTCGAATCAACGCACCGGTGTGTAGACTTATAGAAACGCACTAGTGATTAGTATCACACAAATGCACCGAAATTTATAATTGGTATCAGTATTCGTGTGGTGCCCATAGGTCGTACAAATGCACCGGTGCTTATGGACACATAAACGCCCAGGTGCGTAGTGTCACACAAACGCACTGAGATTTATAATTGGTATCGGTATTCGTGCGGTGCCCATAGGTTGTACAATGGCAACGATGCGTATAGACACATAAATGCACCACACAAATGCACCAATATTTTTAATTGGTTTTGGTATTTGTGCGGTGCCCATAGGTTGTAGAAACGCACCGGTGATCTTGAGAATACAAATGCACCAGTGTACAGTAACTGACACGCACCGGTTTTCATTTTGTATTTTTTAGAAACATAGACCTGTGACAGTGCAATTATTGTGATTGTTTTAAATTCATTATTCATCAAAAGTTGACACATCTTATAAAAATATTCATATTAATTAAATTTTTATTAATGCATTTGAATGTGATGTTTAGATTAATTTGTTATCTCATATCATAATTATTATGGTTTTTTAAAATTCATTAATTATCAAAATTCGACACATATATATCTTATAACAATATTCATATGAATTAAATTTTTATTAGTTCATTTTAGAACGATAATGGAGAATGAAATAGAATAAATTAAAGCATATATATATATATATATATATATATATATATATATATATATATATATATATATATATATGTATAAGACAGTCTTTGTCATACAAAATGGGACAGTTATTGGTATCCCTTTGTCTTTCAATTGGGACACTATGTCCATTTCATTAAACAAAATGTCTGATTTCACAGACATATTTCAAAAAATACAGCGCCTTGCTTTGATATCCAAATATAGTGATCATCATTCTTCGCTTGAACTGTTGTCACTGCTAGAGCTACTTCCATGACTTGGGTTATTTTCAGGAATGTTTTGTTCATGGTGTTGATTGTTTTCTTCTTCTTCACCTTCCATATACAAACATATAAATAAACTGAAATGAGTGTATATACATTGGTGAGAATAATGAAAATTGAAATATTAAATAATATACATCAATGTAAATCGAAAAGAAAAATGACGTACCATATCAACAATTGACTCATAAACTACACACATTCTTTCAAAACCATGTACCATGCCATCTTTCAAAATTTCATCTGTTGGCGTAGTTCCATACTTTGTTTCCTGCAAGATTTATACCCCATAAAAAATCATATATTTAATATAAAAGATTTTTTTGTTCTATTAATTATAGACGGGGAAAAGTAAAACAAGATCGATAGATGTTTACAAATTCCACAATTAATTTATGATATGCCAACATATACTCACAACCAATATTTAACCCAATTTCAATCAATTCGTCTTATGGTTCTTCTTTGTATGTTAGCACTTGTTTGAAGACATTCAATGATGATTTTTGTAAAACAGCTTAAAAAGTACAAAAATAAAATCTAGTTAAGTTGTTATAAGTAACAATTACTCACAAACTTAGATATCAACCCTTTTCTTCCTTGTCATCCTATTTTATGTGCTGAATGGGTTCCATTTTCTTTCTTTTTTTTGCAAGAAAATTCTTGAAAATTAATATTTAATGCTAAATTGTTTATTTATTGTACCTAATGATTGAAAAATTCAATGATTACATATTACATTTGAAGCACGTTGTTGTTGAGATGGCTCCTCCTGAGATGCAATTTTGTCCATTTCTTTAACCATCTCCTTGTACACCTTTTTGGACATTTTTACTGGCATATTTATGATATCAGCTCGTTCATCTTTTGATATTTTCATAATATTCCTGAAAATGTAACATGACAATAAAATATTTAATTTTTATATTGATATATGAAAAGTAAATATAACAAAAGTGATATTTATAAACAATTCTAGACAAACATTTAAAGGAATATTACTTTCCCATTCCTTCATTTTTGTTGTTGTACGTTTTTGCTATGGAAAGTCTAACATGTCTCATTGACCAATTCTCTGTAAAATCTTCCTGTAGTTTAGATAAAATTTGGCTCTTGGAATCATTGGATTGATTTTTGTATTGTAAGTGGAAAGAACGTGTATACATTCATTCCACTAGATCACTCAAACTTTTGTAAAATTTTTTCCCGCTTTCATTAACTTCCAGCACCACTCTAGATGAGCTAAGGAGCAATTCATTTTCATTTGCATGTTCTATTTTTTTTCTTTTCTTAGAACAACATTCCTTTTCTGAGTTGTTGGTTCTTGAAGAACATTAAACAGATGTGAATTAATAGATTGTTTGACACATGTTATCTAATAATTTTAAGTATATTATTAATGATAATTAAAAAAAGAAACTCATATTGGATTGATAGTATTTTTTCATTCACCTAATTCATCCTTTCGCAATTTTTCCATCGAGCTTTTATCCACTTATGGTCCTAGATCAGAAATAATCTTATCGAGCTTTGTCATTTTGTGGCACTGCATGATACACAGTAAACAATACATATTAGTTAAACTTACATATAGTTCAAAAATAATATTTTTGTATAAAGAATTTACAAAGAACTTGCCTTTTTTTCTTTTTTTGATGTGTTATCAGTATTTTTGTTATTTGATCTCTTGTCAGTCATTTCTTTATCAATCTGAAACCTGTACCATATCATTCATTAATATATTTATAAATAAATTGTCAACATTTTAGGTAAAAAATAAATCTCAAGACACTGATGCGCCTTTCATGATGTACGCACCGCCGCCGGTGCGTGGGGATATTAATAACGCACCGCAAAACATTATAATAGACCGTACGGTGCATGGAGTATTATAAATGCACCACACAAACAATTTAATAGATCGTACGGTGCTATCCTCGTAACATGGAGCACCAGTGCCCTATTTCAAATATGGCCCACTGATTTAAAAAAATAGTTTTCAAATTTTTTATTACACAGTACTTGCATGGTGTGATTTATAATATAGCACACTGGTGCGCTAGGTTACGCATGGCGCATCGATATAAAAAAATCCATCTTTTCCAAAAATTCACGCAATGGCCGAATGGATTGGGATCCGACTATGCAAGTCATCCCGTGGGTTGGATGTCAATATTAAATGAAAAACCCTAATTCTGAAATCATAGAAACAGGGAGAAGAAAGGGAAAGAATAAAGAAATGAAGGGTTCAGGGTAAAAATGGATAAAACTACAGAAAAAGTAAAAAAAATGTAGAAAAAGTAAAAAAATAATCAAATTTAATCACGAGATGGTTTGAAATTCTATGATACAGGGTTTGAATCATGAGAGGTTTGGTTTCTGATTTTCTGAATACTTCTGTTTGAACGTATTTCGCTGCTCCATAGGCCCTCATGCTCTCTTTCTCCAGGTATGTCTCTTGCAAATATCTGGCTGAAAATTTTAGCAAAAATAGTGAAATAATGAAAAGTGTTTAGTATTTAAAGAATTATTTTATGAAATTAGATTTTCAAAAATATTTTTCTGCCCATTTTTCAATTTGTCGCTTTTTTTTTCACTTAAAGAAAATAGAGTTGCATTTTTTTTATTTGCATTTATTCGTCACCGGTGTGTCACTTAATAGCACCGCACCAATGCATCTTTTTGTAACACTGGCATTGGTGCGGTTATATGTACAGTAGCGCCAATTTGTGGTTAAGGCACTGAAATTACTTTTAGGTGTGTGCACCAAAATTTATTGAACTCCTCCCGAATGAGGGTGTTGCCGAACAGCTGGTCAGTGGCTGGCGAGGACCACAACAGCTGTCCGAGCCACTTTCCGCTATTCTCTTATGGTACCTTGGCCATTAAATACTTGGAGACGGCCTGCTCTTTACCATTATTCCACTCGTTCACCATTAATCTTGCATGCATGAGGTTTTCCATGAGAATGGCACGTGCTTCCTCCCTTGCTCTCGCTTTCAATATTCCCACTCTCTTTAGCTCGAGCCCTCCTATTTTCTTCCGCCTCCGCTTGGATTCTCTCTGAAATTTGCATAATTAGTCAGCTCTGAGCAGCCCCAACTATCAGTCTCTGCACTCGATCCTTGAGTTCAATTATCCTCCACCTCCTTGTCCTCTGCTTTCACCTTCATTCGGGTTTTCATAAGTTCCTTCCTCCCCCTCTCAGGGCCCCGCCTTATCCCATTTCATTTATACCATTCAAAAGATAATAATGCAGCAACGTCATCGCATGCGAAGCTGGCAGGGTGGAAGCAACAGAGGCGATGGAGGACGCAACAGCAGTGGTTCAAGGTTGCCCCTCTTGGCCAGAAATGAAGCAGAGATCCAGCCTTCTAACAACAATGTTGTAATTTTCATCTACCGCAGCGATTTGAATAGACCTCGGGTTATGGAAACAATCATAGTTGCATTCCAGGAGGAGGCATCTTATGAGTCTGGGCAAATCTCCAGGGTGCGAAAGAGGCAAAGGAAGTCCACCATCTTGGACAAGCCTCCCCAGGTTGCTCAGAAGGAAATCACCCTCCCAGTAAAAAATGGCTTCAAAACTTCTGGCAGTGACAACTCGAGCTTTCCATCCTCAAGCAACGACGGCTCTGGGCGTGAGGACTCAGCCTTGAAAAGTTCACACTCTCCCTCCTCATTTGATTTCTCAGACCAAAAGCCCAAAGAAATGGTTGGCGACCCGGATGAAGGCTACAGCTGCCCAATTGCGGAAGAAAATCCACCCCACAACTGCAGCTAGTCTCATGAAAGGTTCTCTTCTATTTTTTTGGTGTTTTTGGTCTTGGAATCGGTGTATTGTCGGAAATTTAGAATGAATGCTCTATAGCACAACTAGTTCTAGTTTATTGATGCACATGCAGTTCTAGAAAATTAACAGTATGTTGGTTTCCCATGCTTGGGCAGTGAATTTTTGGATTGGTTTCCCGGTCACGGGCGGCCTACATTATGAAGTTCTAATATAGTTTTATTTTTTTTATTTAGCTTCACTCCAGCGTTGGCCAGTTTAGCTAGCCTGGAGGTGAATGCTCGCTATGTACACTATGTTTTTATTAATAGATTAAACCAACATAGAATTTTTTTTTAATTGAACTCCAACTATAGAAATTGAGAATTATAATTTTGTTTATTCTTGAGAATTAGAATTAGAATTAAAATTGAGAATTGGAATTGGATAAATTCTTGATGGAAATAACTATAATTCCAATGCATTTTGTTTATTGCAGGAGGTCCCCACTGATTATGTGGAGAGAATGCAATGTGGGGCATGTGAAGATGCAATACTACAAGGCCCAAGTGGGAAATTGTGGCATGTGAATTTTTTATAATTGGCACTTAAATATTTTCAACCAATATGTTTTAGAATATAATCTGCAGATAGACGGATGGCCTGCCAATAATTAGTACATATAATCTGCAGAAGGGTAATGTTCTGGGAGAAATAACAATGAGTCCTTCATTCTGCATTTGTTAGCAGAAGAAGACCAATTTTCGACTAGACGATGCAGTTATTACATGTGGAGGCAATGATTTCCCATAGAAAATGAGTATAGGGTTGAGCAGAGGAAAGAAATTGCAAAATAGGCTATTACATTAGCTTTTCTAATGGGAAACTGATTTGCAGGTGGAAATATGGTAGCTGCAGGTATATATGATTTTCTTCCCACAGAAATGGTCACTGAATTTCCATTTATAATACAAGTAGAATTTTTACTGGTTTCATCCATAGGACCACAACTTAGACAAGTTAGAGATGCCATTCAGGTTCAATTGAAAGACGAAGATGTGATTTTATGCAATGTCATCTTTTCCAGTAAAAGTTTATGTAAGCCAACTGAAGCTCGGACAATACTCCTAGCTGCTTTTAAAAAAATTCTAGAGAATCTTTCCCTTCATGGGACCTACCAGCCTGATCAAAAACTTCAATTGATATTTCTTTTTTGTCCTTAAGGGAATGAGAATCCTTCCCTTCATGGTGCCTCTTGGCTTTATCAACTGCCTCGATTGATCTTTCTCTGCCATCAAATCTTCTCTCCATTTCTCCATCATGGGACCTCTTAACCCTATCGTTGGCCTCAACCAAATGCTCTCTGCTAGTCTCAAACTGTACTCCTTTTCTCCTTTTATACTATGTCGAGCTCTGTAACCATTTTCATCCCTGTAAGCTTCTTTTTCCATCTTTCTGTTTGAATCACTCAATTTCTCTGCTATAAACTTCTCAGCCAAAATTTGAACTCTAGTCTTTTCAAACCCTCATCTCCTTAGAAAAATTCTTGCCCGTGATTCGAACCCTCCTCTGCTCCAAAACTGCACTTTACAGAGTAACCCTATTCTGGTGCACGCTTTTTTATAGGCGCACAGGGGCAGTTTGTAAGATCGTGGTTTTTTTTTTTTTTGCGCGGTGTTTTATGATGCACTGGTGCGGAAGAGTTGTGAAGCACCGATGCGTCTAAGTAATAAGACACACCGGTGCATGTTATGATGATAAGCACACCAGACTGTATAAAGTTATTTTTTTGTATGTAAGATCATAATAAAATAATGATAATTCTAAATTACATGAATTTATTTGCATTATTTTCTAAACTTTATTATGTTACAAAAATTCATATTATTCTAGATTTATTATTTTACAATTATTTACAAATTTAAATATTTTAATAAAATCATTTCACATTAATACAATTAAAATTTTCACATTAATACAATTAAAATTTTACAAATAATTTACATACAATTAGAATTAGAATTAGAAATACAATTTTACAATTTGACATACAATTAGAATTAGAATTTTAATTTTACATACAATTACATTTACAATTAAAATTTTACAATTACAATCATTTCACAGTAATACAATTAAAATTTACAAACATTTTAGAGACAATTAGAATTAGAATTAGAATTACATTTACAATTACAATTACAATTTTACAAATAGTTTACATACAATTACAGTTACAATTTTAGAATTTTACATACAAATAGAATTACAATTACAATTTTACAATTTTACATACAATTAGAATTACAATTACAATTTTGCAATTTGTGATATATACAATTACAATTAAAATTTCAATTTCAACTACAATCATGACATAATATTTAATAAATATCATGGTCATTTAATATTAAATTAATTAGTAAACATCATGATCATGATAACCATCGTACACACATCATATTCGACTAAAAAACACATTCAAACATCAAATGAACATTATTTATTAACATCATCACAACACAAACATCAAATATACATCTCATGTCAAATAACTCATGCTATCACATACACATCTATCTGTAAGCTAAACATTAAATGAACATATCTAACATGACCTAACAATACACACATCATGATGATCGCCATGTAAATTAAGTACAACTGCAACATGAACATAAAATACATGGACCACACATATATATATATATATATATATATATATATATATATATATATAACTGAGTAATGTTAAAAATATACAACTATAATATAAATCTCATGGATCAGCTGGTGGTAGTACAACATCAATAACAGTACTAGTGGAGGCCTGCTCAGTCAATGGTGCAGCCTCGACGGTCGATGGTCGAGCCTGCTCATGATTATGACTAGTACTGATGGATGGATCAGCTGGTGGTAGTAAAACATCAATATAAGTAGTACTAGTTGAGGCCTTCTCAGTCAATGGGGTAGCCTCGACGATCGATGGTCCAGCCTACTCATGATCATGACTGATACTGATGGATGCTGCAATCTGTTGATTGGACGTGGCCGATTTTCGAGCCTCATCTCCATGATGACTGCTAGATGCTAGTGGAGCCTCATTCTCATCTGGTACAATGCGAGGTGAATGATCATGAGATGATGAGTCACTTCTCGCAGACTGTCCAGCATGTGCTGTGGCTCGACATGCCTATAATGTGCAACAATACTCCTTAGTCACGTAACAGCTGTCGTAGCTCCTACGACATGCCGCATCAGATTTTACATGTCAAGTGGCATGCCTCTCCACATCTGTAATAGCCTATCATCGACTTGTATGTCTCTGTAATGAGCGGGCCTAATGCCCGCCTCAACAATCAATGCACTAATTTGGTTGCCCAACTCCATCCTGTATCTAGTATCAGGTTGACCACGCCTAGAAAAAGGTGGTATCGGTGCACCAGCAAGAGCATGTGTCTCTATATCGGCCTCCTGATGATCCTCGACATCTGGCATGCCCTGATCATCATAAGGATCCACACCTGGATCATGTGGTGGTGTTGGCATCTCCTCGCCATCAAAAGAGCCAATGTCTGCAAAATATATACAAGTACACAATAATAATTAGACAATTTCATTACAAAATTTAATAAAAAAAATTTAAATAACATGTTAGAATAAATATAAATAAAACAGTAATATTACCTCTATCATCTGGTGGCTCATCATCTATGAAGAGGATGTTGCACACCCTCGCCAATCCAATCGAGCATAAGAACATGGGAGCATAATGAAGGGATTCATCTCGTCAACATTGGCTAGTAAGTCCAGTGCATCATGCAATATCCTAGCTGGAAACATAGTCTCTCCCCTCTTGGGCATTATCTGCCCCCACATGTGCATCTGTGCCTCCAACCCGGGCCTACGAAGTTTCTGAACAAAAGTAGGCCTCATCTCTAGAAACCTCTCAAAAAATAAACAAAAAATCTTTGAAGCAAAAGGGAAGTTGACCCTCCCTTGTGCATGAGCACGACATCTATATAAGGTCGTACAGAACTGCCGCAAAAAAATGGCAGACCACCTGACAAGTTGTGGCTCCTGTACTAAAGAATCAACATAATATAGAAGCGGGAAACTAATGCATTTCCCGTCACTAGTGTTGTGTGAAAAGGTCAAAATGAGAAGTGAGAGGCACTGCATGTCTTGTCTACCAAATGCAGCAATATGTAGCTAACCTCCAGAGACCTAAAAATCTTAAGGAGACAATACATTTGCTCCAATGTATCTATGGGAGTAAACTAACTAACTCCCTGCTACACAACTAGCTGGAACCTCTAGGAATGAGGAAAAATCCACCCCTATCCTCGATAGCCCTGTAATGAAATATATATCCTCCTCAGTGCGTGTGTACCACTGGTCAGGACCAACCTGGAAAGCCTGTTGGTGGGCATTCCACCTGCAGATAAGATGTCTCAAAAACACACTCTGGGCCTTTAGGGAAGTATCCTCCTCATAGAACTCGAGGAGGCTTACCTGCCTTAGGAGCACCTAGGTATCTGCTGTAATACGGCGAGGGTACGCATCTCTCTCCCTCTCTCGTGCCTCCCACTGGAGAAGCATGTCATACTGCTCCACCTATTGTTGTTTTTGTTCCTCATCTTCTCTCTAAATCATTGACATATTAAATAATTTTTTTTTATTAAATCAGACATGTATTTAGGAATATACATATATGATTTTTTTTGGAAAAATAAAAACAGACTAGTCGATGTGCCAGAAAAATATTCATGCATCGGTTCTAGTACGGCTTTTGTTTGTAGCGCACCGGGGGGGTGCCCCAGATGACATAAAACGCATCGTATGCCGTGCACCTGAATTTTTTTCAAGCACCGTTGACTATATATGGTGTCAGAAGAGAGGTGTGTTGAATAAAATATGTGCCCCGATGCGTATAGTCGTGTTAGCCCACCGAATTCTTGACAAATTACATAGTCAATGGTGCGGTATTTTACCCGGTCGCACCGATGACCCTGTTGGAATGCCGAATGCGGTGTGCTGATAGACATCGGGGCAGATATTTCTGTTAACGCACCGCATTGCTATTCCCATGGTCAACGGTGCGACCGGCTAAATGACCGCACCGCACTTTTTTTTTAATTTTAAAATAATGCGATGCGCCTTTCGGTACCACCCCAAACATGGTGCAGATACCATTAGCACCAGTTGTGGTGCGGCCTGTAAATTTTACAGGAAGCACCGCTTACCAGTGCGAGCTGAACGGCTCATGCGCACAACGTGATAACAAAAAAAAAATCTTTTTTAATGGTGAATTTTAAGGTTATTTCCAACTATGATCCGCTAAAAAGCTTAACTATGGAAAAACTAGAAAAATACCTGTACATTTCACCATTAAGGAGGCATATTGGCTGTAGAATTTGCAAAAGAAAAATTTCCCACCGTTTTTCAAAATGCAAGTTGGAGATTGGTGGCCAATGCATAGCAGCAGTGCATGCAATGGGTGCAATGGGAGCACCGACGTCAGGGCAGCTTAGAGAAGGAGAAATTGCATCGGTGCTTGAGAGCTCTGGAGCACTAAGAAAAGTGAAAAGTGTGATTTTTTGGCTGTAATTTTTTTTTTATTTAACCCTGTTTTGGTGCATAGGGTTTTATAGGCGCAATGGCACGACTTCAGATTTGGTGCGTTGTTTTATGATGCACTGGGGCGATTCCTTAACACCGCACAGGGCTGTTTCTGTTTTGGCACGATGTTTTATGATGCACTAGGGAAGAATATTCATGAGGCACCGATGCTTTACAGTAATATGATGCATCGAGTAGGTGTGTACGGAGTGCACGATGTCTGTTGTGCCAATGTTTTGTGCGACCGGTGCTTTCTCTTATAGTGCGCACCAGTGATTGAGAGCAGAAAAGTGAAAAATGTGGTTTTTTAGTCGTAATTTTTTTATTATTTAACCTTGTTCTAGTGCTCTCGTTTTATAGGTGCACCATTGTTGTTTCATACGAATGCACTGGTCCCTTTCTATTTTGGCATGGTGTTTTATGATGCACCGGTGCGGTTTCTTAACACCGCACCAGGCAGTTTCTGTTTTGGCACGGTGTTTTATGATGCATCAACGCGGAATATTTTTGAAGCACCAGTGCATTACAGTAATAGGAAGCACCGGGTGGGTGTGTACGGAGCACACGGTGTCCATTGTGCCAATTTTATGTGTGCACTGGTGCTTTCTCTTATAGAGCGCACCAATAGTTGAGAGCTCTGGAGCACTGAAAAAAGTGAAAAATACGGTTTTTTTGTCGTATTTTATTTATTTATTTAACCCTTTTTCGGTGCGCGTGGTTTATAGGTGCACCGGCGCTATTACTTATGAACGCACCAGTCGGTTTCTGTTTTGGCGCGTTGTTTTATGATGCACCGGTGCGGTTTCTTAATACCGCACAGGGCGGTTTTGATTTTCGAGCAGTGATTTATGATGCACCAGCGCAGAAGAGTTGTGAAGCACCGGTGATCTACAATAATACGATGCACTGTGCGGGTGTGTACGGAGCACACAGTGTCCAATGTGCCAATGTTTTGTGTGCACCAGTGCTTTCTCTTGTAAGGAGCACCGGTGCGATGTTGAATTATAAGCGCACCGAGCGGAAAAGATCCGCAAAACCCTCCGCCCTTCAACCTCCTCTAGTAACCTCTGCTAGAAACATATGTATGGGGTATTTTTATAAGGGGTTCCTCAAAAACATCCACTAGAGGGTATTTTCCTTGTAGTGGAGGGACCATAGTTTTGGGGCAAAGCAGGGCTATTCCTCACACCATGGTTCCCTGATTCCGATCCCTCCACGACCATCATCACCAAGCTCTCTATTTGGGTCAGGCTCCCTAAATTACCTGCTCATCTTTAGCACTTTTCAGTCTTTCAAGGAATCAAGACACCCTTGGACGCTTCCTAGCAACGGAAACCTCCAGGGGGGAATCGAGCATATATACCTATGGCAGAATCTGTGCTGAAATAGACATCAACAAAGGCTTTCCTGATCAAATAATTCTCAAAGTGGGAGACTTCCATTGGACTCAGAACCTAGATTATGACAACACATCTTTTCAATGCCATCACTATCATCAAATAGGGCATCTTCAGAATTCTTTCCACTCCTTCCCAACCCAAAGAAGAAGAGAAACCATAAATCAAAATCCAAAAGCTGGAAACCTTTTGTTTTGTCACCCATGGATGACATCAACTCCTTTAGCTCGGATGAGGAAGATATTGTAGCAGATGAGGAAGAGGCCAAGCAGGAGACAAACATGACCCCAGCAGACCCTGGTGAGCCCAACGGTCCTACGAGTACTTAGAAGAGGCCTCATGAAACCTCATCCTCAGACTCAGATAAGGAGCCATCTCCTTCAGTCACCAATAATATTCAAGGGGTTCTAGCTCATCTGCCTCAAGATGGATGGGTAGGAGCATCTAAAAAGAAGGGAAATAAATGTCGTACTGAGAAATCCACTCCTTCTAGATAGAATCTTGTTTTTATATTTCAGCTCCCATGTTCATCTTCTGGGATATATTTGATTCTATCTTGGCTAATCATGGGACCGAGGTTGATGGTTCAGCATTTCTGGTTCCCATCTTCTCTTTCTTGTAACTCTTTATGTACCATACACTTTTTTAATAGAATTAGTATAATTTACCAAAAAAAAAAAATTCATATCCATAAGCAATCTCACAAATATTTCCATTAACTTCAAACATCATTACATTCCAGCTCTAAGGCCCATCAGTTAGGAACAGGGAAATCAACATACAAAATAGCTCAGAATTAGGCAAGCACAAAACAATGCTAAGTCCAATAGACTCAACGAAAACATCTCGGTATACAAGATTTTCTCCATTTTTTTGTTTTCTTTTCCTTTTGCTTTTATAAAATACGCTCGCCTGAACTGCCAGTTTCTTCCTCGGATGCCATGCCCTTTCCTCCTTGATTTCTTTTATGCCTTGAATGTGACTACAGCCTCTCCTTTTGGCGATCGTTGCAGCTCGACTGTGACTACATGTCTCCATATTTTCAGTTTTCCACTCTTCAACTCTCAAAAGATCTTGGTAGATTTCCTCTCTTTCCTCGACTGCTTCCTCCACAACTTTCCATTGGTCAGGTTTGGTCAAAACATGTCAAAATTTTTGTCCCCCAAAACGAAGGACCCAACAAATTTTTGTTAATAAATTATGAATATTTAATTTAGGAGTCAGTTTTATTTTTTTGAATTAATTTGGAGAATTTATTTTCTATTGTAAATATAGTTTCAGTTTCCCTTGTTTTGTGGAGAATGGGAATCAATTCATTTTCATGAATCTTGGTTTTTAAAGTCAGTTTCTTTTGGGGAACAATAAAAAATGAGTGCCTAGAAGATCATGAAAAAGGATAGGATAAGAAAGAGAGGAACTCACTATTTCCATCGTGTAAATACAACTCTGAAATTTTCAAACATGCCTGCACTTTCTAGTATGTGTGAAACCGAAGGTATTTTATGTGTGAATGGTGTAAATGAACAACAATTTGGACTGTAAGTTCTGTGATTGTTAAGTGGTGTGAGATTGAATCAAAACCTTTTGGTTAACCCAAATTATTTTTGATGTGAATTATTATTAATTGCAATTTCATTCCTGTGCATTTGATCATTTTCAGATATTGTAACTTGTTGAATTGAATGTATTCTTGTTGTGTTGGTTTTAAAGCCTTGAGAAGGAATGCTCATTGTTTTCTGGTGCAATGAATGCATGGGTTTTTTCTTGAAACAATTGAATGCTATTAAATGAGACAGAGTACCTTATTTTGGAATACTGTCAAACCTTTTTTTTTTTTTACTATTTCTTTTCTTGATTGGAAAATTTGTAATAGTATTGCAAACCCCAACGAAGAAAGGCAAGTCAAATCGTTTGCTATTTTAAGGATAAAGTCAGGGAGGTGAGAGTCGATTTGAAAAGATTTGAGTCATTTCATATTCCCAGAATTATGTACATAAATTTTGACAATGTGATGCCAAATTATCTTGTAGTGAACAACGCTACCAAATCATTTTGTAGCGACTGAACAATAAATTAGAAAAAAAAACATCATTTCATAAAGAATGTGAAAAATAAATAAATTTTGGACTGCGTGTTTGGTTTGAAATCTCCTATTGGCCTGCCCATTGCACCACTATATTACCCATTTATTTTTGTTTATTTGACGACACTATGTAAAATCCCTCATCACATTGTTATTTCTAGAGTATTTTATATTCTTTAGAGCTTGAATAGATTAAAAAAAAACTTATTTTTCTTCATATATAGTTGGCATATATAAATTGAAAATGTCAAAATTTTACGTGATATTTGATGTGCATGAAAAATTAGAACAATGTCGGGTTTAATGGGAGTTGTCCACTTGGAACATGGAGCTATCCCATAAAGATAAAATTCTTCCTTCAACTCCTTTTGAGGAAAAGTTTATCCTTCACTAGTTTTCTATTGTTTATCACCAATTTTGAGCATTTTGATTTCCTCTAGCTTAGTCTCTTGGAGGATGAGAAAAATTGGATTTCATATTTAATCAAATATCTAAGTGCTTCTTATTTGAGCATGTTTCCCATGCCTATGTAGTTCTAGGAGACTTTATTCATTATTTAAAATTTGGGGGTTTGGAACTATCACCGTGTTGACTTGGTGGTGCTTGAGATACTGGGCTCTTTAACGAATATATTTCAACTCCAGCTCTTAGAGAACTTCCAATGGTTATGAATAATCAATCATTTATCCTTATTTGTTGCTTCCTCTCTTTTATCCTTTGCTAGTCTTGTTCCTTAATTCCTTATTTATCTCTCTCCCTCATTGAATTCTTCCTTTTCTTCATCTTCATGTTTTTATTGGGCTTTATTTATTGTCATTATCTTATTAGTTTATTGTTGTGATCTTCTTGGACTGAGTCTATTTCTTATTGTCTATTTAGGTGAGATATTCCTCTAAGATTATAAGAGTTTTAACTTGATTTTCCATGTAGATAAACATTCTACTAGGGAAGGTGAATCTATATTCTTTCATAGTTGGGCCAATTAGTTCAACAATTGGTGTTGGTTCTTCATGGGAAAGAAACTCATATCTATTCAGTGATACAGTTGACCTTGTGATTTGTGTATTACTCCTTGATGGAATATTTTTTTGGGAGTCAACGAGGAAACGATACGCAATAGGGTTATAGGGGTTGAAATCGATGGATTCGTATGTACAAAATATGATAGTGTGATTTGATTTGGTATTGCACAATTTTTTTTCTTTGAACCCAACCTTTTCTTGAAAGTTTTCGAGTGTTCATCCTTGTTTTATGTTTCTTAGGCTTAAAAAAGGTTCATGTTATAGACTTTCATAAAGCGCCCATATTTGTAATATATTTTTCATTTGAAGGGATGTTATTAATAATCCAATATATAAACATGTTTTTAGTTGTGTAAGGTGAAAAAATTAGCTTAAGGAAAACACTTCTCTAGATCCACTTCTATATTTCAAATCCTTGTACATGCAATCAGTCCTCCTTTTGACTCAGATTTCTCAATGTATTTCCCAAGGGCATTAAACAAGCGATGTAACCTCAAAATGATAACTCTAACTAGAAAACCCCAAAAAAACATGAAAAAATAGCCCGAAAATGAAAAGTTTGTATGTTGGAAAGATAATTTTTTTTGGGTACATTTTCAACATTCTTTAAAAATAGGAGCGAAAATAATTTTTAAACATGAAAAAACACCTTGAAAATGACAATTGTTGATGTTGGAACAATGTATTTTTTTGTGGGGTAAATTTTATACTTTTTTTAGCACTGACGTTAAAGATAAAATATCATGGCTTTGAAAAACCTTAAAACTCCAGCAATTTTCAGGCATGGCATTTAAGATAAAATATTACATCTCTAAAAAATCTTAAAATTAAAAATTTCTCAGCCATTACATTAAATATAAAATACATATAAATGTTTTCTACCATAGCATTAAAGATAAAATATCGTGTCTCAGAAAAATCTTAAAATTTTGACAATTTTCAACCATGGCATTAAAACCAAATATCATGACTATAAAAAAAACCTTAAGCTTTCAATATATATCAACCATGGAATTATGGAAAAATTATATGACTAAAAAAACTTTAAAAATGAACACATGAATAAAAGAGTCATTATATTTCTTCATTTGGTCTGATTTTGTAAAGGAGTTTTTTGGGTTTAAGGACTCTTTTTGGCATAAAATTCAAAGGACATTTCTTGGAGGTATGTGATACATTTTTTGGATGTTTTGTAGGCTTCATTTTTTTGAAGGTATTTTCTTTTTAGAGGTTTTGGGCTTAATTTTCATTGTTTTTTTTAAAGGTATTTTGTTTTTAGAAGTTTTGGGCTTAATTTTCATTCTTTTTTTAAGGTATTTTGTTTTTAGAAGTTTTGGGCTTAATTTTCATTGTTTTTAGAGGTTTTGGGCTTAATTTTCAAAGAACATTTTTTTGGATGTATTTTTTTTAGAGGTTTTTGGGCTTAATTTCCAAAAGAAATTTTTTGGACTTAATTTCGAAAGGACTCTTTTTAGGCTTAATATTCAAAGAACATTTTTTGGAGGTATTTTTTGAAGTGATATTTTTTAGAGGCTTTTTGGAGGTATTTTTTAAAGTGGCATTTTTTAAGAAGTTGGGCTTAATTTTCAATGGACATTTTTTGGAGGTATTTTTTGAAGTGACATTTTTTTAGTGTACGTGTTTTGAGTTGAAGTAAATATTTTTTGTCTAACTTTTTATATGAAATTTTTTTGCAAGACTTGGAAGGAAATATTTTGAGCTTCATTTCATTTTTATAAGACATTTTTTCTCAGATTTTTTAAAGTAGGTGTTTTGGATTGAAGTATGTATTTTTTGCAAAATTTTTAAAATGAGTTTTTTTAAATTAAATCTTTTGTGGTGTTTTTTTGAATTGAGTTTTTGTCTAAATTTTTGAAGGAAATTTTTTGAACTTCATACTCAATTATCATGGGAAATCAAAAGAATTGCACAAGAAAATATGATTGAACAAGAGACCCTGAGGAATGCAGAGAACAGGGGAGATAAAATCACAAAAGAAAGAGAGAAGCGCTCTCAAATATTGAAAGGGAAAATCATCCTCAACTAGAAGTTGAAGCAAGTATGTAAATGTAAATTTTATGAATTTGATATTTAAATTTTTCCTAGTGTAAAATGTGAAGCTTAATTTTTATTTGATGAAATAATTTGAAAAATATTTTGCAATGTAAATAGAGAGAGATATTCCTCAAAACATTGATGATGAGATACAAAATTTTGAAAGAGAAAGTGAAAGAGATATTAAACCAATGATTGAAGATGGTGAAGATGTTGAAAGAAATTCAAGTGAAGAAATTGAATCATGAGGTATCTATATATATATGTGTGTGTGTGTGTGTGTGTGTGTGTTGAACACATGCACGTATTATTGAAATCATACATATTTATTAATTTAGTTATTTATTGAATATGTAAAATTATTATGTATTATTAATTTGAATATGTACAGATGAAATCAATGTCGATGATGAGATGTTAGAAAATGTTGACACTCACTCATATGGAGATAAACGAGCTAACCATGTTATATAATATCGTGTTAATCAAATTTTTGATATGTACTTCATAAAATAAAATGTGGCAGTTCAAGCCCAATTGTTGAAAGGTCTCATATCATTAAAAAAATTAAAAGAAGCTATGACTTTATTGGGTATTCGAAAATCAAAAAAAGATTAAAAAAAAAATGAAGGAAAATGTGATACAAAATATAAATAGTGCCATAAATCCAATTAGAAGATCTAGACAGAAAAAAGTTTCAGTTGCACGTAGAGCAATACATATGGAAGTGGTTTCATCAAGTACTAAAGATAATCACTTGGTAAAATCTATGGCACGAGCATTAGGAACGTCATGAAATTTTTTTCACAAACATCGGAAATTTCGGTTGCAAATAGATGTAAATAATGAACTTGCTTTTTGTAGAGATATTTGTAGGAAACCATACAAAGATAGACTTGGAGAAAATGTTAATATATATATATATATATTGGATGAAAAATTCACGTGTTTCGCCAAATGCAAGGGATGTGATGCGAAGAATAATAGCACAAAATCAATACAAAACACATCCAAAACATTTCTTGGACACCACTCAGATAAAGTTGTTCAACAAGTTCAAAGAATAGAATCGTGAAATTGATGTCTCAATCGGTGATTTTGTGCAACAAAAACCATGGTATGTAAAACCTATCACCGTACAAGACACTTGTTGTTGTCGTTATCATGTGGAATTTCAGTTATAATATGACACATTCCTTAATTTTGGTAGAACATTTTGGAAAAAATCACCTCCTCCTTCCACTATCTGTGATTTCATATCTCAAATTCTATATGGAAGAGAAAGCGATGAATTATTTTACGAAAATAAATGTGTTGGTGGTAAAAAATGCGATGATTGTGGAAATTTGACTAAATTTCAAAAAAAATATCATACTGATATAAATTATCAATCATTTTCCAACATGAAAGTGAAATGGAAGAGATATGAATATATCCATACATCGATTCAAGGTTCAAATAGTGCTAAAAGAATTGAATTACAAGAAGAAGAAATTTTTGTGATAGATTTTTTGAGAAAGTTTGAGGTAGAAAATTATAAATACACCAAGCATTCCCATAGAGCTCGATGGCAGTACATGAAATTTAAAAAATCCCGTAAAGTTTTTCCCCCAGGGACCATTTTGTCAGTAATTGATTTTGAAGAAAACTACACATTTGTTCCACAAAAAGAAATTCAGAGTGAATACTATAATTCTGACCTAGTATCCATGCTCGTCCATATTATATATAGACATGCTGAACAAATTGTTGATCATATAGAAAGCACCAGTGAAAATCAACATGTTATTAAAGAACATCACTTTTTTATCAGTGACGGTCATACACATGATACATATTTTGTACAACACTGTTTTGGAAAGATTTATGACTCCTTGAAAAGATGTGGAATAAATTCAATGAACATTGGCTATGGTCAGATGGATGCGCGGGTCAATTCAAATATTCACAATCATTTTTTTGGTTATGTTGTCTTCATATGAAAACCTGCATTAAACATTGTTGGAATTTCTTTGAGACAGGTCATGGAAAAGGAGAACATGACGATGCAGGGGCATGCATTAAACGAGCACTTTGAAGATATCAAATGGAACCCTCTACAAACCAACTTGTGGATGCTAAATAAGTTGTTCAATGGTGCATTGCTGCACTAATCCATGAGACTAACCGATCAAGGGAAGTGCGAAGGTACATTCAATTTAATTTTTATTGGATATTCAATTTTAAACAGTGTACATTTATCACAGTGATTATCTTTGATGGTATTTTGATATCATATAGGTTTTTTTGGCATATTGTGGTCGAAGATGTAGATAGATCAATTGGAAATGATGTTGAAACAATAGAAGTGACTCGAAAATTGCATTCAATTAAAACAAAGTTGTCCACAAATACGTTTGCATTGGATAAAAGAAAATATTCTAGTTTTTGTCATGTTTGCATATATAAAACATAATCCAATGATTTTTATGAAAACAAAATGTATGTAAAAGATTGGAAACATACAGAGCTAAGTACAAAGGGGAAACTGTCCGTTGCAATGTTTGAAGATATACAATCAGAGGAGACTACAATATCATCTGATGGTGATCGAGTTTCTGATCTTGTTAGAGAAGGTAACATTTGAATTGCTTTCAAATGATAGAGATCTAGAAATAGATACTAAAATTATTTTAAAGTTAATTTTTCATGTTAATTATGATCTAAATTTAAATACATAAGTTTATTTTATTGTGTAGGAGATGTTTTTAATGTAATTGCACCTACTATCAATGATGAAAATGTGAAGTATTATTTGATGCATTGTAATAAATGAAAGATGAAATTATTATAAAACTATAATGGTCACGAGTTTCCATATGACAGAGGGTCTATTATACTGAAAGGTTACTTTTTCAGACAAACTAATCAAAGTGTGGATTTTGTTTACTTTGAAGACTATGAACCTGATGTCATAAGTTTTCAATATAGTCACTTGGTGTGTGCAGCACACATAAATTTGATAGAGGTTCAATCAAAGAAAAAAATGAAAATTAAGAAATGGAAAATATCAAAATCTAATCATGAACGGCTCATTGAAGATGGCATTCCATTGGAAATTTTTTATTGAACAACCCAAAAATTTCTTCTCTTTGGATTCATGTTTTAGAACCTCTAGAACTCAACTAAAAATTGAACTACCTTGTTATGTTATCTGTGCAAGTGTTTGCACATGTACAATGTTTTGGTACATGCACACTAGTATCAACTGAAAGTAGCTTTTCTATGCGCATTGATGAAAAATGTTTCACGTACTGGATATATATGTTCTAGAATGCAATTGGGTAAAAATGTGAATTTGGGTAACACTTTTTGCCCTTTTTTGAGAAAAAAATTCATTTTTATGTTCTTCAACTTTCTGCAAGGCAAAAAAAATTATATGTTTAGCATTTCATTTTGCGATAAAAATAAAAGTTGTCAGAAATTTTATTAGCTTTCTATTAATTATTTTTTGGAATTTTTTTATACACATTTGATATGTCAACTTAGCATTTCTTTCAGGGAAAATTTGAAGGATGGAAAATTACCTTGAAGTTTAAAACATTGGCAAATCTCAATAGTCCCTAATATGTAAATTATCATATATTTATTAATATATTTGTAAAATTATTAAAATTTATAATGATTTTAGATATAGTATATATATAATGTTGGCGATTTTTAAGGTAAAATAATTTTATATTTTAAAATCTGGGCAAATCATTTTAGAAAAAAATGGAAATTGACGAATATTTTTTTGGGAAAACCCATGGAAAATTAGCCCACCTGCGAATATTAGCCCCTAAAATTTTCCATGGTTTCTTTGAGTGTGTGTTTTTTAACAATCAAAGGATTCATAAGAATTCATGTTAATACGCACTGGTGTATTCTTTGAAACTCTGTGTTTTTTAGAAACAAAATGTGTTACAACAATCTTGACAGAGTCTACTTCAGTTTCGTTATATTTACAAAACCAACTGATGCATATCATAATTACTAGAATTCTTTGAACTGATCCAATATAAAAAATTGCATATTTTGAATATTTTTTGCGATGCACGAAATTTCTCAACATATAAGTTATAAAATAATAATCTAAAAACTACCCATTACAGACGACAGACCAATGTAATGCAACATAATTTTTTCAATTATTTTTACAGTGTATTTTGGAAGATACAAAATATTTATTTCATTGAATCATAATGACATTCAGAAATTATTTGCACTCGTTTTATTACAAAATTAATTAAAATTAGTAAATATTTATGAAATTCCATAAAATTTATATTTCCTGAAAGTAGATTGAATTCCGAAAATGTTTGTCTTGGTTCCGACAGTTAATTCAGAATGTTTCATGGAGTGTAATCAGGCCAAAGTTGAAGATATGTTTTCAGAGCTTGGATCTGTGTAATTTCATGCGTGTTTTTAGAAGTTTTAGGCAATTAAATGAAAGTAACTTTTCTATGTGCATTGATGATCAATGTTGCATGTACTCGATATATATGTTCTAGAATGAAATTGACTGAAAGTAACTTTTCTATGTGCATTGATGAAAAATGTTGCATGTACTGTATATATAGGTTCTAGAATGCAATTAATTGAAAGTAAATTTTCTATGTATATTGATGAAAAATGTTGCACGTATTGGATATATATATGTTCTAGAATGCAATTAACTGAAATTAGCTTTTCTATGTGCATTGATGAAAAATGTTTCACATACTCGATATATATGTTATAGAATGAAATTAACTTAAAGTAGCTTTTATATTTGCATTGATGAAAAATGTTGCAAGTAGTGGATATATATGTTCTAGAATGAAATTAATTGAAAGTAGCTTTTCTATGTGCATTGATTAAAAATGTTGCATGTAATGGATATATATGTTATAGAATGCAATTAACTGAAAGTATATTTTCTATTTGCATTGATGAAAAATGTTGCAAGTACTGGATATATATGTTCTAGAATGCAATTAACTGAAATTAGATTTTCTATGTGCATTGATGAAAAATGTTGCACGTACTGGATATATATGTTCTAGAATGCAATTTACTGAAAGTATCTTTTTTATATGCATTGATGAAAAATGTTGCATATACTGGATATATATGTTCTAGAATGCAATTAATTGAAAGTAGCTTTTCTGTGTGCATTGATGAAAAATGTTGCACGTAATGGATATATATACATTATAGAATGCAATTTTAAAATTTTATGATTGTTTGACACATCTAACAAGACCTAGCATCTTATGATTGTTTATATATATATATATATATATATATATGTATGTATGTATGTATGTATGTATGTATGTATGGTACTTCAATCGTTTTAACATATATATTCAAACATGTCCTTAAATCATTTCTATGTACATATATTCATGTGAAATTTTTTTGTTTGGAAAACGACAACTTGAATTTTAAAAACAAAGCATTATATCATAATCACATGCCAAATGTAGTTCAACCATCCAAAAATTGAGTTTTAAAAACCAAACATTATATCACATCATTACTTCACATGCCAAATGTAGTTCAACTATCCAATAAAAACAAAACATTATATCGTGCAATCACATGCCAAATGTAGTTCAACCATCCAAAAATTGAGTTTAAAAACAAAAAAAATTATAGTTTACAACATTAATTCACATGCAAAATGTAGTTCAACCATCCAAAACTTGAGTTTTAAAAACAAAACATTATATCACAACATTACTAAACATGCCAAATGTAGTTCAACTATCCAATAAAAACAAAACATTAAATATGACAATCACATGCCAAATCTAGTTCAACCATCCAAAACTTGAGTTTTAAAAACAAAAAAAATTGTATCACAACATTACTTCACATGCCAAATTTAGTTCAACTATCCAATAAAAAAAAACATTATATCATGCCAAATGTATTTCAACTTTCCAATAAAAACAAAACATTATATCGTACAATCACATGCCAACTGTAGTTCAACCATCCAAAGCTTGAGTTTTAAAAACAAAACAAATTATAACACAACATTAATTCACAGGCCAAATGTAGTTCAACCATCCAAAACTTGAGTTTTAGAAACAAAACATTATAGATCACAACATTACTTCACATTACTTCACATTCCAAATGTAGTTCAACTATCCAATAAAAACAAAACATTATATCACAATCACATGTACCAAATGTAGTTCACATAAAATATGTCTAAAATTTACATCTCACAAGTATCAAGTTATATATGACTAACTCTATATAAGACTATATATAAAAAAGTAAATTTAAGACTAAATCTATTGAAAATATAATGTTGCACGTGCATGTGCATCATCCATCAAATACAGATGGATGTAGTGTCTCTCCCAACAAAGTCACGATCCTCGAGCTATCTGGCGAAGCATGGGGAACCTGTACACAATGTGTACAACCATTAAAATTTAATTTTTTAAAATTGAATGAGAATATATAAAACTTCATGTAAAAAGAAAATGTAAAAAAAAAAAAAAAATCATGCAATACCTCATGAGGGTCCCTCTCCATTTCTTGCTTGTCTACTAAAACTTCACCCACTTGAACATCTTCAACAATAAACTGTACAATATACATGTACAAGTATATATATATATATATATATATATATATATATATATATATATATTAAAAATTTTCAAATGAAAATGCATATATAAACTTATTTTCAATAATATTAAAAAAAAAAGTAGACAACTTGTTTAAATGGTTGAAATGGTGTGGATGTTCCTATCTCCATCATGCACTCCGTCGCTAGAGTCGGAGGAGAAAAGAAATCCTCTCTAGGAACCTAAAATTCAAAAAAATTAAAAGTATAAAATAACTGAAGATCTAGATCTCAATTTATAATAAAAATTTTGAACTTAAATTTATAAATTATAGCTTAATAACATATATTTAAGTGAGCCCGGATCCGGGTGCCTTACAATGAAAGAAGGGGCCACATGGGCACCATGTGGAGGGGAAGTTGTCCTACCCATGCGCCCGCACATGGTCGCCTGCCCAATGTTAAATTCTCCAGCATGCCTACCTTAATTTCACTCTCTGCCAACTTCATTGAGCCGTCCTCCTGCTGTAGAGCATTAACGGCTCTCGATTCTGCTACCATGGCTATTAAGCCTATTCATCGTGCTCCTCAGGCCTCAACTTGGCTTTCTCTTCACCTTTCTAAGCTCGCCTCTAGTTCTCCCTCTCAGTCCTTGACTCTTAGCCCTACTCAGACCTGTTGCAATCATCCATCGACGTTTATAGGCGGTGTCAACTCCTCTCTAGCTCCGTCGAGTGTCCCCTCTCTGTCCTACACCTCTGCCCCCTCGCTTGTCATGCCTAGGTGTCATCGCATGCATTGTTGAAGGGTTGGACGGCCTCTCCTCTAGGCCCCCCCTATCGAATTCCATGGGTAGGGAATTAAGCCTCTCTGTGGGTTGGGAGGAGCCGAGTAGGCTTAACCCTGTCAATCTCTCAGCTCAATTATCCTTTCAGCTCCCTATCTCCCTGCCCGCTTCCTCTGGAATTTTTCCAAAAAAGCGCCCGTGCAAGTCCACTCTTCAGTCCGAGCCAGCCTTCAACCTGCGTAAGATGAAAGCTCTGCCTGTGAAAAGTGCCTCCAGCGGCATCCATTGCACCTGTATAAATTCGGTTTCCAGTGATGGTCGAAGCTCAAGCAACGATGTAGGAGGCAAAGAAGAGGACACCAGTCAACTTGCTGCCACCTCCAACTGGCTAGCTGCTCAGGTGTTGCCATGGCTACAGGCTCCAATCCACGTGCTGAGTAAGGAGGATGATGAATCTTTGTATGTTTACATGATCGAGGAGGAAGACCCCAACCCCAGCAATAAGAATGAAGGTCCACCCTAACTTCAAAAGTTGGGTGCTCTTCTCTCACTTCAGTTTTCTCTTAGCGTTCTCTAGCTTGAACATGTTTTGGCATCTTTTGTTGTTATGTTTTAGTCTCAATTATACTATTATGTATGCTGGTTTCCCATTCTGGGCATCTCTTAACTTCTGCTACTGGTGGACTAGTTTCCCCATCTAGGGTAGTCCATTTTTTGTTTTCAAACGCTTGATAATTCCCTCCGAAAATGGCTTTCCAAGTTCGGAGGAAGAGATATGTAATATTTTGCTGTGTATAATATAATATAAATAGTCTAAATTAGAAAAAAAAAACATATATTTAAGTGAAAAGTTGAATACTTGTGCTGGTGGATTTGGCACATCCCCTAAGAGAGGCTCCAAAAGAAAATCTCCAAAAACCTAAAATTCAAAAAAATTAAAATAACTCAAGATCTAGATCTCAATTTATAATAAAAATTTTGAACTTTAATTTATAACTTATAAATTAAAAACATATATTTAAGTGAAAAAATGAATACTTGTTCTGGTGGATTTGGCACATATCCTAAGAGTGGCTCAGAAAGAAAATCTCCAAAAACCTAAAATTCAAAAAATTTAAAATAACTCAAGATCTAGATATCTCGTTTTTTAATGGAACTTTTTGAGCTGGAATATATAACTTAAAAATATATTTAAAAGTGAAAAAAATTTCATACTTGTGATGGTGGATTTGGCACATCTCCCAAGGAAGAAGAAGGTACCACCATTCCAAAAACATCGGATGGAATCAGAATCTGTTAAAACATTTTATTATATATATACATGTACATGTGTGCACAATTATTTATTTTAAAAATATCTCATCATGTTTTGATATATATAATAATAGATAAAAAATAATTTTACATCATCATGATCACTTAAAAAACACCAACATTTGCTAACATGTCTTCATGGTGAGAACCACCTTGATTGTGTGATTGATGGTGAGACTCATCTTGATTGTTTGAACTGGAGGCTCCGACTATGATATTAACATCTTCTTCATTCATCAAGCGTGACAACTGCTAATGGTGTTAACATATATGATGCATTTGTTAGATTAATGTATACAAATAAATGTATGTATATATGTATTTATTACAAATTTTTCTTGTGTTAAAATAATCGCCCTAACCATTAACACATATCGTTCCCATGCCCTCTTTCTCATGAATAATTAGGTCCCACGAACCATTGCGACAATTATTTGCATATGTTCTGAGATCTTCAACACTCATGTTGTCTATCTCTTCATCTGTATAATACAAAAAATTAGTGCGTGCATTCTCACGTGCTCTTTTTCGATTTAGACAAACATCAACTCCACCCAGTCCACTCTAAACATTGTCAATGATGGCAGCCCTTGCTTCTTGAATAATTTGAGAAGTGGCATCCATTTCTGGCCAAAAATTTTCAACATGAAGAGGTCGACTAACCAATGGTGGCCCAGGGCGAGGCAACTCAACATCACACATAGCGCCCCTATGGTAACACAATCCACCTTTCCCGGGACCAAAAAATTCAGAGCAAAGGTCATTGTAATTGGGTTTCCTTTGCAAAAATAATTCTGCATAAAATAATTTTTCAAAATAAAGAGGAACCTCATCGTTCCATAGAAGTCTTCCATAGGTCGCAAGGTGTCTATCATAAAAATATCGAGCTATATGAGGGTGCTTGAAATATTGCACCTTCAACATCTTTCTTTTCAGCCCTTATTTGAAATTAAACATAGACTTGGCCATTTCTATTGTAACTATTTGTTTAACAACCTCCCATTTATCGAGACCCATCACTGTTTCCTTTATTTTTCTCATCACTTCTACAAAAGTATCAGTGGTTGGCTCAAGATTTAGGTACACATCTACTAGTTCGCTTAAAGAGTGAGTAACTATTTCCAAGCTTTATCGAATCTCAACAGGGAGAGTCAAAGCCACAAGATCTCTCTTCAATTTTGTATGAAGATTTTGACACCTTTGTAAGGTGCATTGTTGCATGTTTGATTCCCAAGGTATATTGGAAATGTCAGACAGATAAGTCATGGTTGGTGTACAACCTTCTTCTTGAATGATGCGTTCTGTCCTACGTATTTTTCAAGCAACATTTGGAGCAGAATTTTCAGCCTCTGCATCAATATATAAATTTTGTATATTAAAAAAACACATGTAAAAAAATTTGTACAAATTGAATGAAAATAATATTCAAATTGATGACCACCTCGATATGGTTGGCTATCATCTTGCCCACCATGATATTGTTGAGAACTAGGATGATCACCGATTGGTTGAGAACCAACATGACCATTCATTGATTAGCCTCTGGGGGACTACATATCACCACCTTCACGCAATTCGCCAACACCTATTGATGACCCTCAAAGGGAATGTGTACCACCACCAACCTCATGAGACGAGAGGGAAGCTTCATAAAAAAATATGAATTTATAATCAATTCAAAAATGCATTCATACATATAAATACATGTACATATTCATTGACTAAATTTCGTAAACCATACCACGATTGCGTGAACCATGCCCATGCTCCATTGATGGAGTAGACACTCTTATCCTCCTACCTCCTAAAAAATAAAAAATGAAACTTATTAACAACTAATTTAACTCACAAAATTGATAAAAAATCAATTCCATATGTACACACATGTATGTATATGTATGGAGATATATTATATTTAAATACCATGAACATCCCTCGATCCATAATCCCCCTCTCTCGTAGAGATATGGGATTATGTTGATCTTCGCCTTTCATCCTCCATTATATATATATATATATATATATATATATATAGTGGACATTTACAATTATTTTTAAATTACTATTTAAAATAAATTAAAATAAATTTCAAAAAATTAATGTAATTTAGTGTACACAAATTATGTAAGAAACAACTTTCAAAGCACTAATTGATGTGTGAAACTCAATTTAAACAAAAATTTTATAAAAATGTTAAGTTCACCAAATTGCGCTTTACATGGTGGGAGCAACTTGGTATATAATTGAAAAGAACACATGGTCATTAAAAAAGAAGCATGAAACTCCATTTAAACAAAAAAAAATTGAAGTCCTCACATTTTATTTTTAGAAAAATGTGAAGTTCACCACTTGTTGCAAATGTGAAGTTCACCAAGTTGCGCTTTACATGGTGGGAGCACACTTGGTATATAATTGAAAAAAAACATGGTCATTAAAAAAGACACATTTATAAATACAAAACACACACATATCCAAGATATGTTACAATTTCCATCAATAAATTTTGAAGGAGAGCATCTCAACACTAATTCACCTTTGAGAAATGAATCTTGAATTTTTGAAGAAGAGCGTCTCAAAACTAATTCATATTTTAGAAATGAATCTTGAATTGGCATTGCCCTACGCAATAGATCATTAGACATCTTATTAACATTTGTACAATGTCTTATACTAAAAATTTGAAATTGGCTAACAATATTGTTTTCCATGCAGTTGTTTTAGCCTCTCCTTCTTAACTTGGTACACGTCTTTCATCTAGTTGCAGGGAAGTTTGGAATTGGTGAAAACTACAATTCCATTTGATCCATACTCCCTAGCTGTTCCTAAGACTTCTATCAATGCAATATAATATGCCTCTTTGTTTATTGTTCTTCCCGGTATATTCATTTTCCTTTGGAGGACCTTGCTAGTTGCAATATTGCAAAGCACATATGTAATCTTTGCTTTCCCTGAATTGGGATAGCAAGAAACATCTATGCATAATGTCCATTTTTCAACCATATTTAGTGGGTTTTTTATCCCTGAAAAAACAAATTCAATAAAATATATTAAATTAACATTTATTGCAAATGCATGGGAGAAATGACACATGTGCATAAGATAAATGACATGTGCATGGTTTACCTTAAAGCTTGACTTAAATTTTGTGGTATAATTCACATCTAGAAATGAGATACCTTAAAGATTGCATTGCCTAGAGTTTAAGGGAGATTTATGACATGTACATGGTTCGTGTATGGTTTTCCTTAAAGTTTTCCTTAAATTTTATGGCAGAAATCACATCTAGAAATGACATGCATTAAAGGTTGCCTTGCCTAGAGTTTAATGGAGAAATGGCATGTACATGGTTCGTGCATGGTTTTCCTTAAAGTTTGCCTTAAATTTTATGGGAGAAATCACATATAGAAATGACATGCCTTAAAGATTGGTTTGCCTAGAGTTTAATAGAGAAATGGAAAGTACATGGTTCCATGAGTTTAGTGGATATGTCACCTTTAAGAAAGGATGAGATCCAGAGACTACCTATTTTTCCCTTTACAGACTCCTTTTGAACTTGTAGAAGTTAAGACTCAACAAACAAACTAAAATCATATGGAAGTTCAGCCACTTTAGGTTCAGTTTTTAGGACTTAAATTTTTCCTTGAATTAATTGGAGAAAGCCTTGAGTTTGGGGGATCCTATCCTATGGAAGTTCAACTACTTTAGGTTCAATTTTTAGGCCTTAAATTTTTCCTTGAATTAATGGGAGAAAGCCTTGAGTTTGGGGGATCCTATCCTATGGAAGTTCAACTACTTTAGGTTCACTTGTTAGGCCTTAAATTTTTCCTTGAATTAATGGGATAAATCCTTGAGAAATGACACATGATTTAGAGTTAATGGGAGAAAGCCTTGAGAAATGACACCTGCTTTAAATTTTTCCTAAGAGTTTATGGGATAAATGAAAAATGTATGGGACAAATGATACATGTACACGGTTTGACTTAAAGTGGTAGTGGTTTATGGATATTAAAATGAAGAAATTCTATTTAGATTTGTTACAGAGATTGATTGTAGGGGCATTTACTGGGTATATCACCTTTCAGAAAAGATGAGATCCAGAGGCTACTTGGCCCTTTATAGACTTTTCCTTTAGAACTTGTAGAAGTTAACGGGCCCTTTATAGACTTTTCCTTTAGAACTTGTAGAATTTAACGCTCAATAGACAGATTAAAATCCTATGGAAGTTAAAACAAACTAAAATCCTATGGAAGTTCAGCCACTTTAGGTTCAGTTTTAGGCCTTAAATTTTGCCTTGAATTAATGGGAGAAAGCCTTGAGTTTGGGGGATCCTATCCTATGGAATTTCAGCTACTTTAGGTTCAGTTTTTAAGCCTTAAAATTTTCCTTGAATTAATGGGAGAAAGCCTTGAGAAATGACACATGATTTAAATTTAATGGGAGAAATCCTTGAGAAATGACACGATTTAAAATTTTCCTAAGAGTTTATGGGAGAAATGACACATGTACATGGTTTTCCTTAAAGTGGTAGTGGTTTATGGATATTAAAATGAAGAACTTATATTTATATCTGTTCCAGAGATTGACTGTAGGGGCATTTACTAGATGTGTCACCTTTCAGAACAGATGAGATCCAGAGGCTACCTGGCCCTTTACAGACTCTCCCTTCAAAACTTGTAGAAGTTAACACTCAACAGACAGACTAAAATCCTATGGAAGTTAAAACAAACTAAAATCCTATGGAAGTTCAGCCACTTTAGGTTTAGTTTTAGGCCTTAAATTTTGCCTTGAATTAGTGGGAGAAAGCCTTGAGTTTGGGGGATCCTATCCTATGGAAGTTTAACTACTTTAGGTTCAGTTCTTAGCCCTTAAATTTTTCCTTGAATTAAAGGGAGAAATCCTTAAGAAATGAAACATGCTTTAAATTTAATGGGAGAAAGCCAGCGACACATGATTTAAATTTTTCCTAAGAGTTTATGGGAGAAATGACACATGTACACGATTTGCCTTAAACTGGTAGTGGTTTATGGATATTAAAATGAAGAACTTCTATTTAGATTTGGTAGTGGTTTATGGATATTAAAACAAATAACTTATATTTATATTTTTTCCAGAGCTTGACAGTAGAGGAATTTACTGGATATATCACCTTTCAGAAAAGATGAGATCTAGAGGCTACCTGGCCCTTTACAGACTCTGCCTTTAGAACTTGTAGAAGTTAACACCCAAAAGAAAGACTAAAATCCTATGGAAGTTCAACCACTTTAAGTTCAATTTTTAGGCCTTAAATTTTGCCTTGAATTTATGGGAAAAAGCCTTTAGTTTGTGGGAAAAATGGCATGTCCATGGTTTTTCTTAAAGTTTATGGGAGAAATCAGATCTAGAAATGACATGCCTTAAAGTTTTCCTTGCCTAGAGTTTAAGATAGAAATGACATGTACATAGTTTGCCTTATAGTTGTTGGGTATGTGTTATATTGTTTCCACGACTAAGCATGCGTGTGAGCAAGGGGTGATAGCCCCCCCTTTGCATTGGGCACAACAGGGGGGTCACAGGGGGGCGGTAGCCCCCCCCTGTCGGGGTCCGAGGTAGCACCCCGGAGAAATTTTTTGGTCCTTAATTTCTGGTGGGTAGTCCACGCCCATTGTTTTGTGCATGGTTTTGCACATGGTTTTTGGGTACAATGGTTTTCAGCCCTTGGTATTTTTGTAGATCCGGTCAAGGGAACTACGGTTATGTTCTAATATAGGGTTAATGGATTAGGGTTCATGTATGCTTCGGCATGTATATATATGTGTTGTAACACTAAAAGGAATATAATGAAAAATCAAGCTGGTCGTCCCGATTTGGGATCCAGGGGAAAATCTCTGTGTTTATCTATTTTATGTTTTATTCTCTCGCTATTGTTTATTTTCTGTTATAAGATTCGTGTGTAGATAATTTTTGTTCAGGGTTAAAACCTACATTTGGTATCAAAGTTGTTTCGGCTTCAAGGGGACGCCTTTGCTGCTAAGGGTTTTTTTTTGCTCGGGCCTGAGGTAGACCCTGTTCAGTGGGAGATCTGCGGGATCGATTCTTGTGGTGAAAGAAGATGGCGAGCGGCGGGAAGATAGAGATCGAGAAATTTAATGGTCAGAGTTTTGAGTTGTGGAAACTCGAGATGGAGGATCTGCTGGTGGATAAAGATCAGTGGATCGTGGTAGATCCAGGTACTAAACCAATGGAAATGTCAGATGAAGACTGGAAGAAGCTGGATCGGAAGGCAAAGAGCACAATATGATTGTGTGTCTTAGATTCAGTATTGTTGAATGTATCTGGGGAAGCTACGGTGAAGACCTTGTGGGAAAAGCTAGGGACTTTGTACCAATCTAAGTCTCTGGTGAATAAGTTGTTCCTGCGGAAAAAGCTGTATAACCTGAGGATGAAGGATGGAGACTCGGTGACAGAGCATCTGAATGCCTTCAATACTGTGGTAAGTCAGCTGTCATCTGTTGATATTAAAATCTCAGATGAAGATAAGTGCATCAGCTTGTTGTGTTCTCTACCAGATTCATGGGTCAGTCTGGTTATTGCAATAGGTAGCAATACAACTACCTTGAATTTTGATGACATTGTCTCAGCCTTGCTGTCGGAGGAAATGAGACGGAGAAATATGGAGGGTCGGAATGGAGATGCCTTATTTGTACGAGGAAGGTCCCAGAACAGAAACAAGAATAAGGTTTCGAGTGGGAGATCTAAATCTAGAGGGAGATCTAAATCTCCTGGAAAGTTTGTAAAGGTGTGCTGGAAATGCGGAAAGGAAGGGCCCTACAAAAAGGAATGCAGATCTAAAGCTCCTGAGAAAGGAAAGGGATCTGATGAAGGTCCTTCTGCAGAGGCAAAAACCACCTCGGATGAAGGTGGGGATGTGTATTTGGCTTCTTCTTCAAATACACATGTAGATCATGAGTCATGGTTGATTGACTCAGGTGCATCCTTTCACTTCACTCCCCATCGAGAGTGGTTCTGCGAGTATGAGAAATATGATGGTGGTGATGTCTTCCTAGGGGATGGTAGGAAGGCCAGAATCGTCGAATGTGGAAAGTTCAAGCTGAAGCTACAAGGTGGAAGGATTAGAACACTTCCTAGTGTTCTGCATATTCCTGCATTGGCCAGAAATATGATTTATGTAAGCAAGATGGCTGATGCAGGTGTAAAAACAGTGTTCGATAAAGATTCCTGCAAGATGGTTTAGGGACCACTGGTATTAATGCGGGGAGTTTGGACTGGAACTCTGCACAAGCTACAAGGTAGTACTATTATTGATGGGTGTAACAGTTCTATAGTTCCTGAAAGTGGAGCGGAAAGCCTAGCTTTCTCTGGAGAAAAGACCATGCTATGGCATCAAAGGCTTGGACATATTGGAGAGAAGGGCCTTCAGATACTGCATAGAAATGGTATGGTAGAAGGTATGTATAATTTCTCTCTGGATTTCGATTTCTGTGAACATTGTGTATATGGGAAGCAGAATCAGGTGAGTTTTCCTTCTGGTGCTAAGAGGGCGAACAATATATTAGAACTTGTGCACAGTGATGTGTTTGGACCTGTGTCAATTCCATCACTGGGAAAGTCTGTGTACTATGTTTCATTCATAGATGACTTCTCAAGGAATACATGGATATATTTCTTGAGGAAGAAATCTAAATTCTTTGACAGATTTAAAGAATTTAAGGCTCTAGTGGAAAACCAAACAGAGAAGAAGATAAAGGCGCTGAGGACAGATAATGGTGGGGGGTTCTGCAAGAAGGAATTTGAAGAGTTCTGTAAGAAGTGTGGTATAGCACGGCAGAAGAATACTCCATACACACCTCAGTAAAATGGAGTTGCAGAAAGAATGAACAGAACACTGATGGAAAAGGCAAGAAGCATGCTCAGTGGTACCGGGTTAGGACAAGAATTCTGGGCAGAGGTAGTGGAGATTGCATGCTATTTGGTTAACAGATCACCTTTATCAGTGTTGGAGGATAAGACTTCACATGAGGTATGGACTGGTAAGAAACCCTCTCTTTCACATCTAAGGGTATTTGGATGTGATGCATATGTACATGTTCCAAAGCAGAAAAGGACCAAGTTGGATAATAAATCTGAAAGGTGCATATTTATTGGGTATAAAGATGGTTTAAAAGGTTATAAGCTTTGGAACCTGGAAACAAGGAAGGTTGTGTACAGCTGAGATGTGGTGTTTAGAGAGGTGAAAGATGTTGTTAAACATGAACTCATACCAAAGGAACCTGAGAAGATGGAGTTTGAGCTAAAGGAGGATGAATCAGACTCTACAACAGAAGAAGACTCAGAAGAGGAAGAGCCACATACTCCAGCTGTGAGAAGATCAGCTCGGGAAAGAAGGAAACTAGAAAGGTATAGTCCATCTAATTTCTATTCAGGTTTTGCCTTAACTATAATTGATGATTATCCCAGAACTGTCAGGGAGGCAGTAGATTCAGAGGATGGAAAACTCTGGAAGGAGGCCATGGTTGATGAAATGGCATCCTTGCATAAAAATGAGGCATGGGATCTGGTGGAGTTGCCAGCTGGAAGGAAGCCCATCGGGAGAAAATGGGTGTTTAAAAAGAAGATGAATGTAGAAGGCAAGGTGGAGAAATACAAAGCTCGGTTGGTAGCAAAAGGTTATTCCCAAGTGTCGAGAATTGATTTTTGTGATATTTTTTCTCCTGTTGCCAAAGTTACTTCTATTAGATTACTTTTATCTGTTGTTGCTGCATTTTATTTATAGATAGAACAGATGGAGGTGAAGACAACATTTCTTCACGGGGATCCAGAAGAGGAGATCTACATAAAGCAACCTGAAGGCTTTATGGTGAAGGGTAAGAAATAACTGGTATGTACGTTGAAGAAGTCTCTGTATGGGTTAAAACAGTCACCAAGTGGTATCAAAAATTTGATACCTATATACGAGGACTTTGCTTCACCAGAAGCAAGGAGGATCATTGTGTTTATTTTAAATTAAATGGTGACCGTGTTATTTATTTGGTCTTGTATGTGGATGATATGTTGTTGAGTGGAAATGACAAAGAAATTATCCAAGATTTGAAGACCCAACTGTTCTCCAAATTCGACGTGAAGGATATTCGTGCTGCAAACTATATTTTGGGCATGGAAATTAAGAGAGATCGGGCAAAGAGTAAGCTATGGTTAAACCAAAGGAAGTCTGTCAAGACTATATTGTAGAGGTTCAATATGCAGGATAGTAAACCGGTGAATGTTCCTATTCCTATAGGTGTAAAGCTATCTGCTGAACAGTGTCCCAAGACACAAGAAGAAGAGGAGGATATGTCTCGTGTTCCATATGCAAGTGCAGTGGGTAAATGATATGCAATGGTCCGTACTAGAATGAACATTGTGATATCGCACATGCAATGGGAGTGAAATGGGAGTATTGAGCAGGTTTATGTCAAACCCAGGGAAGGAGCATTGGACAACAGTGAAGCGGGTTTTCAGATATTTACGTGGCACTAGTGATTATGGCTTGTGCTACCAGGGAAGACTAGGATTGGAAAGAATGTTGGACATTCATGGTTTTGTTGATGCAAACTGGGCTGGAGATCTGGACCAAAGAAGATCTACAAGTGGGTATGTGTTTAGCCTATTTGGAGGCGTAGTTAGTTGGATGAGTAAAAGACAGTCTGTAGTGGCTCTTTCAACTACAGAGGCAGAATACATAGCAGCCACTCATGCAAGCAAGGAAGCAGTTTGGTTGCAGAGATTGTGTTCAAGTATGGAGTTGGTACAACAAGCTATAAGGATAGACTGTGATAGCCAAAGTGCAATTTTCTTGGCTAAGAACCCTGCTTATCATTCAAAGACAAAGCACATTGATGTTCAATATCACTTTGTTAGAGATATGGTTGAGGCTAAAAGGGTGTTGCCGGTAAAGGTGGACACTTTGAAGAATGTTGCAGATGCATTGACGAAGTCTGTGAGCACTCAAAAGTTCTCTTGGTGTAGAGAAACAATGGGTGTTGAAGAATTGGGCCAATGACTAAGCTCTCTTGTGGCCCCTTGTAGAAAGAAAACAAGCGGGAGAATGTTGGGTATGTGTTATATTCTTTCCACGACTAAGCACGCGCGGGGGGGTAAGAGGGGGGGCGATAGCCCCCCCTGTCAGGGTCCGGGTAGCGCCCCGGCGAAAATTTTTGGTCCTTAATTTCCGGTGGGTAGTCTGTGCCCATGGTTTTGTGCATGGTTTTGCACATGATTTTGGGGTACGATGGTTTTCGGCCCCTGGTATTTTCGTAGATCCGGTCAAGGGAACTACGGTTATGTTCTAATCTAGGGTTAATAGATTAGGGTTCATGTATGCTTCGGCATGTATATATATGTGTTGTAACACTAAAAGGAATATAATGAAAAGTTAAGCTGGTCATCCCGATTTGGGATCCAGGGGAAAATATTTGTGTTTATCTGTTTTACATTTTATGCTTTCTCTATTGTTTATTTTCTGTTATAAGATTCGTGTGTAGATAATTTCTGTTAAGGGTTAAAACCTACAATATTTTATGGGAGAAATGACATAGAAGTGACAGAGAGATGACATAGAAATGACACATGTTAAAAGTCACACCTTTATGATTTTATGGGAGAAATGACATGTACAGGGTTTGCCTTAGAATTTAGTTTGTTGTTTAGTTTGACTTGAAGTTTATGGGAGAAATAAAATCTAGAAACCTTTACTTTTACATCTATAAATAGGCTAAGAACATTAAGAAAAAAATTTCAACTTACAAATTAGATATGTCCTTAATAAGAAGTATGATTTAGCACCTATCAAATTATTTAATAATTTATAATAATGTCAGTTTTGGCTTGTACTATCATTCATCCTTGATATGTACAAGAATTTTACAACTTGAAAATCAACCTACACTCTCATCATATCATTGTAGCCATGTCAATCTAGATTATTTATATCGATTACATCATAAAACACTCCACTTTTAACATATTACAAGATTATAAGCATCATGGAAGGTGTAAATTTAGGTACATTAATAAAATATAGCCATGTAAATCTAGATTATTAAGATCCATTACATCGTAAAACACTCCACTTTTAACATTTTACAAAATTAGAAGCATCATGGAAGGTGTAAATTTAGGTACATTAATAAAATACAGCCATGTCAATCTAGATTATTAATATTCATTACATCATAAAACACTCCACTTTTAACATTTTACAAGATTAGAAGCACCATGGAAGGTGTAAATTTAGGTGTATACTAATAAAATACAACCATGTCAATCTAGATTATTTATATCCATTACATCATAAAACACTCAAATTTTAACAAACACTCCACTTTTAACATTTTAAAAGATTAAAAGCATCATGGAAGGTGTAAATTTAGGTACATTAATAAAATATAGTCATGTCATATGTTGGAGGGACAAAACTAACAATGAATGTACCATGTGGCTTATACTATAGAGGATGACAAAGCTATTGTATGTTGCTTGGAGAAAACTTGAAGAGCAGATACGTCTAGACATCTAGAGACTACCTCTCAGATAGTCTATACAAGTTCTGTGCTTGAAAATGATGATTACTTTTCTTGATAAAGTTGTAGTGAGCTAAGTTGACATGTAGTAACACTGTAACCATGCTCATTGTATAGAAATTTTCTTAACTTACTTATGTAAATACCATCACACTAGTTCAACAATGAAACCTATTAATTTCTCTTATGTTTTCTTTTAGGACATTAATCTCCAAACAGATATGAGGATAAGATTGAATAAGGAAAAATTAAGAGGAAAGATGGAGAATAAAGATATACTAACAATATATGGCCCCAAAAAACCCTTTGATGCTGCTATAAGTATTGTTATTATGATGATAATATTTTGTTTACTATGATGTTAGAGTGATATAGTGAATTTGAAACATCTAGGTAACATCTGAATTTGAAACATTCATTCTATATTCCTTATTGAGACTTGACCAGAAACCAAATAGGACTTTGTAAGTGGAGCCATGTGGCACATATGGTTAGGAAGTAATATTTAGTGGCCAAATGGTTGAGAAATCTAATTAAGTTATATAGTATATTTACGAATCTTCAAATTTTATGTAAAGGTGGATATATATGATTTTTTCGACACTTTCACGTCATTTTCACTTACACTTGAAGATTATGATCTGGAGATTGCGATCTAGAAAGAGACGTTTTATGTGATTACTCTGTTTTATACCAATTTTAAGCACATTAAATATTTGTTAGAATGATTCAACTTGATGCAAGAAGTTTAAGGTTCATCAACTAGTTATATGTGATTACATTGTTTTGTACCATTTTTTAGCACATTAGATCTTGGTTAGGATGATTCAACTTGATGCAAGAAATTTAAGGTTCATCAGCTAGTTAAATTATATTTGAGGGTGTTCTAATTAATTAGAAACAATTTGGAGACAAAATCCCAAAAATAGATGGGAAAAAATAATATTTAAAGAAATTTAGCCTGAATGCCATCAACACCCACACATTTTACACCCACAGCAAATTGAAAATTTGAAAAATATTTTAAAAATGAGAGAGACGACTTCAAAAAAAATTGAAATATATTTTAAAAATGAGAGAGATGACCTCAAAAACCATTGAAAAATATTTTTTAAATGAGACAGATGACCTCAAAAACAATAGAATTATTTGTTCAAGGAATTGAATTCCAAAAGGTATTTCTGAAATTTACAATCTGAGTTAAGTTCAACCTACAATTTAAAGAGAATTTCAAAGTTTTAAGCAAGAATATTTTAGAATCAAATAAACAAAATAAAATTTTAAAAAAACTCCTATCGATATTTCAGAATTCTAAAATAAAATTAAGTTCAACCCACAACAAAGTTGGGCTCATTTGGTATGATCTTGGTTAGGATGATTCAAAGAGTCTGGGTTATTCCTCTCGAGTCTGTGGATGTTTTGGGAGCAACTTATTAGTTATTTAAAAGTTCATTCCTTGCAATTATTTTCTTGCAATTGGGTACACATTATGTAAATGAATGTAGAGACCATCAACACCCACACATTTTGCACCCACAACAAATTGAAATTTGAAAAATATTTTAAAAATGAGACAAATGACCTCAAAAAAATTTGAAAAATATTTTTAAAATGAGACAGATGATCTTAAAAACAATAGAATTCTCTATTCAAGCAATCGAATTCCTAAAGGTATTTCTGAAAAAACAATTGAAAAATATTTTAAAATGAGACAGATGACCTCAAAAACAATAGAATTCTCTATTCAAGCAATCAAATTCCAAATGGTATTTATGAAATTTACAATTTGAGTTAAGTTCAACGTGCAATTTAAAGAGAATTTCAAAGTTTTAAGCAATAATATTTTAGAATCAGATAAACAAAATTAAATTTAAAAAAAACTCCTATCAATATTTCAGAATTCTATAGTTGAATTAAGTTCAACCTGCAATAAATTTGGTCTCATTTGTTATGATCTTGGTTAGGATGATTCAAAGAGTAACAGACTAGGATGAAGGGTAACATACTAGTATAAGCAAACCAGTAACACAAACATTACATTAATTACGAGCTTTGGAATCACTGGTATTATGTGTAACTAGAAGTTGAAATGGTTGGGATACTAATCACTGTGATTGCATAATGAATAATGCTTTTTTGCAAACCCAACAAAAGAGAAATTCGCCAGTAGCAAGCCAGTAGTAGTTGGCTAGATACATGACAGCGGACAAGCCTAACTAGATACCCAACTTGGAGTTTCTTCCCTCTGTTTGTCTTTGTGCATGAAATTATAAATTGAGGTGAAAACTCTATGCCTGGTTTATTTCATTGAAATTATAGCTTGAGATGGATGTGGTAGGTCTGATATAATTGTATTTGTAATCTAGTTTGTGGTTCTGTGTGTGAAGAAATGTTTTTGTTTTTCCGATGTTAAGAAAATGATATCATTTTTCTTCCAAACACCTAGTACAAATTTATTACCCAAAATAGTGGTTTATCGTTATCCTTATTTAACACGATGCCCAAAAAAAGGCTATGAAAATGGTGTTGCTTGTGAACCGCACATTGTTGAATGACATAAGGAACTAATAAAATTGTTTCATAAAGAAAAATGGAGAATAATCATAAATGCCTATCAATTAACACAACTATATTAATAAAATAGAGGTATGTTAGATATATTTATAATTATTAAGTATATGGTGGAGATTTCATGATAAATCTCCAAATAAGTTTTTCGAAGAGAGTTGAAGAGAGAGAGAATAGACCGTGAAACGTTGTCCATGCCTCTAAGGGTATCTAGAGCTTGCATGTGTTGAGTTTGTGAGGTTTAAGCTAGCCTCCATTTTCAGGTTTCCAATTAAATTGGTTGGAAGATGGCAGTGGTTATATTATGTTTATGAGTGCCCAATTAAGCTAGCATTAAACTATTACGTATATAATACAACTAGTAGTCATGTAGTGGCTCACACTTGGACTTCAGAAAATTACATTTAAACTATAATTTTCCAATTCAGAGACGTAGGAACCTGGAAATTCGGAGATGTTGAGGCTACAATGAGAAGAAGATGTCGAGCCCGCAATGAAAAGAAGATGTCGAGCCCGCAATGAGAAGACAAGCAGGAGGCCGAGGACGTCACAGATTACAAATTACCTGCAAAACAAAAAAACAACTATAAAATTAAAACAACAGAAATCCAACAAATTTCACAACAATGAAAAAAAAACACAACAAAAACAAACCAGAAACTTCTCACTTGTGTCTGTGACCCTGTAATAGCAAACAACAGTAATATGACAACAGCAATAAGCCCACAATGGTAATACCACAACAGTAAGCCCAAAACCTATTCATGATTCAAGGCTGGTGTATTTATAAACTAAAGTTCAGCCAGATTATTTTAAAAGTTCGGCCGTTTCTGGTTTTCTCATCTCCGGCCAAAAATCTATTTGCCCACACCATCAATATGTCGTTAATGTAAATGGCAGAATGAGTTCGACCGAACTGTTGGAAAAATAACTTTTCCACCCCCGATTCTCACAAAGTGTAACCCACCTTCGCGGTTTTACCCATATACCAAGAGTAATTTATTTTTAAATGCTAAAAGTATATCTATTTTAAAATCTTAGCCTAAGACAACTTGACATATTACAACGAAAAAATAAAAATCGACCATCAAATTGACACATAGCGTAGGCAAGCTCGACCCATTGCAATGAAATATTAAAAATCAACCATGAAATTGACACACTCTGAGAGTGATCTTGATACATTATACTGAAAACTTTAAAATCAGCTATCAAATTGACACATAATAGAGTTGGATTGCTAAATGAAGATCGACAAAAACTCTGCAAAAAAAAAAAAAAAACTAAATAATAAATAAATAAATAAATACATAAAAATGAAAAATACAAAACAAAAACAAAATTAAAAGATTGAAAAAATTAAAAATATAATAATTAATAAAAAACTATATTAAAAAGAAAAACAAACTTAAAAATATATAAAATAAATACATAAAATAAATCAACACAAAATAAAAATATTATAAAAAAACAAAATTAACTCATAAACGATAAAATAAATAATAAATAAATAAAATACAAAAAGAAAAACAAACTTAAAAATGCATAAAATAAATCAACACAAAAAAAAATATTATAAAAAAACAAAATTAACTCATAAACGATAAAATAAATAATAAATAAATAAAATACAAAAGCAATAAAAAAAACGTAATTTATTAAAAATAAATAAAAATTTAACAAATAAAAATAAAAAACAAATCAACAAAAGAAAATGCAATAATTTAAAAAGAAAAAAACACCAAGCAAATACAAATTTAAAAACAAATATAAAAATAAAAAATTAATTTATAGTAAATATTAAATTAAAATAAATAAATAAAAATAAAAAATATATATATTAAAAAAAATAAAATGAATTTAACAAAATTACTTAAAAAAAATTAAAAGAATAAAAAACATTAATTTAAGAAAAAACATTAAAATTAAAGAATTTCTACTAATTATAATTATAATTAAAATTAAAATTAAAAATAAAAAATATAGAAAAAAAAACCATTAAAAAATAAAAAAATAAAAACATTATAACCTATTAAATTTTATTTATTTTTAAATCAGTATAATAATTTTATTGTATTTTTCAATTTTCAATTTTTATGTTTTTATTTATTTAGACATATTAAAATTTATTTAATTTTAAATCGTTAAAATGATTTTATTATATCTTTCACTTTTCACTTTTTATGTTTTGTGTTATTTATTTTTATTTTTAATGTTTTATTTTTAATTGTATGTTTAATCATTATTATTATATTTTATTCAAAATTTTATGTAAATTATTAAAAATAAAAATAAAAATTAAATGTCATTATCTTTGGATATAAAATTCATAAATTTTTTATAAAAGTGTTATTTTCTAAACTTTGTTTATTCAAAATTTTCATAAAATTTATTATTTAAAAAATCATTTTTAGTTAATCTGACTTGATATACATAATTTTTAAATTATATTTATATGTAAAATGTATATTTTTTTTGTGTTTAAAATTATAACTTTTTAGTGACAATTATTTTATGTGTATTGAAGTATTAATTAATGATATATAAATATATAAAAAATATCAACTTTTAAATATTAATTTTATTATTATTTTTAAACTTTGCGAGAAAAAATAAAAATATTCATTATAAAAAAACATTGCAAAGAAAAACAAAAAAAACTACTTTGGAAAATTGTTAAAAAACAAACATCAGATGAAAAATAAGAAGAGGAATAAGAAAACTTGAAAAATGGTTAAATAATCAACATTTAAAAAGAAATTGTGCATCCTTAGGACATAAAAAAATTTAAACTATTAAAAATATGCCTAAAAAAAGGTTGTTGATACTTTCAAAATCAACATGAAAATCTCCAACATTTTAAAAAATTTATCCATACTTAATATATCCAAGAATTAAAGTATAAAAAATAAGCCCAAAAAAAAGGGTCGGTGTTGCATCAACACTTTTTTCAAAATTCGAATGAAAATCACCAACATTTAAAATAAATGTGCATACTTAATACATAAGAAAAATTAAAGTGTTAAAAATATGTTGAAAAAAAAAGTGTATTTTAAATCAACACTTTTCAAAATCACATGATTTTTTAGAACTCTAAAAAAGGGAGAACTTAGTACAGTTCCCATTTGATAGGTTACTTTGTTCATTATTAATACTTCTTAAATTATCTTCATTTTACTAGTGCAAGTAAAAATGTTGAAGGCAAATCCAAATAAAAATAGTTTAGGGAACATCAAGTTCATGGTCAAAAATAAATTCTAATGATTTAGGCACATAACCTTAGGTCCATAAATATATGTTCTATTTATAAGGATAGTATATATATCTTCTCTAGATTCAAATAAGAAATCATAAAATCCTCTTTCACAAAAATAATAGTGAGCCTTCCTTTCATTAAATCTTGTTAGTTTTCTCTGAACCTATTTTTAGATCTAAGTGAGTAAAAATACCAATTTATTGATGAGATCTCTTTCTACCAAATATAAATCCATATGTTAAGAGGAAATAACTAGAGATTTAATAATCCATATGTTATTGTAGAGATGTTATCTAATTTCTTCATCAAACGAGATCTCTACAATTTCTTGAGCCCCAAATAAGTAACAAGAGCATGAAAAGCAAGTGCCTTAACCTCAAGAGGGGGATGTTGATCCATTGTTTTTGTTTTCGAAGTGGTTTAATATGGTAGGAAGGGTCACTTGTTGACTTAACATCGCCCACATAACACTCACCACAAAAATCCAATTTACGAGAAAAGGGGTCAAACTTCAAGCAACGTTAGCAAAACTGAGGGCCACCACCACGCGAGGAGATGTTGGCTTAACCAAAAAGAAAGAAAACAAGGCACCCAATCAAAGCATCCAGCCTTTTCACACCCTTCCACATACATTACGTCACAACATCTAGTGTCTAGTTAAGAATAGGAGGCGACTAGTGTTTCAACAGACGAAGAGGTTACAAGAAAATATCTTTATTTTATTTCTTAAAATAATAATTAGAAAAGGAAATTATTTATAATTGATTTATAAACAATTTAGAAAATCATTATCAATTAAGAAAAATTTAGAGCATCTATTAGTGTAGAATGATAAAAAAACACCTAGGACTTAGATGGTTAATGTGCCATATTCACTTAAGACCATTTATTTATAATTTATAATGTGAAGAAAAGTTATTTATAATGTGAATGAGTATATAGCCATAATTTAAGATTAGAGTTTATGAAGAACGTTATAAAATTATTAATTATATAACTAAGGTTTAGGTATTATTGATTAAATTAAGTTTTTAAGTCATAGACGCAATTACACTTTGTAATTGGTTAGTTTAATTTGTTTTTTTAATAGGTGTATAAAATATTTTTTAGAAAGTTGGATATTATTAATAAAATGTTTTTATTTTTGTTAGTAAATAATATGAGAAGGGAAAGTCTCCCAAATAAGAATGCTCACTCTTACAATTAATTAATCAAATGAAATTTATCTATTCTAAATTTAAGGATAAGTTGTGGGAGGATAAGGAGTTGGAGAGTAAAATGAAGCTAAGATACTATAAGGAGGTGATCAACCCCATTCTTGATAACCAGAATTACCTCTCTGTATTGACCAACACTAAGAAAAAAATGAACATCGCTAGGATTATAACTAATTCTCATGAGCTTCGAAGTGAGACTGGGTGGTAGTCTATTCCCAAGACTCCCTCGAACAATAGAATCTGTCAGATTTGCGATACTAAGCAAGTGGAAGATGATCACTTCCTTTTAGATTTCTCGGCTCTTACTCACATTTTCTCTCAATTCCCTAACATCTGGCACAATTCCAATCTCCTTGACTTATTAAGCCACCCCATCTATAGTGATCTTGTAGTGCTTATTTTCACTTCTCTTTCATCATAGAAACAAGATTTGAAGAATCACATATAGATTATTTTTCTTTTTATTTGCTTGAGGTCCCATAGGTCGCATTGTTCTTAGTGGACAACGTCGTCATCGTCATCATCATCATCATCATCTCAATTTAATGATAATTTTAATTACTTCAAAAAATAGTGAGTAATAAATGACTTTTTGATAAAAAATTACTCTATCAAGAAATTCTCATTTATGTAAAAGAGGTGTTAATGTAATATATATGTATATGAATAAAATAAAATAAAAATAAAATATATATTTTATAGTATTTGAAAAAAAAAATGGATAGTAAATAAATAAACAAATAATTTAGTATAAATTTTTATCATATATAAACAACTTTATATTAATGTTCAAATTTCTACTAGATGATGATGAGGATGAAGATGGTTAACTTTCTTTGAAACCAATTTTGGTTTATGATTATAAGAAGGTAAGAAGATTATTTGGATTCATTTAAAAAAAATTGTGCTCTAAAAAAAATATTAAGAGAAGGGTTCTAATATCAATATATATTTATGAGTTAAAATGTTAAAAAACAAATATTTTGAAATTGAGATCTAATTTGAGTAAATTTAAGACATCTAAGAAGACATTTTTTTTATCCTCACTTTTAAGAAAATGGCATATTCTTTCAACCCACAATGCCTTTAGAACTATCCAACCCCCCATTTTACTATAGAGCTTTTTATCACATCACAATTTTTCCCTAAATTTAATTGTTATCCTATTTTAATATTATTATATTTTTACAAATTAATTGCTTTCTATATTACTTGATAATTCATAATTAAAAAAAAAACATTTTAATACTATCCCCAATTAAATAATAAATAAATTTAATTAAAATTTAAAATAATCTTAAAAAACTTCCTATATTCCATATTATTTATGTTTTTTTTGGTACTTAAATACCTAATTATAATTATATTTTCAAATTAAAATTAATCAAATACTTATTTTTATAAAATTTAAATACTGCTTTAAATTAATTATGTTATTTATGTTTTTTTGGTACTTATATACCTAATTATAATTATATTTTCAAATTAAAATTAATCAAATACTCATTTTTATAAAATTTAAATACTACTTCAAATTAATTATGAAGCTATTAGACTACGACACTAAAGTTGTTAACACCATTAGACTATCTCAAGCGTACACCAAACCCACCTCCACCTTCTTTAAGATGGCGTTTATAAAAATATCAAGTTGTTACAACATCATGTTGTTATAAAGTTGTTACACCATTATACTACGTTCACCAAACCCTTCTCCATATTAAAGTATCATATAATATAATATTCTTAGGATGTAACATAATACACAATAATTTGGGAAGTATGGTATGATGTAATAGTTTGGATTACTACTTCATAATGAATTAATAAAATCACTGCTCGAGTTTTGGAAAAAGTACCCACGTTACATCTCTTTGTCTCTATGTTAAAATAAATTAATCCACACGCTTCATCGTTGATCGTTTATATTTTATTTTAAATGGAGACGAAACATGGCATTCTTTAATGCTTTGTTTATTCTTTTGGTTAATGTCTATCAATATTTCAGATTATATTGTTTGTATTAAATGGAAAAATTCAATGTTGCATCTTGGAAAAGTAGGTTGAATATACTCTGATTAATATTTTTTATATATTTTGAAATTATATTGGGTATATATTAAATAAAAATTCAAAGTTACATTTCATTAAAAGTATAAATAAATTTTTGTTATTATTATTTATTGATTTTAAGTTATAATAAAATATTTTAATCAACTTCAACTTTTAATTCTATGTATTAAGTAATTGATTTCAAAATTTTATTTTTAAAATGTATACAAATCTATAAAAAATATATATATAGATATGAGATGAGATGTTAAAAAAATGTATTCAATTTTATTTTATTTTGTTTGAATATTTTGATAACTAAGTATTTGGTTTGAATATTTTATAACTAAGAAAGAATGAGGTGTCGTGCATATAATTTTATTTATTTTTTTATTATTTCGTGACAATTATATAGAAGGAAAATTTTAAAATATTTGGTACAAATTTTAATTTATTTACCATTTATTTTTTATCAATTAGAATTTATAAATTAGATATATTATATGTGATAATGAATTACTTTAATAAATTAAAGTAAAATTATAAATTAGTATAATCATAATAAATTAAAGTAAATAAAAAATCAAAGCTTATCTCATATGGTGAGTGATTGTAATTTGGGTCTTATATATTTGTTGTTTGAGTTGATAATTTTAAAATTAAATTATCAACTCAAAATTTCAAAATTTCGTCTCCATTTAAACCTGGCATTCTTTAATGCTTTGTTTATTCTTTTGGTTAATGTCTATCAATATTTCAGATTATATTGTTTATATTAAATGGAAAAATTCAATGTTGCATCTTGGAAAAGTAGGTTGAATATACTATGATTAATATTTTTTATATATTTTGAAATTATATTGGTTATATATTAAATAAAAATTCAAATTTACATTTCATTAAAGTATAAATAAATTTTTGTTATTATTATTTATTGATTTTAAGTTATAATAAAATATTTTAATCAACTTCAACTTTTAATTGTATGTATTAAGTAATTGATTTCAAAATTTTATTTTTAAAATGTATACAAATCTATAAAAAAAATATATAGATATGACATGAGATATTAAAAAAATGTATTCAATTTTATTTTATTTTGTTTGAATATTTTATAACTAAGTATTTGGTTTGAATATTTTATAACTAAGAAAGAATGAGGTGTCATGCATATAATTTTATTTATTTTTGATTATTTCATAAAAGTGTTTTAGATATGATATGTGACAATTATATAGAAGGAAAATTTTAAAATATTTGGTACAAATTTTAATTTATTTACCATTTATTTTTTATCAATTAGAATTTATAAATTAGATATATTATATGTGATAATGAATTATTTTAATAAATTAAAGTAAAATTATAAATTAGTATAATCATAATAAATTAAAGTAAATAAAAAATCAAAGCTTATCTCATATGGTGAGTGATTGTAATTTAGGTCTTATATATTTGGTGTTTGAGTTGATAATTTTAAAATTAAATTATTTTTGTTTTTGCGTCTAGTTTATTCTATAATTAATTATGAGGGACATGTGTAAGTATGTTATGTTTTCAAAAAATGAATAAAAATGAGGACATGTGTAAGTACATCATGTACTCAAAAAAATGAATAATTTTTTTTTTACTGATGTGGGCCAAAAAAAATAACAAAAAATAAATAACCATATAGATAAACAGTTAAAAATCTATTAGCAAAACAATTAATTTAGTTTTTGATATTTCACTTTCACTCTTCAAGTAAAAAATAGAATATTTTGATGTCAATCATAAATAATATAATTTAATAGAGATAAAACATCTAATGTGAGTTATGAATAAAATATTTTAACATGAATTAATATAAAAGGACTCAATAAGCATCTTATGAATTAATATAAAAGGAATCAATACACATGTTAAGTAATCTTTCTAACATTAAAAAATGCAATTAAAATATTTTAACATGAATTAATATAAAAGGACTCAATACGCATGTTATGAATTAATATAAAAGGAATCAATACACATGTTATGTAATCTTTATAACATTCAAAAATGCAATTTAAACAGTAAAATAATATACAATTTTTTTTTTCAATTTAAAATAAGTTTGCAACAAAAGAGATCTATGCTTTAGATGGATCTATGTTGGTTCTACAATGGAGTATGAGGGACACATGTAACTATGTCACATCCTCAAAAAATAATAAAAATAATTTCTTCTCATGTTGGCCAAACAAAAAAAAACAAAAATTAAATAACCATATTATTAAATAAACAATTAGAAATATTTTAACAAAACAATTAATTCAGATGTTATTTCACTTTCACTCTTCAAGTAATAAATAGAATATTTTGATGTCTATCTTAAATAATATAATTTTATAGAGATAAAACATCTAATGTGAGTTATAAATATTTTTTTAACATGAATTAATATAAAATGACTCGATACACATGTTATGTAATCTTTATAGCATTCAAAAATGCAATTTAAACACTAAAAAAATACATATTGTATTTTTCAATCTAAAATAAATTTGCAACAAAAGAGATGCCTTAGATGGATCTATGTTGGCTGAGTATGAGGCACGTGTGTAAGTAGAACATGTGTAAGTATGTCACGCCCTCAAAAAATTAACAAAAATATTTTTTGCTCATATCGGCCAAAAAAAAAAAAAAAAACTAAATAACCACATAAATAAGAAATTATAAATCTATTAACAAAACAATTCACTCATTTTAACATGAATTAATATAAAATGACTCTCCCGGATGCGGGTGGATTGGGGGATTAATGGTGCACAGGGGGGCACATGGGTCGGCGCGTGGCTCACCACCACCGCCACCCACCCTCGCATGCATAGCAACATAAATGACTCTGTCCGACCATTAAATGAGAAAGCAAGGGAGCTCTATCCCCGATACCCGAGCATTTCAACTTCAGCGATGGAGGATTCTGGAATTTGTTTGTGTGTTTCGCCCATCCGAGCTAGTTGTTCCTCTGCTGCAGCTGAGCGCTGCTCACGCACCAGCACGGGGGTTCGTTGCATTATCAACTGTTGTGTTGACATCTTACCAGGCTACCATTTCACGAACAGCGCCACCTGCAAACTTCTGAGTTCGCCCTCCATCGACTCCTGTCAGCAGCAAGTCCTTATTGCTCACTCCATGCCTCGATTACGACCACGGATGCGTTGCAGGCGCGCGGGGGTAGTGGGGCGTGCCATAAACAGGTCTTCATCTTCCAATTCCGATTCCTCATCGTATTCTTCAGAATTTGGCCCTATGCGCATTCCTGCATCGCGCAGAGGCCGTGGCAGAGGCCGGAATCGATTCAATCCTGCAGGGCACTTCCGCCTATCCTCTCGGGCTCAATCCCACCATGCGCGCTTCCACTTCCCTTGCAGCGTCAACAACACTTCTCTCTTGGCTACAGTCACCATTGACATTCGGGCTGCCCCCTCTGATCAGGATACTTTGAACCAGTTTCGCGCCGCCTCGGTGGCTTCTCTGGAACCCATTGTGGGGACAGAGCAACGCAATCTTCAGGCGGATTCTCTGCAGAATGCTTCTACTCTGGACAAAGCTGCTAACTTGGACGACGAGGCCAACCCTTCGGCTCCACCTGATGAGGACCAAAAGCGCCATGATGCTCCACCGCCTGTTGATGAGGACCCCTACAAATTCGGCTGTCTTATTGTAGAGGAAGATCCTCCCACTGAACAGTAATGAGGTTCCAGCACGGCGCTACTACATTTTGGCTCTCGTCATCACGAAGGTGTCTTTCTTCAGCACTTTGACAATGTCTTTTTCTGCTACTGCTCTTATGGGTCTCCTTTTGGTTTATGGATGGTCTCCCCTGCGTGGGAACTACTTGCTATTATATGTCCACTCTGTTATATGTCCAGGTCTAGATTTTAGTCACAGGTTGATACAGTCTTTTTGTTAAGTTATGATAAGAAATTGTAAAAATCTGGCTACTAAGGCCTACTCCACAGGGGTATTATTTTCCAGGTCTGTTCTAATTTCGGTCATAGAAGTCCAATACTTGTCAGTAACAGACAGTCGAACTATTCTACAAAGTTTACAGAGTCCTCTTCTAAATTTTTGTGATACTCAATGTCCAGTTAGCAAAGCGAGAATGCTGCATCAATGGGCTGGAATTTTCGAGGCTTCGGCCTCTATGTAACACTATTTTGTATCAATATAGAAGTAGCCTTATTCAGAAAAAAAAAATATAAAATGACTCAATACACATGTTGTGTAATCTTTATAATATTCAAAAATACAATGTAAGTAGTAAAAATTTACACATTATTTTTTGTAATCTAAAATAAGTTTGCAATAACGAAAAAATTGATCTCTCGGCTCATGTTAAATTCGTGCTTTAGATGGATCTATGCTGATTAAATAAAAATTATAAATAAATTGATGTTTAACACATGTTGTGAGTAAATATAACTCCCGAAAATATATAAAGTGTATAAGTGTTTGACTTGAATATCATCTTAAATTAAATTTTTATTGTTCTTGATATTAATTAAAATTATATATAAATTGATATTTGACACATGTCGCGAGTAATTGTAGCCTCTCATAGATATATTAAATACATGAATGGTATGTGTCATAATTATAATACTATGAAAATAAATGATGTACATGTGTAATATGGAATAATAGTTAATTTCAATAAAATAATTAATATATTTCACATGTATGGTTATGTAGAGCTTCCAAAAGTATATATATTAAGATGTGGAATAGGTCATGATAACTAGTAAAAGCATATAAATTAAAAAATAAATTAATGTTCAACATTATTTAATTTTTTCATAAGATAAATATATGTTGATAATTTCACTTATAAGAAGTGAGAGGAAATGGTGATGACATTAGGATGTATCAAGAAAATGGCGTTGGTTAATTCAAAATGTATTGATATTCTCAAATGTCCCTTTTTTAGCACATTTCTTCATTGGATGGTTGTTATGCAGGAAAATCCTCTCTGTGGACAGAGACAATCCCTCTAGCCCTAGGATGGGTCTAGTAACATCAGGGAACAATCTAATGCTTACTTTTCTAGATTTTAAATGGACATAGATCGTATATAGATGACCTACCTCGATCTGATGCTACTCCTTGCTCGAGTCCTTTGATCCTTTGCTCTTCTTAGTCAGATCCTCGTTGTCACCGGTCCTTAGTTACCTGCACAAGAGATAAAATGACACAAAACGTGAAAGGACAACATGTATTTCACATAAATAATCTATCTAGTTGATCAAGGAATACTATAAATCACGTCATGCATCATATACAAGAATGGAAAGTAAGAATCAGTTGTATCATATTAATATAAGAGGGGGAGTTACAACCTGCGCCTTGATGTCACAACTCTCCTTCAACGGGTCCGGATCCAGGCACGTCTCCAAAGCGCTCATTTCAACTTGGTATGAAAATTTCAAAGGTCTCAAGTCTCCTTCAATGCCTATATCATCAATTCTCTCTTTGTTGTTCTTCTATATCTATTCTAACTAGTAGAGGTATGGAAGAATGTCCATTTTATAGTGAAGGGAGAGGGAACATGGATCCACATAAGGTGGGGAAATGGTTTATCTCCTTAGGTGGTTCCTCTTTTGTAGGAGCAAGAAGCCCAAAGGGAGAAGCTCGGCCCTATCCCCATGAAAAAACAACCAAATCTTCGCCCACGAGGCTTCTAGATTTTGAAGCCTCGTTTCGATTTTTAAAAACCTTCCAGAAGTGGACCAGCGTGGGTATGACCTCCATTCCAGTGCCGATCGGCATTGCTCCAGTCTTAAGATGAGACATCGGCACGAGTGAGACAAATAAAGGGCGTGTTGCTTCAAATTAACATGTTTTTAAGGAGCTACTCCGGGAATGATTAACAGAGAGTTTGTTCAGTATACTGTAAGGGATATAATGGCACATTTTCATGATGGAAAAGAGACACACGGGTCACTGTTAAAGATCCTCCAGGATTCGGGAATAGGGAGTACAAGGACAGTGACAAATTTCTATCTAACAGATGCCCCCTAAAGCATGAAGGCCAAATGGGAGTGAGGGGTGAAATTCTTTACGAGTATGTTCCAGGACCAAGACGTCGTCATCGGAAAACCTGCAAAATCAAGCACATATATACATAATAGAAATATTTGAGATAAACACTTGAAATGAGGTATGGACACAACCATTCATAAAAGAGATCATGGAATAGGATCTGTGGTATGGTCAGAGTCATCCAGCAATAAAGAGGATCAAAAATATGGACTCAGGTATGGTCGCATCCATCCAGATAATGTAGGAGTAAAAAACAGTGGAAAACTAAAAACAATCACACATTGCATACAGTATAAAATGAAGACAGCAGATTTAACGTGGTTCGCCCAACCAATTTGGGCTACATCCACCAAACAAAGGTATCAACGATCTTATTACTCGACAGGAGATTGCACCAGCAGAATTACTCATCTGTACTTCCTCTTCACACACCTCACATCTCATATTCATCTGCCTCTACATGCTTACGATTTATAGAAGAGAGAAGAAACTGAATAATTAATTCTATCACACCAAACTAGGATAGAATATATCCTTATTTTGATTTGATGCCATCATTTTTGCAACAAAAAACTATTGTTGGCATATCCAAGAGATTTTCTCCAAAAAATATACAAAAAATCTCAATAATATCCACCTTGACAAAAATTAGCCTGATACCTTGTTCTTTATTATTTTTATTTTCTTTGCAAGCCAAGAGAAGCCAGATTCCATCGTAGCTTCTCTAATAAAACTGGTTTCGTGAACATGTCTGCATAGTTTTCCTTTGTATGCACTTTTTCAAGAGAGATTCCTCGTTCAACGATAACCTGTATTACAAAATGGTACTTTATAGTTATATGCTTTGATTTACTATGATAGGATGGATTTTTATCCAAGTGAATTGCACTTTGACTATCACAAAATAACTTAATGTTGTCTTGCAACCTACCAACCTCACCAAACAAACCTTTCAACCAAACCACTTCTTTGCAAGCATGTGAAGCAGCTATATATTCCGCTTCTGTAGTGGATAAAGCAACAATGTTTTGTAGCTTTGACATCCAGCTAATAGCTCCACCTGTAAGAGTAAAGAAATATACTGAAGTTGACCTTCTCTTATCCAAATCACTTGCAAAATTGGAATCAACATATCGGAAAACAAATTCACTACTTCTGTCATAAGTGATACAATAATTACTTGTGCCTCTCAGATACCAAAGCACCCATTTCACTATTGACCAGTGTTCTTTCCCTAGATTTTCCATATACCTGCTGATAACCCCAACTGCATGTGAAATATCTGGTCGTGTATAGACCATCGCATACATCAAAGTTACTACTGCATTAGCATAAGGTATTCGAGACATATATTCCTTTTCTTCATTTGTGTTAGGACATAAACTTGAAGAAAGCTTAAAATGGGAAGCTAAAGGGACTAAAATTGGTTTCACATTGTTCATACCAAACCTTCAAAGTATTTTTTCAATATACTTCTCTTATGATAACCACATCTTACCATTGCTCTTGTCTCTGAAAATCTCCATGCCCAAAATCTGTCTTGCTGCTCCTAGATCTTTCATATCAAACGTCCTAGCCATCTGAGCCTTTAACCCGTTGATCTCTGTTATGATTTTTCTTTCTAAAAGCATATCATCAACATATAACACTAAGATAATGAATATGCCATTACTTGATTTCTTAAAGTAAACACAATGATCATATTCACTTCTTATATAATTTTGGCTCATCATGGAAGAATCAAATTTCTTGTACCATTGTTGAGGTGACTGCTTTAGACCATACAATGATTTATTGAGTCTGCAAACAAATTTTTTGTTGCGATTTTGAACAAACCCTTCAGTTTTTTCCATATAAATCTCTTCATCTAGATCTCCATGTAAAAATGCAGTCTTAACATCTAGTTGTTGTAATTCTAAATCAAGTAAAGCAACTAATAATAAGACAATCTGAATTGAAACAATTTTAACAACTGGTGAAAATATCTCATGAAAGTCAATTCCTACTTTCTGAGAAAAACCTTTTGTGACCAACCTCGCTTTGTACTTGTCTTCTTTATCATCAACACCCTTTTTCAATTTGTAAACCCATTTACATCCCACAGTTTTTTTGTCTTTAGGAAGTTCCACCAGATCCCATGTGGCATTCTTGTCTAATGCCTTCATCTCATCCTTCATAGCTTCTTTCCACTTATTACTGTTAGAACCTTCTACAGCTTCCTGATAGCATAAAGGTTCATCATCATTAGCGGTTAAAGCAACTGAAGTAACATAATCACCATACCTTTTAGGAGGACTTCTGATTCTCGTAGACCTCCTTAAAGATGTTTTTGGTTCTTCCACAATTTTCTGATTATTATCTGTAGGAACTTCTTCATGATCTGCATCTGAAACTTGTTCATGTTCTACATCTGAAACTTGTTCATCTGGACTATCATCAGTATTTGAACTGGTTTCAAACTGAATAAGTTGAAACTTAGGTACATTTTCCTATTTCAATTTATCATCTACATCTGGATTATCAAGTGAAGATTCATTGAATTTAACATCTCTGTTAATGATGATCTAGTGAGTAGTAGGATCCCACAACCTGTATCCCTTAATCCCATCACCATATCCAAAAAATATATATCTTTTATATTTAGGATCTAATTTAGAACTCTGATGTTTCATAATTAGAGCATATGAATCACAACCAAAAAAAAATTGTATTCGAAGTGGTTTAATATGGTAAGAAGGATCACTTGTTGACTTAACATCACCCACATAACACTCACCACAATTTGGGAGAAAGGGGGCCAAAATTCAAGCAACGCTAGCAAAATAGAGAGCCACCACCACGTGAGGAGATGCTTACTTAACCAGAAAGAAAGAAAACAAGGCATCCAGTCAAAGTGTCCCACCTTTTCACATCATTCCACATACATTACGTCACAACATCTAGTGTCTCGTTAAGAATAGGAGGCGACTAGTGTTTCAATAGGTGAAGAGGTTACAAGAAAATCTCTTTATTTTATTTCTTAAAATAATAATTAGAAAAGGAAATTATTTATAATTTATTTATAGACCATTTAGAAAATAATTATCAATTAAGAAAAATTGAGAGCATCTATTAGTGTAGAATGATAAAAAATAACTTAGGACCTAGATGGTTAATGTGCCATATTCACTTAAGACCAGTTATTTATAATTTATAATGTGAAGACAAGTTATTTATAATGTGAATTAGTATATAGCCATAATTTAAGATTAGATTTTATGAAGAACATCATAAAATTATTAATTATATAACTCTTGGTTTAGGTATTATTAATTAAATTAAGTTTTCAAGTCATAGATGCAATTACAAAGTGTAATTGGTTAGTTTAATAAGTGTATAATTTTTTTTAGAAATTTGGATATTATTAATAAAATGTTTTTATTTTTATTAGTAAATAATATGAGAAGGGAAAGTCTCTCAAATAAGAATGCTCACTCTTACAACTAATCAATCAAATAAAATTTATTTATTCTAAATTTAAGGACAAGCTGTGGGAGGATAAGGAGTTGGAGGGTAGAAGGAAGCTAAGATACTAGAAGGAGGTGATCAACCCCACCCTTGATAATCGGAATTACCTCTCTGTATTTACCAACACTAAGAAAAAAATGAACATCGCTAGGATTATAACTAATACTCATGAAGCTTTGAAGTGAGACTGGGTGATGGTCTATTCCCAAGACTCCCTCGAACGATAGAATCTATCAAATTTGCGATACTAAACAAGTGGAAGATGAAAATCACTTCCTTTTAGATTTATCGGCTCTTACTCACATCTACTCTCAATTCCCTAACATTTGCCACAATTCCAATCCTCTTGACTTATTAAGACACCCACCTATAGTGATCTTGGATTGCTTCTTTCACTTCTCTTTGATTATAGAAACAAGATTTAAACAAGATTTGAAGAATCACACTTAGATAGGTCGCATTGGTAGTAGTAGTCGTCGCCGTCGTCATCATCATTGCAATTTAATGATAATTTTATTTACTTTAAAAAATAGTGATTAATTAATGACTTTTGATAAAAAATTACTCTATCAGGAAATTTCCAGTTATGTAAAAGAGGTGTTAATGTAATGTATATGTATATGAATAAAATAAAATAAAAATAAAATATATATTTTATAGTATTTGAAAAAAAAAAGATATTAAATAAATAAACAAATAAATTAGTATAAATTTTTATCATAGATAAACAACTTTATATTAATGTTCAAATTTCTACTAGATGATGATGAGGATGAAGATGGTTAAGTTTCTTTGAAACCAATTTTGGTTTATGATTATAAGAAGGTAAGAATATTATTTGGATTTATTTAAAATTTTGTTGTGCTCTAAAAAATATTAAGAGAATGGTTTTAATATCAATGCATATTTATGAGTTAAAATGTTAAAAAATAAATATTTTGAAATTAAGATCTAATTTGAGTAAATTTAAGACATCTAAGAAGACATTTTTTTTATCCTTAATCCTCTTACTCTTAAGAAGATGACATATTCTTTCAACCCACAATGCCTTTAGAATTATCCAACCCCCCACTTTACTATAGAGCTTTTATCACATCACAATTTTTCCTTAAATTTAATTGTTATTCTATTTTAATATTATTATTTTTTTACAAAATAATTGCTTCCTATATTACTTGATAATTCATTAAAAAAAAAAATTTACATTTTTATAGCATCCCCAATTAAATAATAAATAATTCTAATTAAAATTTAAAATAATCTTTAAAAACTTCCTATATTCCATATTATTTATATTTTTTTTGGTACTTAAATACCTAATTATAATTATATTTTCAAGTTAAAATTAATCAAATATTTATTTTTATAAAATTAATTATGTTATTTATATTTTTTTGGTACTTAGATACCTAATTATAATTATATTTTCAAATTAAAATTAATCAAATACTTATTTTTATAAAATTTAAATACTACTCTAAATTAATTGTGTTATTTATGTTTTTTTTTTTTACTTAAATACCTAATTATAATTATATTTTCAAATTAAAATTAATCAAATACTTATTTCTATAAAATTTAAATACTACTTCAAATTAATTATGAAGCTATTAGACTACGACACTAAAATTGTTAACACCATTAGACTATCTCAAGCGTACACCAAACCCACCTTCACCTTCTTTAAGATCGCGTTTATAAAAATATCAAGTTGTTCCAACATCATGTTGTTATAAAGTTGTTACACCATAAAGTTGTTATACCATAATACACAATAATTTGGGAAGTATGGTATGATGTAATAGTTTAGAAAGTATCTTATTAATAATCTTCTTAAGATGTAACATAACATTTTGTCAGGTATCCTATGATACAATAGTTTGGATTACTACTTCATAATGAATTAATAAAATCACTGCTCGAGTTTTGAAAAAAGTACCCACGTTACATCTCTTTGTCTTTATGTTAAAATAAATTAATCCACACGCTTCATCGTTGATTGTTTATATTTTATTTTAAATGGAGACGAAACATGGCATTCTTTAATGCTTTGTTTATTCTTTTGGTTAATGTCTATCAATATTTCAGATTATATTGTTTATATTAAATGGCAAAATTCAATGTTGCATCTTGGAAAAGTAGGTTGAATATATTATGATTAATATTTTTTTATATATTTTGAAATTATATTGGCTATATACTAAACAAAAATTCAAAGTTATATTTCATTAAAGTATAATTAAATTTTTATTATTATTAAATGCATTGATTTTAAGTTATAATAAAATATTTTAATCAACTTCAACTTTTAATTTTATTTATTAAGTAATTGATTTCAAAATTTTATTTTTAAAATGTATACAAATTTATAAAAAAATATATAGATATGACATGAGATATTAAAAAAATTTATTCAATTTTATTTTATTTTGTTTGAATATTTAATAACTAAGTATTTTGTTTGAATATTTTGTAACTAAGAAAGAATGAGGTGTCCTGCATACAATTTTATTTATTTTGATTATTTCATAAAAGTGTTTTAGATATGATAAGTGTTTTGATACGATATGTGACAATTATATAGAAGGAAAATTTTAAAATATTTGGTACAAATTTTAATTTATTTACGATTTATTTTTTATCAATTAATTAAAATTTATAAATTAGATGTGTTATATGTGATAATGAATTATTTTAATAAATTAAAGTAAAATTATAAATTAATATATATGAGAGTAATTGGAAATGTATAATCATAATAAATTAAATAAAAAATCAAAGTTTATCTCCTGTTGTGATTGTAATTTGGGTCTTATGTATTTGGTGTTTGAGTTGATATTTTTAAAATCAAATTATTTTTATTTTTGAGTTTGGTTTATTCTATAATTAATTATGAGGGACATGTGTAAGTATGTCATGTTCTCAAAAAAAAAAAAAATTTTTTTTGTTGATGTGGGCCAAAAAAAACAAAAATTAAAAAACGATATAGATAAATAGTTAAAAATTTATTAACAAAACAATTAATTTAGTTTTTGATATTTCACTTTCACTCTTCAAGTAAAAGAATAGAATATTTTGATGGCAAGCTTAAATAATATAATTTAATAGAGACAAAACATCTAATGTGAGTTATGAATAAAATATTCTAACATGACTTAATATAAAAGGACTCAATAATCATGTTATGAATTAATATAAAAGGAATCAATACACATGTTATGTAAACTTTATAACATTCAAAAATGAAATTAAAATATTTTAACATGAATTAATATAAAATGACTCAATATGAATATTATGAATTAATATAAAAGGAATCAATACACATGTTCTGTAATCTTTATAACATTCAAAAATGCAATTTAAACACTAAAATAATATACAATTTTTTTTCAATCTAAAATAAGTTTGCAACAAAAGAGATATGTGCTTTAGATGGATCTATGTTGGTTCTATAATCAAATATGAGGGACACGTGTAAGTATGTCATGTCCTCAAAAAATTAATAAAAATAATTTCCTCTCATGTCGGCAAAACAAAAAAAAAACAAAAATTAAATAACGATATAAATAAACAATTAAAAATATATTAACAAAACAATTAATTCAATTTTTGATATTTCATTTTCACTCTTCAAGTAATAAATATAATATTTTGATGACTATCTTAAATAATATAATTTTAAAGAGATAAAACATCTAATGTGACTTATGAATAATTTTTTTTAACATGAATTAATATAAAATGACTCAATACACATGTTATGTAATTTTTATAACATTCAAAAATGCAATTTAAACAGTAAAAACATACATATTGTTTTTTCAATCTAAAATAAATTTGCAACAAAAGAGATCCGTGCCTTAGATGGATTTATGTTGGTTGAGTATGAGGGAGATGTGTAAGTAGGACATGTGTAAGTAGGGCATGTATAAGTATGTCATGCCCTCAAAAAATTAATAAAAATAATTTTCGATCATATCGGCCAAACAAAAAAATAAAAACCAAATAACCACATAAATAAGAAATTATAAATCTATTAACAAAAAAATTAACTCATTTTAACATGAATTAATATAAAATGACTCAATACACATGTTATGTAATCTTTATAATATTCAAAAATACAATGTAAGCAATAAAAATTTACACATTATTTTTTGTAATCTAAAATAAGTTTGCAACAACAAAAAATTTGATCCCTCTAGGCTCATGTTAAATTCGTGCTTTAGATAGATCTATGATGGTTGAATAAAAATTATAAATAAATTGATATTTGACACATGTCGCGAGTAATTGTAGCCTCTCATAGATATATTAAATATATGAATGGTATGTGTCAAAATTATAATACTATGAAAATAACTGATGGACATGTGTAATATGTGTAATATGGAATAATAGTTAATTTCAAAAAATTTCAATAAAATAATTAATCTATTTCACATGTATGGTTATGTAGAACTTCAAAACTATATATATTAAGATGTGGAATAGGTCATGATTATTAGTAAAAGCATACAAATTAAAATAGAAAATAAATTAATGTTCAACATTATTTAATTTTTTCATAAGAAAATTATATGTTGATAATGTCACTTATAAGAAGTGAGAGGAAATGGAGATGACATTAGGATGTATCAAGCAAAGGGGGTTGGTTGATTCAAAATGTATTGACATTCTCAAATGTCATTTTTTAGCACATTGCTTCATTGGATGGTTGTTATGCAAGAAAATCCTCTCCGCGGACAGAGACGATCCCTCTAGCCCTAGGATGGGTCTAGTAACAACAGGGAACAATATAATGCCTACTTTCCTATATTGTAAATAGACACAGATCATATATAGATGACCTACCTCGATCTAATGCTACTCCTCGCTTGAGTCCTTTGATCCTTTGCTCTTCTCAGTCAGATCCTCATTGTCACCGACACTTAGTTATCTGCACAAGAGATCAAACAACACAAAATGTGAAAGGACAACATGTATTTCACATAAAAAATCTATCTAGTTGATTAAGGAATACTAGAAATCACGTCATGCATCATAGAAAAGAATGGAAACTAAGAATCAGTTGTATCATATTAATATAAGAGGGGGAGTTACAACCTGTGCCTTGATGTTGTAGCTCTCCTTCAATGGGTCCGGATCCAGGCACGTCTCCAAAGCGCTTGTTTCAACTTGGTATGAAAATTCCAAAGGTCTCAACTCTCCTTCAATGCCCATATCATCAATTCTCTCTTTATTGTTCTTCTATCTCTGTTCTAACTAGCACAGGTATGGGAGGATGTCCATTTTATAGTGAAGGGAGAGGGAACATGGATCCAATTAAGGTGGGGAAATGGTTTATCTCCTTGTGTGGTTCCTTTTTTGTAGGAACAAGAAGCCCAAAGGGAGAAGCTCGGCCCTATCCCCATGAAAAAACAACCAACTCTTCGCCCATGAGGCTTCTAGATCTCGAAGCTTCGTTTCCATTTTTAAAAACCTTCTAGAAGTGGAACAATGCGGGTATGACCTCCATTCTAGTGCCGATCGGCACTGCTCCAGTCTTAAGATGAGGCATCAGTGCGAGTGAGACAAACAAAGAGCGCGCTGCTCCAAATTAACATGTTTTTAAGGAGCTACTCCGAGAATTATTAACAGAGAGTTTGTTTAGTATACTGTAAGGGATATAATGGCACATTTTCATGATGGAAAAGAGACACAAGGGTCACTGTTAAAGGTCCTCTAGGATTTTGGAATAGGGAGTACAGGGTCAGTGAAAAATTTATGTGTAACAGATGCCCCCTAAAGCATGAAGGCTGAACGGGAGTAAGGGGTGAAATGATTTACGAGTACGTTCCAGGACCAAGATGTCATCTTCAGAAAACCTGTGAAATAAAGCACATATATACATAACTGAAATATTTGAGATAAACAAATGACATGAGGTATGGACACAACCATTCATAAAAGATATCACGGAACAGGATTTGTGGTATGGTCGCAGTCATCCAGCAATAAAGAGGATCACAAATATGGACTTAGGTATGGTCATAGCCATCTAGATAAATGATTCATGTGTAAAATCATGAATAATACATATCACCTCACAAACTAGACTTTATTAGGCAAAATCCAGGGTTTTGTGTTCCATCACGACTCGACCAAATACAAATTAAGACATGTGAATGAGTGAGTTGAAGTCGAACATGCAATAAAATCGCTTGATTACCAGTCAATGATGTAAACTGTTAACATGCGCGAGAGAGACCACCAATAATGAAAATGGCCCTCAAGGTACTAGCAATAAAATCCACGAGATGTGAATAAGGATTTGACGTTGAACACTCATGAAATCATCCAATCAAAGGCCAATGATGTGAACCTATCGTCGGATGTGAAAAACCTGCCAATAGGGCATGCAGACTCTAAGGTATTGAAAAGGGCTCTCTAGATCTACTTCTTAGATAATGATTTGAAGTTGATGGGAAGCGATTCACCGAAGGAAGGCCATAATGTGTCCCACATCATCGACATGAGACAAAGGCAATAAGATAATGACGAAAGTGAACATAGAACCAGGCAATGAATAAGACGCATAAGGAACTTCTCTTGAAAATATCGGCGACATGACTCTAGAGCTTGGTAGTATTTGACTCAAATGGAATCAGAGGTCATGTTGACGAAATTGGTAATTGAATGAGAGGAAAACAGATTTCCCAAACCCATGGAGGCAAAGTGACGAATGTAGGATGTCCCCAACCCGACATGAAATAGAGGATGTGTCATATTCAAGAACGAAATACTATCGACGCAACTAATAAATACTTTCATTTCTCCCCACCATTTCTGGAGAGTACCCCAATTATTTTTTAATACAATCTTGAAGGGGATAGCATATGCTTTCCATATAAGTTTTTCCTTCGGAAAAATCCATCCTAGTACATTTTACGAGCCCTAGGAAGGAGGAACTCTATCTCATCATGGTGATTGGTCCAATTCTGTTAAATTTTAATGAGTCCGACAAAGGTGGAACTAGGCACCTTTTCATGTATAGAGAGTTTGAAAAGAGGCGAAAAGAAAACTCCAGATGGCCCTTTTCGTAAATAGTCCCTCGAATCCAAAAAGGTAGAAAACAAAGTTTGAGAGAACCTCTTAGCTGTGATTGACTAAGGTATTCCTTTTTCGTAAATAATTTATCCCAGCCCGAAAAAGGGGTAAATATATACTAGGTAAATGATCTTTTGTGCACTTTAATGAGTTAAAAACAAAAAGAGCTCAACAATATTTACACATTTAGAGAGTCAGAAAAGCACTGAAAGATGACTCTAGGGGGTGACCTTTTCATTTTTTTTTACCGAGTCTGAAAAAGTAATAAAATGGAACTCATATAGATGTCATCCGTGAAGAAATTAACCTTTTTGTTGCACAAGAATAAACCCATTATCTGTTTTCGAGGTAAAAGTCATTAAAATATATTAAAATATGAAAAAACCCTAAAAATTGACTTGAACACTTATAAAAAATGAGGAAAGTAAAAGAATTTTTACTTTTATACCTTCAGAAGTTTTGGAAGAGGTTTTTACCCTTATTTATCTCAATTCTTCAGGAGCAGATCGTGGGCACTCCAGGAGGTTGATCAATGAGATGTCAGCACCAGATAATAGCCGCACTCATCCTCTGCATTTTCATACCCGTTTGAGTATTTTTTACACAACATAGTAATTTTTTGGAGAAGAGATTTAAACGAAATGTCGTGGAGGTTAGGCGCGGGGACACCATATCGAGATCACGTCAGTCTATTGTTTTAAACATGGGTTGAACCCCAATTGGTGCAACTGTTTTTAAAATGGTCGGGCCGATCCCAGAGAGTGAAAAAAACTCTAAAATTTCTCCAAAAATTTCCATTCAAAGTCGATTTTCAAGCATGTATATTGCCAAGAGGCTATGTAAATGTTATGATTGGAAGGAAAAAACCAAGCAATCATGGTGATTGAGTGGGTAGAGAGAGAGAGCACGACGAAGTAGGCAAAGCAGCTATGGAAAACCGATATTTTCTTGCCACTTTGAGGAACTACATGCTCCTCAAATTATTTATGACCTCTGGCTTAAGAGCACAACTGGAATTACTGCAGTATTTGGTAAGCATTTGGGATATGGGATGGGAGAGATTTATCCTTGCTGACCAAGAGCTTGAACTCGAGGTGGTCGATATTTACTTCATCACCAACCTATCACGTAGAGGAGCACGGGCAAGTCCAACTCGGGCTCGAATCATGGGAAAAAGTATGGATATGCTCATAGGGAGGGCGTGTTCAGAGGTGGAAAAATGTTCCAGTGGGAAGATAGATATAAGCAGTGTGAACAATTTTCTACTCAAAGTGATCCTATACACCATCAAACATGCCACCGAGGCATAAGCACCACATGAGGCTACCAAGTCTCAATTGAAAATTGTCATGGACTGCATATCGCCTACCATTTTTAACTGGGCGGAAGCCGTGCTAGATAATACGAAGAAACATCTCTATAAGTGCAAGAATGGTCGACTGAAGTAGTTTGGGTATGGATCAATCTTAGCAACAATCGTCTTGGAACGAGTACCACTGTTCCAATTCCAGTGGGCGGAATTAGTCGCACTGACACCACGAGATCCACGTCTGATCAGATGGACTGAGTTGATGCCTCGTTCAGGAGGTGGGAAGCAGATGTCATACAAACCTACTTTATTTTTATTGTTGAGGCTTCAAATTATTATCATGGAGGATTTTCCGTACTCCGAGACTGATTTCTGGGGTGATCCAGATCTACCACTTCCAGAGGGCGAACAGTGGGATGACAGAGGTAAAACATGTTTTGTCAACTTTTTCATGTTTATATTTTTTTTTGACATATATGTTCTGATATTGAAACTTATGTGTCGCAGATCTTAGACCGCAAAGAGTAGCTGGGATGTCCCCTATCGCCAGAAGAGTGGCGAGGGAGTTAGAGGTTACTCCATACGAGAAGGGAGAAGATGCTAAAGAATAAATTTCTCGAAATCTGGACACTTTGACTATCGAGATTTTAGAATATGCTCGTGTTCAGGATATTCCCTGCCGTTACCAGAGGCATACCGTAGGGGTGTCTGATCATATTCATCGACTACTGACTCGAGTCATTCGAGCATTGGCCTGTTATCGAGACAACCATACTGATTAATCTAGTTTGATTTTTGCAGTTGTAGTCTTTTTGGGACTTGTGAGTCTCATTATGTACCAGAACAGATATTTTTGGGGTTATTATGTACTTGAAAACTTTTGCAAATATTTTCCTATTTGATATAATGATGATCATAGTTTTACAAATTTGCGAATGTCTATCTTAGAACAATGCATTTGTTAATTAAAACAAGATGAGCAGGAAAGTAGTTTACAAAAATCACACCAAACCAGAACCAAAACTGCACATTGATGTACAAAAATATAATGAGGTTTCATTTTTACACAAGCTTGAAACATGCCAAAACTCTGCTTGAAAAATAAAATTTGCATGCCCCTAGCATGATAACTTAATCCGAGGTACATGCACCCATGCTTCAATCCATTTTCCTGAGTAGACTGCTAGTTACTAACAGATGGATGGAGTGAAGGTTCAGTTACAAAATTTAGTTTCATTTTTTAACGAGGTTGACACAATAAAATAACTATCCTCTGAAAACGAATTCATTTTTTAATGAGGTTGACATCTTAAAATAACTATCCTCATAACACCTTGTTTTATTTTGTAAAGAGCTTGGATAAAGAAAATAAATTTTCTCTAAAGAGTTTGTTTCAGTTTTTAAGGAGCTTGATACAAGAAAATGAACTATGCTCCGAAGACCTGATAAAGACATATAATAAGTCATGGCTTCCAAGACATTCTCATGTGATGGGAGAACAACATTTTGGAAATCATGATCTAATGCCCCCAGTACACAATACATGACAACACTATCACTGGATGCGGGCAATGAACAAGTGGCCACATAATACCATTTAGGATGGTGGTAGACTAGATGCCATATTAGGACGAATGAACGAAATTTGATCAATGGTCATGATTCTACCTTCATGTGGAAAACAAATCACACGAAAAACAGAAGAGACAAGCGCTCCCATGGCATAAGTATAGTCGCACCCTAGGAGTAAGTTAAAATCCAAGGGGCCTTGGACGACCATCATGTCTATATAGAAAATCTTTCCTCCTAAATCAATGGGCAACTTCACAAGGATCCCTAATGGTTGATTGGTTCCTCTGTTAAAATCTAATAGATTCTGAGTAATGGGCACAAGCTGCGGAGAACCAAAATTTTGCCAGGTAGTTGAGGACATAATACTAACATATGCGCCTTAATTTATAATCGTGCTTGGTACGACGATATTACAGGCTTGTACAATGATCTCAAAGGGCATGTAAGAAGGAAGACATTATCTCGTGAATCAAATCCAATCAAAGGAAGTGACCAAACTACATGGAGGGGGTGCCATATGAATAAGAGGACTATCCCCTTCTGTTACGGGAGAAGAAATACCACCCTCCTGGACCTTGGGAATGAGAGAAGGAGGATAACCTTCTTGGACTGCGGTGACAGGAGTCAAAGGATCACGCTCTTGGATCATGGGAATGGGAGGATCTCCCTCCGGTTCTGGGGAAGAAGAGGAAACAAAGAGAACCTATTTGGGATAAGATCCACTCTATATGGAAAAGGCCTGATGAAATGTGGGTGGAATCAGGTCAACCCTTTTCTCAACCAATTATTGGTCAGAAACAAACTCGTGAGACCGACTTTCGGAGAGAGAGAAATTGACCAGAGATGAATCCCGATCATTTACTTGATCAACTAGCAGAGGAATCGAAGAAAACCTCTAGTAACCAATGGGAAGACAAGACTCAAAATCTAAAAGGGTATCCAACACTTTGGAGGCTTCATACAGATAGGGAGAGAGGTGAATTGGATCACTCTCTTCACATAACCTACAAAGAAATTTTATTTAACCTTGTTTCTTATGAGTCTTATTATCTCTAGATGAAGGTTCATCATCAGCATGATGGTTATAGGTTGATGACAAAAGGTGAATCGAGCCAACACACCACACTTCTAACACCTTGGGAATACCAGGGCAGTCTTTAAGAATATGGTCACCCTCGCATAACGTGCAAGGGAATTTGACTTTATGGGACGAAGTGGGAGGTTTCACAACATTAGTTGCATGGGTAGCGATGGTTGCTAGTTTTCCCCCCTACTTATGATCCTTGTTCTTCTTCTTCTTCTTAGCCACCTAGGTATTAGAATCTAGACTTTCACCAGGTGAAGAGGAAGAACGAGGTGAAGAAATGGGCGACGAAGGCGAGGGGTCACCCTTAAGATCAACATGGGGTTGACATTGTTCAAGCGGTGGAGAAATTGGTTGAAAATCAGTTTGTACGTTCGAAGCCACAAGGGTCGAAAATAACCAAACTGGCAGACCAATGGTCAATCCTATAAGGGATAACGTTGCCATATACAGAGCACCAACATTCCCAAAATAAGGAAATAGACCAGGATTCCCATCTGAGGGTATTCCTTGGTTGATAAACTCAGGAACCGTTGCTAAGAATCTCAACCTAAGATCAGCTAAGGAGATGATCATGGATAAAATGTTATCATGGCTGATAAATTTTATAAATTAAACACAAAAAGAATAAAAAAGGGGATAAAATAAGCAAGAGGGTTTACCAAGTATCCATGAACTGAAATATACACCTTAGCAAATAAATTTACCAAGGACTCAACGTACAACAACCAATCTCCACGAATGTTGTGTTTGGTGTATCACGTTTACAAGGTGGCAGACTCGGTTACCTATGGAAGGTTTTCAACCTAATGGTGTCTCCCAAAATATACTCGATGTTACGTGGGAGCCCAAGTCCGTAGTAGTGTTTTCTGATGCGTAATCGTTCGATGAGAGTGTCCCAAATATACTTATCATACGTCAATATACTTGCATACGTGGGACAGGATATCACCCCTGGGTTGTAACACAGACCGTTAGCGATAGCTCCTACGTTTAAAGACCCTAGAACACGTCTCTAGCCTAGACGTCTAAATGTTTTGTGTTAGGTTTCAAATGATCCTTAGGTTAATTGAGGTTCGTTTTAAAGATGATCTTGATTAAAATTTCAATTTCAAGGCTTAAAACAATTGTTACCTAAACACCTATAATGCAACTAATATGAAAAATTATCCTTTCAATTCGATCAACGCTATCTAGTGTAGGAAAGAGTTTCAAACAGTGATGCAACAATCAACAATGTATCAAATGAAACTTTTCTAAACTAAACCACTCACATTATCTCAATCCAAAGCAAAATATTGAAAGATGCAATGCAATCTATGCAAAAATTCCTTTCCTTTTTAAAAGTATGCAATTTTAATCTATGCACAATTTCCTTTTTCATTCGATGAAGAGATACGTTAATGGGAGAAGGAAATTCACACAATCAATGCAGAAAAATGCAAATGCATTGAATGACATTTCACTACTTCTTCATGTGCATAATCCTAAAGTGAAACGAAAATCTTTTCACTTTCTAATCTTTCACTAAACACACTAGAAGCAAATCGAAATGAAACTTTTCATTTTCAAAGAAAAAATGAAAGAACTATTTTATTTTTATTTTTATAAGCACAATGCAAAAATATAGAATGAAATCCAAAAATAATCACTCTCTTTTAGTACTAATTAAATATCTCAAAATTCTACAAGAGGCAAAGATCCAAAAATCAAAGAGAGACCCAAACCCATTTCCTCAAAACAAGACACTCTTCATTTTCACATTGGCCAACACACAAAGAAAAATTTCAGTTGAAATCAAGCAATGTAATCTATGCTTGTTTGGCGAAAATAAATTCAAATGCAGACAAGGTTAACACTTGAAGGTTATAATCATGAGAATCAACTAAAAAACAAACTCAATCAAACAAACATATTGAAATATACGACAAGTTTTGACTAAATAACAAGTCTAGAAATCAACAAAGCATGTAACCATTTGGATGACCTGAAAACACCTAGAAACCCAAGGATGATAAGGATTAACTTGCTTTGAAAAAAATAAAACCAAAGATGGAGAACTTGTATCAAAAGTGTCATTGAACAGAGAATAACAGGAGTTATTCAAGCAGAAAAGAAACTTATAAGGATAAGACACACTGGCAGACAAATAGGAAGAAACCCTAAGAAGATACACACAGAAATCAGCATGGTCGTGAGGCTCCAATCTGCACTGGAAGAGGAAAAGCACGACTTTTTAAATGAATTCAGCGTTGATCGGTGCGACTGTCAGAGCAGTAACAACATCGATCAAGGAGAAAGACAAAAAGTGAAAGGGTTTGCTAAAATGGAACTTGTCTTATCACTTCAACAGATAGATGACTGTCTATAAGAAATTACAGAAGCCACAGATAAAAGGAGGTGGACACTCGATAAAATATCGACAACGAAATGAAAAATAAAAGAGTGAAAACAAGATACTAAAGGAAAATTGCAATACTCCCCAGTGGAGTCACCAATTTTGTATGCAGGAAAATCCTCTCTGCGGACAAGGATGATCCCTCTAGCCCTAGGATGGGTCTAGTAACAACAGGGAACAATCTAATGCCTAATTTCATAGATTATATATGGACACAGATCGTATATAGATGACTACCTCGATCTGATGTTGCTCCTTGCTCGAGCCCTTTGATCCTTTTCTCTTCTTAGTCAGATCCTCGTTGTCACCAGTGCTTAGTTACCTGCACAAGAGATCAAACAACACAAAATGTGAAATATCAACATGTATTTCACATAAACAATCTATCTAGTTGATCAAGGAATACTATAAATCAAATCATGCATCATAGGCAAGAATGGAAAGTAAGAATCAGTTGTATCATATTAATATAAGAGGGGGATTTAAAACCTATGACAATGATATCGTAGCTCTACTTCAACAGGTCCAGATCCAGGCACATCTCCAAAGCACTCATTTCAACTTGGTATGAAAAGGCCAAAGGTGTCAACTCTCCTTCAATGGCTATAACAACAATTCTCTCTATGTTGTTCTTCTATCTCTATTCTAACTAGCAGAGGTATGGGAGGATGTCCATTTTATAGTGAAGGGAGAGGGAATTTGGATCCACTAAAGGTGGAGAAATGGTTTATCTCCTTGAGTGTTTCCTCTATTGTAGGAACAAGAATCCAAAAGGGAGAAGCTCGGCCCTATCCCCATGAAAAAAATCCAGTTCTCCGCCCACGAGGCTTATAGATCTCGAAGCTTCGTTTCCATTTTTAAAAACCTTCCAGAAGTGGATCCGCACATGTATGGCCTCCATTCCAACGCCGATCGGCACTACTCTAGTCTTAAGATGAGGCATCGGCGTGAGTGAGACAAACAAAGGGTGCACTGCTCCAAATTAACACGTTTTTAAGGAGCTAATCCAGGAATGATTAACATAGAGTTTGTTCAATATAATGTAAGGGATATAATGGCACTTTTTTCATGATGGAAAAGAGGCATAGGGGTCACTGTTAAAGGTCCTCCAGAATTCGGGAACATGGAATACAGGGACAGTGACAAATTGTCGTGTAACAATGGCACCCCTACAATCATATATAATCATTCAGTACTCTTTCATGAATTTTGTTTCCTACCATGATGATGAGTTGGGGAGCACATAAAAATGGGTTCTATTCTAAGTAGAGAGGTCAAGCATAATGAACGTGAAATTAGAAGGGTGAGATGTTTTCATTCATTTGGAGTGCGAGTGGCACAAGGGTTTTACAATATAGAGGGTTAATTCTTTTTCCAACACTATGGATAACATCAAATTAATGTTTTTTTACAAGGCTCCAAACATCGAGAATAGTAACTAGAGGGGAAAACATAGAGGAGGATTGCATTGGGACAATGGAAGAACACAAAAAGGAGGAGAATCAATATTTTGCAAAAATAAGACAATTGTGACATCAATAATCAGTTCTTAATGTCATTTTTTATTTTTTAATTGAAACAAAAATATTATATTATATTTTCAAAAGGTTGTATCCAAAGATAACAATGAATATATGAGAGTGCTTCAAAAATTTCCAATATACATAAGCAATTCTTTGTGATTACAAAAATATCTTACAATATATTATGTAATAGATGTTACAAGTTTTCCGTCAAGTAACATGTTTATGAAAAATACCTAAAAACCTAATAACACAAGAAAAAATAGATTAATAGAATACATGGATGTCATTTGCTTCTTCCTAGTTGACGTATGAGAGAAGAGATGAAAACTAGTTTTATGAAAAGAGGTTGAGCATAATGAATGTGAAATTAGAATGGTGAGATGTTTTCACTCATTCAAAATGTCAGTGGAACGGGGTTTATAGAATATGCATGTCAATGTTTTTTTCTAACACTATGGATCACAACAACCTAGTGTTGGTTTACAAGGCTCTGACACATGAAAATTAGCAACTATGTAGAGGTAGATTGCCTTGGGACAAGGGAAGAACATAGAAAGGAGAAGAATCTTGCTTTAGTATAAATAAGACAAATATGACATCAAACATTAGTTACTCAATGGGTATTTTATTTTTTAATTGAAACAAAAATATTATATTATATATTCAAAAGGCTATAGCATAATTTGACAGTAAATACATGAGACTACTTCAAAATTTTCCAAGATGTACAAACAATTCTCTAAGACTACAAAAAAAAACTTACGACACATTACATAGTATATGTTCCAAATTTTCCAACAAGAATCCTATTAAAAAAATGTGCCTAAACGCCTATTAACACAAGAAAACATAAACTAACAGAATGCATGGATGCCATTTTCTTCTTCCTAGTTAAGGTATGAGAGAGGAAAGTTTTAATTCTCAACTTTCATTGGTTCCTTGGGTTGATGAATTGTTCCATCTTCCTTGAGCTCAACTTGAATGAATTTTCTAAAATTTTGTTGTTTGAAGTGTTAGATAATGTTTCTTTATAGATTAAGAGCCAAATTTGGAAGCATATTGCATTGTGCTTCAATATTTAAATCCTCTGTTTTAGCTATACCAATAAGCTCACAATGGTTTCATATTGGGAAGTGCAATGATGTTCATTATCTTGAACTTTAGAAGTCACAAAGACCAATGAGATTCTATTGCACTGGATTCAGTCCTCGTGCCTTTGAAATTCCAACACGCCTCTATTCTGCATGCTTTGTTTCCCTCCAAATTGAACTTGAAATTGGGTATTCAAGCCTGTCTAGTACACTCTATCCAAATAATTTAAAGGAGCTTCACCAAATACTTGAATTACTCATAGATGTATAGTGTCTATGCCAAGATCAAAACCCACATATTCCTTACAAAATTGTATGCAAAGGGAAATCCCAACAGTGATAGGACAATAGAACAAATACATTAGTGGAGTCCATAATATAAATACACTTCCCCATAAAGAGAAAACATCAATGGTTCATCCAACACCAAAACCTAAATTTTCACCACATTCTAGTGGAATATGATACGACCTGAAATGAAATTGTTGACATACAACTCATAGATAATATTAATAGGTGTTAAAGCACTCTAGAATGCTAGTCAAATTTGTGCCTAACTTTAGACCAAGACCTCTCCATTATTCCACATGGTTAATGTTGTTCAAATCCACAATATTTTATAACCACAAGAAGAGTAGAGGTTTGGATGGAATGGAGGATATGGAATTTCCTTGAGGATCCCATTGTACTACCACAAAGGAGATACATGTAGACTTGGATCATGTGGTAATTAAATGTGATTGATGTGCTTTTAAATCCATATATTATGGGATAAAAACTTGATTAGACATCCCATTAATGCATTCCTTGGCTAATATAAGTGGCTTTCATAGCCCAACGATTTGCTTTAACATTTAACTCTTGTTTGACATCGAAGAAAGACTTTAGAGAAGTAATGAGTTTATTTTTTTTCTTGAGCAATGTGAAGAGATAAATTTTATTTCTAAAGGGGAGGATTTACCAATCATTGCCTTAATTACTATCATTGAGTCTCCAATAACTAATAATGCTCTACGGCTTCTTTCGCTATAGTAAGACCATGCAAAAGGGAATATTTTTCCACATGATTATTTTTTTGACCATGTCCCCATGGTAAGGAGGCTACCATTATTCTTTTGGAATCATGAAGCATCCCCCTTGCTCATTCCATCCCTAAGAATGATATTAAGTAGATATGAGAGGAATATTAATGCCATGGGGGATATGGTAAGAGTGAAAAGAGGAAGAATTACAAATACTCAAGTGGATGAGGACACTGGGAAACTTGATTCCAAACATTGGCTCCTCTAGAAGTAGGGAATGAAAGTATACCAAAACATTAGGTCATCATTGGGATATCAAGGAACTCATTACATACGAGAATTGAGAGTAGAGGGAATTTAGGGTGTGGTTCTTTAGAATCTCAACCAATTTAACTTTCAATATTATGCCATTATTCAAGCTATTTAAATTTTTGAACTTGGAAATGATGAAGCAATGGGGAAGTAGAAGATCAAAGTTATTCCAACAACTTCAATTGATTTGGAATCCTTTGTATTGAAATAAACTTGATTTAAAAAGATTTGATAATTAATTTGATCATAACTTCTATAACAATATATTTAAATTAAATTCTCAAAATTAAAACATGCCTAAAATTAAATATAGTAAATCTACTCACACATTAAAAACAAAAAACATATCAATAGTTCATAAAAAATATATTTTAAACTTTCCTTAAAACAACTTAACGATCAATCAATTCTTCTCTCTCTCTCTCTCTCTCTCTCTCTATATATATATATATATATTCATTAGAAATAAAACAAATTAATTATAATATTGAGTGAGATGCATTAACCATGTCAATATATGTAATGCATTTTAAGAATTTATGAATAAAAAAAATTTACATGTCATTTCTTGAGTCAGCCCTTCTTAATACAAAAGAAATTCACCCCGGATGCGGGTGTTCAATTGGATTAAGGATGTGGCGGCTTCTCAGCGTGGCATCTTGCCTAGGCACATGGCCATGCATGGCGCACGTTGTTCTAATTTTAATACCTCTAGCTGCTTTCCTCACACCACAATTAATGCCTCCACTTCACGCATTGATTTCTGTCCGGTTTGCGAGTTTGCGCGCTATTTCATGGTGCCCTCCACCTCTTCGCTGTCATTTACCTCCTACAATATCTCAGCTCTTACTGTCTGTTGTAGCTTCAAGCTCCTTTATGACCTTCAAGCTCCACTTGCCTCGCTGATCCAGGTGGATATTGGTGGCCACCCACCTATTCCATCTGGACTAGCACCATCAATTCTTGCAGCTTTTCACATTCAGCACAACTTACTATTTTTAGCAGGTTTTTGGGTCCTCCACTCTCGGAGCCGTTTTGGGGGCTTAATGATCCAAAGATATTGGTGGCCACTCCACCTATTCCAGACGAACCCCCATCAATGCTCTTTTTCCGCTGTTGCAAAAACTTACTATTTTGTGTTGCCAGCTTTTCGGGTCCCAAACTTCCTAGAGCTGCTTGGAAAGGCCCGGGAAACGATGCTTCTTCTTTAAGTTTTCAGCCAACAAACATCATTCTCGTTCTAGAATGATATTCGTGTATGAACTTTTATTCCTGACAGATCTTTCTAACGAGCTATTGAGCGCATCAAACGGAGATCGTATGCCAAAGTTACGTCCCTAGGAAGTTGAACCACCAACTTACCCAAACGAGGCCCATAGTTTTGGCGCTTCATCTCCTAGGGTTTGGTTTTTGGACGCTTAGAGTTTTCCATTGTTTCTTAATAATAAATAGGCCCTCGAGCCTCATTGTAACACAATTCAGAGGTCTGTAGCCACCACATCTCTTCTCAGAGATTCGCTACCAGCACCTTAGCTATTGTATTTCCATTATGTCTGTAAGCATATTTCTGTTATTTCATATTAATGAAATGACGCATTATTTCCGCTGCATCTCTATGTTTATGGTTATTTTTGTATTCTGTTGCGTTCCTGCATAAATCCGGATCAGTGGTATCGGAGTGGGTCTGCTTTTTCTTTGTTTTTCTTTCCATGTCCCCAACATGGTTAGGGTATAAGGAGTTAGGGCTCGATCTGGTTGAACCCTTGCAAGATCAGCCTCGCAAACCCCGACGACCTCCCATGGCGGAGGAAAAGAAAGATGAGGGAGCAGGATATCCTATCAAAATGCTGCTCGAGGAGGCCCTCGAGAAACAAAGGAACGCGATGATGGATAGCTTTGCTCAAATCCTTCAACGACTGCCCACATATGGCGCATCTGCATCCAACAGCCACTCTGGAGGCACCACTCCCTTCAAGGTACAGGTAAACTTTGACATTCCTATATTTGAAGGAAAAATAGATGCAGACGCCGTAGATAGATGGTTAAATTTGCTGGAAGGGTATTTCTCGGTCCATGACTTCTCTGACAGAGAAAAGATTATTTTTGCAATCCTCATAGCCACCCCCCATGTTAAAGACTGGTGGGAAACCTACCGTGAGCAAGAGGGCGAAGGGGAACCCTCTCTGTTCTCGGCCACACCCACTTGGAATTCGTTTCGAGACGGCATCAAGGAACAATATTACCCCATGGGGAGCTATGAGGACAAATACATCCAATGGACCACGCTGCGGCAACAAAAGGATCAAGATGTGCACGAACTGACGAATCTGTTCCATACCCTACGCAAAAAGTTGGGTATTAAAGATTCAGAGAGACATTTGGTGCTTAAGTACCGCGGCTGTCTACACAAACACATTCAGGAGGAAATGGATTTCCTTGACATTACATCGCTCGGCACGGCATATCGCTATGCCGCCAAGATCGAGCAAAAAGTTAAGCAGAAGAAGAGAGACTTTGCATCTGCAAATCCGAAAGGTGCCTCGAACCGAATAACAAGGGCAAGGCCAAAGTAATGCGACTCAGAACAACACCACAAATCCAAAGAAGGACACATGGAAGTGGTGTGAATTTCATAACAGCCCCACTCACATCACAAACGAGTGTTGGGCCAAACAACCTTTGGTGGTCGAACTAAAGGCACCCGAGTCAGATGCCTTTTCTGATCCTGAGTTAGAACCAGAAAAAGGCAATGAAAAAGGGAAGTAGATCATTGATGCGGATCCCAGTGCCATTGTTGCCACCACCAAGATCCAGAAGGAGGGTCCAGAGGATCCAGAGGAGGGGGAGCACCTCTTCCAGTCGTAGATTTGGGTAAAGGGTTCTCCGCTGCAATTTCTCATTGATAGAGGAAGCCAAAAGAACCTCATTTCAGCAGAGGTCCTAAAGCGGCTCGGCTTACCGACCATAGCACACCCGCATCTGTATACCATTGGGTGGCTCCACCTAGGGAGAGATCTCCGCATCCGCCAGCAGTGCCATCTTCCGTACAGTATCAAGTCGTTCACGGATAAGGTATTATGTGATGTTGCTCCTCTTGATGTAGTTGATGTATTATTGGGCTAACCATACTTGTGGAGGCGACATGTTGTGTATGAGTCTAGGCCTCATGCTGTTATTATTACTTTGGGAAATAACTTGTACAAGATACCAGAGGTAGTACTGCCTCATGTCATCTCTTTGACTACTGCAAAACAACGCAGTAAGATTGTTTCCCAAACGAGGAAATTCATTTTCCTTACAACTCGCTCACAAGGAAAGATTAATATTGGGGCCACAACCTCGAAACAAGGCTCCCCTATACGGCTGCAGCAAATGGACAAATTCATGAAGGAATATAAGGACATTTTCTCCTCACTCCCAGAGGTTCCTCTACATTGTCAGGACAAGCACTCCATTGATCTGACTCCCAACGCACCACCGCCTGATGTTGCCATACATCCTTGCATCCATAGAATCAAATATATCGACATTCTGAACAGAAGAAAACCAAATTTACTAAACGCATCCAGCATGTCCACCCGCAGGTCCATGACATCTTCAACACATCTAATACTCAGTTCAACAGAATTTGCCTCATCTCATGGAGGATCTCAACGCAATGGGGACCATTGCTTCCCAAGGAGGGAGGAATGATCCAGGTGGATATCGGTGGCCACCCACCTATTCCATTTGGACCAGCACCATCAATTCTTGCAGATTTTCACATTCAGCACAACTTACTATTTTTAGCAGGTTTTCGGGTCCTCCACTCTCGGAGCCGTTTTGGGGGCTTAATGATCCAGGTGGACATTGGTGGCCACCCACCTATTCCATTTGAACCCCCATCATCAGTTCTTTCAGTTTTCAAGTTGCAACAAAACTTACTATTTTTAGCAGTTTTTCGGGTCCTGAACTTCTGGAGCCGTTTTGAGGCCCTAAACGATGTTTTTTGGGAAAACGGAGAGCAAGACCCACGTTGCCGTTCAAAAATTGAATTCCTCGGATAGATCTTTCTAACGAGCTATTGAGCGCGTCAAATGGAGATCGGATGCCAAAGTTACGTCCTTGGGAAGTTGAACCACCAACTTACCCAAACGGGGTCCATAGTTTTGGCGCTTCATCTCCTAGGGTTTGGTTTTTGGACATTTAGAGTTCTCCATTGTTTCTCAATAATAAATAGGCCCTCGAGCCTCATTGTAACACAGTTCAAAGGTCTGTAGCCACCACATCTCTTCTCAGAGATTCGCTACCAGCACCCTAGCTATTGTATTTCCATTATGTCTGTAAGCATATTTCTGTTATTTGATATTAATGAAATGACACATTATTTCCGCTGCATATCTATGTTTATGGTTATTTCTGTATTCTGTTGCGTTCCTGCATAAATCCGGATCAGTGGTATCAGAGGGGGTCTGCTCTTTCTTTTTTTTTCTTTGCATGTCCCCAACGCGGTCAGGGTATAAGGAGTTAGGGCTCGATCTGGTTGAACCCTTGCAAGATCAGCCTCGCAAACCCCGACGACCTCCCATGGCGGAAGAAAAGAAAGACGAGGGAGCAGGAGATCCTATCAAATTACTGCTCGAGGAGGCCCTCGAGAAACAAAGGAACGCGATGATGGATAACTTTGCTCAAATCCTTCAACGACTGCCCACATATGGCGCATCTGCATCCAACAGCCACTCTGTAGGCGCCACTCCCTTCAAGGTACAAGTAAACTTTGACATTCCTATATTTGAAGGAAAAATAGATGCAGACGCTGTAGACAGATGGTTAAATTTGTTGGAAGGGTATTTCTCGGTCCATGACTTCTCTGACCGAGAAAAGATTATTTTTGCACTCCTCAAAGCTGCCCCCCATGTCAAAGACTGGTGGGAAACCTACCATGAGCAAGAGGGCGAAGGGGAACCCTCTCTGTTCTCCGCCACACCCACTTGGAATTCGTTCCGAGACGGCATCAAGGAACAATATTACCCCGTGGGGAGCTATGAGGACAAATACATCCAATGGACCACGCCGCGGCATCAAAAGGATCAAGATGTGCACGAACTGACGAATCTGTTCCATACACTGCGCACAAAGTTGGGTATTAAAGATTCAGAGAGACATTTGGTGCTCAAGTACCGCGGCTGTCTACACAAACACATTCAGGAGGAAATGGAGTTCCTCGACATTACATCGCTTGGCACGGCATATCGCTATGCCGCCAAGATCGAGCAGAAATTTAAGCAGAAAAAGCAAGACTTTGGATCTGCGAATCCAAAAGGTGCCCCCAAACCGAAGAACAAGGGGCAAGGCCAAAGCAATGCGAGTCAGAACAACACCACAAATCCAAAGAAGGACACAAGGAAGTGGTGTGAATTTCATAACAGCCCCACTCACAGCACAAACGAGTGTCGGGCCAAACAGTCTTTGGTGGCTGAACTAAAGGCACCCGAATCAGATGCATTTTCTGATCCTGAGTTAGAACCAGACAAAGGCAATGAAAAAGGGAAGCAGATCATTGATGCAGATCCCAGTGCCATTGTTGCCACCACCAAGATCCAGAAGGAGGGTCCAGAGGATCCAGAGGAGGGGGAGCGCCTCTTCCAGTCGCAGATGTGGGTAAAGGGTTCTCCGCTGCAATTTCTCGTCGATAGCGGAAGCCAAAAGAACCTCATTTCAGCAGAGGTCGTAAAGCGGCTCGGCTTACCGACCATAGCACACCCGCAACCATATACCATCGGGTGGCTCCACTTAGGGAGAGATCTCTGCATCCGCCAGCAGTGCCGTCTTCCGTACAGTATCAAGCCGTTCACGGATGAGGTATTATGTACCTTGTTCACGATGCTGCCGCTTAGCGTGTATTATTGGCCAACTATACTTGTGGAGGCGACATGTCGCAGGAGTTCAGGCTCGTGTTGTTATTATTACTTTGGGAAATAACTTGTACAGGATACCAGAGGTAGTACTGCCTCCTGTCATCTCTTTGACTACTGCAAAACAACGCAGTAAGATTGTTTCCCAAACGAGGAAATTCATTTTCCTTACAACTCTCTCATAGGGAAAGAATAATATTGGGGCCACAACCTCGAAACAGGGCTCCCCTGTATGGCTGCACCAAATGGACAAATTCATGAAGGAATACAAGGAAATTTTCTCCTCACTCCCAGAGGTTCCTCTACACTTTCAGGACAAGCAATCCATTGATCTGAATCCCAACTCACCCCCGCTTGATGGTTCCATACATCCTAAAACTACACATACAGAATCCAAACATGTATTGTCTGAGGCTGATAAAGAAACCAAATTTACTAAATGCATCCAGCATGTCCACCCGCAAGTCCATGACATATTCAACACATCCAATACTCAGTTCAATAGAATTTGGTCATCTCATGGAGGGTCTCAACACAATGGGGACCATTGCTTCCTAAGGAGGGAGGAATGATCCAGGTGGATATCGGTGGCCACCCACCTATTCCATCTGGACCAGCACCATCAATTCTTGCAGATTTTCACATTCAGCACAACTTACTATTTTTAGCAGGTTTTTGGGTCCTCCACTCTCGGAGCCGTTTTGGGGGCTTAATGATCCAAGTGGATATTGGTGGCCACCCACCTATTCCATTTGAACCCCCATCATCAATTCTTTCAGTTTTCAAGTTGCAACAAAACTTACTATTTTTAGCAGTTTTTCGGGTCCCGAACCTCCGGAGCCGTTTTGAGGCCCTAAACGATGTTTTTTGGGCATCGCGCTTGTAGCAAATATCATTCCATTTCGGAATGATATTCATAATGAACATTCTATTCCTTGGATAGATCTTTCTAACGAGCTATTGAGCGCATCAAACGAAGATCGTATGCCAAAGTTACGTCCCTAGGAAGTTGAACCACCAACTTACCCAAACGGGGCCCATAGTTTTGGCACTTCATCTCCTAGGGTTTGGTTTTTGGACGTTTAGGGGAGTTCTCCATTGTGATGTTATAACAACAGGCCTCAAGCCTCATTGTAACACAGTTCAGAGGTCTGTAGCCACCACATCTCTTCTCAGAGATTCGCTACCAGCACCCTAGCTATTGTTTTTCCATTATGTCTGTAAGCATATTTCTGTTATTTGATATTAATGAAATGACGCATTATTTCCACTGCATCTCTATGTTTATGGTTATTTATGTATTTTTTTGTGTTCCTGCATAAATCCGGATCAGTGGTATCGAAGCGGGTCTGCTCTTTCTTTGTTTTTCTTTGCATGTCCCCAATGCGGTCAGGGTATAAAGAGTTAGGGCTCGATCTGGTTGAACTCTTGCAAGATCAACCTCGCAAACCCCGACGACCTCCCATGGCGGAAGAAACAAAAGAGGAGGGAGCAGGAGAGCCTATCAAAATACTGCTCGAGGAGGCCCTTGAGAAACAAAGGAACACGATGATGGATAACTTTTCTCAAATCCTTCAACGACTAGCCACATATGGCACATCTGCATCCAACAGCCACCCTGGAGGCGCCACTCCCTTCAAGGTACAGGTAAACTTTGACATTCCTATATTTGAAGGAAAAATAGATGCAGACGCCGTAGACAGATGATTAAATTTTCTAGAAGGGTATTTCTCGGTCCATGACTTCTCTGACCGAGAAAAGATTATTTTGCACTCCTCAAAGCTGCCCTCCATGTCAAAGACTGGTGGGAAACCTACCGTGAGCAAGAGGGCGAAGGGGAACCCTCTCTGTTCTCGACCACAGCCACTTGAAATTTGTTCCGATACGGCATCAAGGAACAATATTACCCTGTGGGGAGCTACAAGGAAAAATACATCCAATGGACCACGCTGTGGCAACAAAAGGATCAAGATGTGCACGAACTGACGAATCTGTTCCATACCCTACGCACAAAGTTGGGTATTAAAGATTCAGAGATACTTTTGGTGCTCAAGTACCGCAGCTGTCTACACAAATAAATTCAGGAGGAAATGGAGTTCCTTGACATTACATCGCTTGGCACGGCATATCGCTATGCCGCCAAGATCGAGCAGAAATTTGAGCAGAAGAAGCGAGACTTTGGATCTGCAAATCCGAAAGGTGCCCCCGAACCGAAGAACAAGGGGCAAGGCCAAAGCAATGCGACTCAGAACAACACCACAAATCCAAAGAAGGACACAGGGAAGTGGTGTGAATTTCATAACAGCCCCACTCACAGCACAAACGAGTGTCGGGCCAAACAGTCTTTGATGGCCGAACTAAAGGCACCCGAGTCAGATGCCTTTTCTGATCCTGAGTTAGAACCATAAAAAGGCAATTAAAAAGGGAAGCAAATCATTGATGTGGATTCCAGTGCCATTGTTTCCACCACCAAGATCCAGAAGGAGGGTCCAAAGGATCCAGAGGAGGGGGAGCGCCTCTTCCATTCGTAGATGTGGGTAAAGGGTTCTCTGCTGCAATTTCTCGTCGATAGCGGAAGCCAAAAGAACCTCATTTCAGCAGAGGTCGTAAAGCGGCTCGGCTTACTGACCATAGCACACCCGCAGCCGTATACCATCGGGTGGCTCCACCCAGGGAGAGATCTCCGCATCCACCAACAGTGTCGTCTTCCGTACAGTATCAAGTCGTTCACGGATGAGGTATTATACAATGTTGCTCCTCTTGATGTAGCTGATGTATTATTGGGCCAACCATACCTGTGGAGGCGACATGTTGTGTATGAGTCTAGGCCTCGTGCTGTTATTATTACTTTGGGAAATAACTTGTACAGGATACCAGAGGTAGTACTACCTCCTGTCATCTCTTTGACTACTGCAAAACAACACAGTAAGATTGTTTCCCAAACGAGGAAATTCATTTTCCTTACAACTCGCTCATAGGGAAAGATTAATATTGGGGCCACAACCTCGAAACAAGGCTCCCCTATACGGCTGCAGCAAATGGACAAATTCACGAAGGAATATAAGGACATTTTCTCCTCATTCCCAGAGGTTCCTCTACATTGTCAGGACAAGCACTCCATTGATATGACTCCCAACGCACCACCGCCTGATGTTTCCATACATCCTGCAACTACACATATAGAATCCGAACATGTACTTTCTAAGGCTGATAAAGAAACCAAATTTACTAAACGCATCCAGCATGTCCACCCGCAGGTCCATGACATCTTCAACACATCTAATACGCAGTTCAACAGAATTTGCCTCATCTCATGGAGGATCTCAACGCAATGGGGACCATTGCTTCCTAAGGAGGGAGGAATGATCCAGGTGGATATCGGTGGCCACCCACCTATTCCATCTGGACCAGCACCATCAATTCTTGCAGCTTTTCAAGATTCAAAGACAAACTTACTATTTTTAGCAAAGCTTTGGGTCCTCCACTACGGAGCCGTTTTGGGGGCTTAATGATCCAGGTGGATATTGGTGGCCACCCACCTATTCCATTTGAACCCCCATCATCAATTCTTTCAGTTTTCAAGTTGCAACAAAACTTACTATTTTTAGCAGTTTTTCGGGTCCCGAACTTCCGGAGCCATTTTGAGGCCCTAAAGGATGTTTTTTGGGCATCACGCCTCTAGCGAGTATCATTCCATTCCAAAATGATATTCATGTCGAAAGTTGTAGTCCTTGGATAGATCTTTCTAACGAGCTATTGAGTGCATCAAATGGAGATCGCATGCCAAAGTTATGTCCCTAGGAAGTTGAACCACCAACTTACCCAAACGGGGCCCATAGTTTTGGCGCTTCATCTCCTAGGGTTTGGTTTTTGGACGCTTAGAGTTCTCCATTGTTTCTTAATAATAAATAGGCCCTCGAGCCTCATTGTAACACAGTTCAGAGGTCTGTAGCCACCACATCTCTTCTCAAATTTTCGCTACCAGTACCCTAGCTATTGTATTTCCATTATGTCTGTAAGCATATTTCTATTATTTGATATTAATGAAATGATGCATTATTTCCGCTGCATCTCTATGTTTATGGTTATTTCTTTATTCTTTTGCATTCCTGCATAAATCCGGATCAGTGGTATCGGAGTGGGTCTGCTCTTTCTTTGTTTTTCTTTGCATGTCCCCAACACGGTCAGGGTATAAGGAGTTAGGGCTCGATCTGGTTGAACCCTTGCAAGATCAGCCTCGCAAACCCCGACGACCTCCCATGGCAGAAGAAAAGAAAGATGAGGGAGCAGGAGATCCTATCAAAATACTGCTCGAGGAGGCCCTTGAGAAACAAAGGAACGCGATGATGGATAACTTTTCTCAAATCCTTCAACGACTGCCCACATATGGCGCATCGGCATCCAAAAGCCACTCTGGAGGCACCACTCCCTTCAAGGTATAGGTAAACTTTGACATTCTTATATTTGAAGGAAAAATATATGGAGACGTTGTAGACAGATGGTTAAATTTGCTAGAAGGGTATTTCTCGGTCCATGACTTCTGTGATCGAGAAAAGATTATTTTTGCGCTCCTCAAAGTCGCCCCCCATGTCAAAGACTGGTGGGAAACCTACCGTGAGCAAGAGGGCGAAGGGCAACCCTCTTTATTCTCGGCAACACCCACTTGGAATTCATTCCGAGATGGCCTCAAGGAACAATATTACCCCATGGGGAGCTATGAGGACAAATACATCCAACGGACCACACTGCGGCAACAAAAGGATCAGGATGTGCATGAACTGACGAATCTGTTCCATACCCTATGCACAAAGTTGGGTATTAAAGATTCAGAGATACATTTGGTGCTCAAGTACTACGGCTGTCTAAACAAACACATTTAGGAGGAAATGGAGTTCCTCAACATTACATCGCTTGTCACGGCATATCGCTATGCCGCCAAGATCGAGCAGAAATTTAAGCAGAAGAAGCGAGACTTTGGATCTGCAAATCCGAAAGGTGCCCCCGAACCGAAGAACAAGGGGCAAGGCCAAAGAAATGCGACTCAGAAAAACACCACAAATCCAAAGGACACAGGGAAGTGGTGTGAATTTCATAACAGCCCCACTCACAGCACAAACAAGTGTCGGGCCAAACAGTCTTTGGTGGCCGAACTAAAGGCACCCAAGTCATATGCCTTTTCTGATCCTGAGTTAGAACCAGATAAAGGCAATGACAAAGGGAAGCATATCATTGATGTGGATCCCAGTGCCATTGTTTCCACCACCAAGATCCAGAAGGAGGGTCCAGAGGATCCAGAGGAGGGTGAGCGCCTCTTCCAGTCGCAGATGTGGGTAAAGGGTTCTCCACTGCAATTTCTCGTCGATAGCGGAAGCCAAAAGAACCTCATTTCAGCAGAGGTCGTAAAGCGGTTTGGCTTACCGACCATAGCACACCTGCAGCCATATACCATCGGGTGGCTCCACCCAGGGAGAGATCTCTGCATCCACCAACAGTGTCGTCTTCTGTACAGTATCAAGCCGTTCACGGATGAGGTATTATGTGATGTTACTCCTCTTGATGTAGGTGATGTATTAATGGGCCAACCATACTTGTGGAGGTGACATGCTGTGTATGAGTCTAGGCCTCGTGCTATTATTATTACTTTGGGAAATAACTTGTACAGGATACCAGAGGTAGTACTACCTCTTGTCATATCTTTGACTACTGCAAAAAAACGCAGTAAGATTGTTTCCCAAACGAGGAAATTCATTTTCCTTAAAAATCGCTCACAGGGAAAGAATAATATTGGGGCAACAACCTCGAAACAAGGATCCCCTATACGGCTGTAGCAAATGGACAAATTCATGAAGGAATACAAGGACATTTTCTTCTCACTCCCAGAGGTTCCTCTACACTGTCAGGACAAGCACTCCATTGATCTGACTCCCAACGCACCACCGCCTAATTTTGACATACATCCTGCAACTACACATATAGAATCCAAACATGTACTATCTGAGGCTGATAAAGAAACCAAATTTACTAAACGCATCCAGCATGTCCACCCGCAGGTCCATGACATCTTCAACACATCTAATACTCAGTTCAAAAGAATTTGCCTCATCTCATGGAGGATCTCAACGCAATGGGGAATATTGCTTCCTAAGGAGGGAGGAATGGTCTAGGTGGATATCGGTGGCCACCCACCTATACCATCTGGACCAGCACCATCAATTCTTGCAGCTTTTCACATTCAGCACAACTTACTATTTTTAGCAGGTTTTTGGGTCCTCCACTCTCAGAGCCGTTTTGGGGGCTTAATGATCCAGGTGGATATTTGTGGCCACCCACCTATTCCATTTGAACCCCCATCATCATTTCTTTCAGTTTTCAAGTTGCAACAAAACTTACTATTTTTAGCATTTTTTCGGGTCCCGAACTTCCGGAGCCGTTTTGAGGCCCTAAACGATGTTTTTTGGGCATCGCGCCTCTATAGAATATCATTCCATTCCAGAATGATATTCATGCCGAATTTTTAGTCCTCATATATATCTTTCTAACGAGCTATTGAGCGCATCAAACGGAGATCATATGCCAAAGTTACATCCCTAGGAAGTTGAACCACCAACTTACACAAACGGGGCCCATAGTTTTGGCGCTTCATCTCCTAGGGTTTGGTTTTTGGACGCTTAGAGTTCTCCATTGTTTCTCAATAATAAATAGGCCCTCGAGCCTCATTGTAACACAGTTCAGAGGTCTGTAGCCACCACATCTCTTCTCAGAGATTCGCTACCAGCGCCCTAGATATTGTATTTCCATTATGTCTGTAAGCATATTTATGTTATTTCATATTAATTAAATGACACATTATTTCCGCTGCATCTCTATGTTTATGGTTATTTCTGTATTCTGTTGTGTTCCTGCATAAATCCGGATCAGTGGTATCAGAGTGGGTCTGCTCTTTCTTTGTTTTTCTTTGCATGTCCCCAACGTGGTAAGGCTATAAGGAGTTAGGGCTCGATCTGGTTAAACCCTTGCAAGATCAGCCTCGCAAACCTCGACGACCTCCCATGGTGAAAGAAAAGAAAGATGAGGGAGCAGGAGATCCTATCAAAATACTGCTTGAGGAGGCCCTCGAGAAACAAAGGAACGCGATGATGGATAACTTTGCTCAAATCCTTCAACGACTGCCCACATATGGCGCATCTGCATCCAACAGCCACTCTGGAGGCGCCACTCCTTTCAAGGTACAGGTAAACTTTGACATTCCTATATTTGAAGGAAAAATAGATGCAGACGTTGTAGACAGATGGTTAAATTTGTTGGAAGGGTATTTCTCGGTCCATGACTTCTCTGATCGAGAAAAGATTATTTTTGCACTCCTCAAAGCCGCCCCCCATGTCAAAGACTAGTGGGAAACCTACCGTGAGCAAGAGGATGAAGGGGAACCCTCTTTGTTCTTGGCCACACCCACTTGGAATTCATTCTGAGATGGCATCAAGGAACAATATTACCCCATGGGGAGCTATGAGGACAAATACATCCAATGGACCACGCTACGGCAACAAAGGGATCAATATGTGCACGAACCGACGAATGTTCCATACCCCATACACAAAGTTGGGTATTAAAGATTCGTAGAGACATTTGGTGCTCAAGTACCACGGATTTCTGCATAAATACATTCAGGAGGAAATGGAGTTCCTTGACATTACATCGCTTGGAACGGCATATCGCTATGCCGCAAAGTTCGAGCAGAAATTTAAGCAGAAGAAGCGAGACTTTGGATCTGTGAATCTGAAAGGTGCCCCCGAACCGAAGAACAAGGGGCAAGGCCAAAGAAATGCGACTCAGAACAACACCAAAAATCCAAATAAGGACATAGGGAAGTGGTTTGAATTTCATAACAGCCCCACTCACAACACAAATGAGTGTCGGGTCAAACAGTCTTTGGTGGCCGAACTAAAGGTACCCGAATTAGATGCATTTTCTGATCTAGAGTTAGAACCAGACAAAGGAAATGAAAAAGGGAAGAAGATCATTGATGCGGATCCCAGTTCTATTTTTGCCACCACCAAGATCCAGAGGGAGGGTCCAGAGGATCCAGAGGAGGGGGAGTGCCTCTTCCATTCGCAGATGTGGGTGAAGGGACATGCTCTTGCACTTTCGTCAATATGGACGTCAAAAGAATCATATTTCAGCAGAGGTCAGTAAATCAGTTTCATTATCGACCATGCAGCACTCCCTACCATATACCATTCGGACATACACCTGTGAGACTGCGTATCCGCTTAAATAAAGAGCCAGTTTTCCTTGCAAAGATCAAGCCATTCACGGATGAGGTATTGTGTGATGTTGCTCCTCTTGATGTAGCTGATGTATTATTGGGCCAACCATACTTTTGGAGGTGACATGCTATGTATGAGTCTAGGCCTCGTGCTATTATTATTACTTTGGGAAATAACTTGTACAAGATACTCGAGGTAGTATTGCCTCATGTCATCTCTTTGAATACTTCAAAACAACATAGTAAGATTGTTTCCAAAACCAGGAAATTCATTTTCCTTACAACTTACTCACAGGGAAAGAAGAATATTGTGGCCACAACCTCGAAACAGGGCTCCCTTGCATGGCTGCAGCAGATGGAAAAAGTCATGGAGGAATACGAGGACATTTTCTCCTCACTCATAGAGGTTCCTCTACACTGTCAGGACAAGCACTCCATTGATCTGACTCCCAACGCACCACCGCCTGATGTTGCCATATTTGCCACATCCTCAAACTACTAACAAGGCATCCAAAACATGTACTCGTCCGAGACCGATAAAGAAACCAAATTTACTAAACGCATCCACATGTCCACCCGTTGTGTCCTTACGACATCTTCAACACATCTAATACCCGCCCGTCGAATTTGCCTCTATCCATGGAGGATCTCAAACGGTCGGGGACCATTGCTTCCTAAGGAGGGAGGAATGATCCAGTGGACATTTGCACACCCACCTATTCCATCCGGACTAGCATTATCAATTTGCGCCTTTTCACATTCAAAGACAACTTTCATTATTTTTAGCAGTAAGCTTGTCCTCTCCATCAGGAGCCGTTTTGGGGGCTTAATGATCCAGGTGGATATTGGTAGCCACCCACCTATTCCATTTGAACCCCCATCATCAGTTCTTTCAATTTTCAAGTTGCAACAAAACTTACTATTTTTAGCAGTTTTTCGGGTCCCGAACTTCCGGAGCCGTTTTGAGGCCCTAAACGATGTTTTTTGGGCATCGCACCTCTAGCGAGTATCATTCCATTCCGGAATGATATTCATGTCGAAAGTTGTATTCCTGGGATAGATCTTTCTAATGAGCTATTGAGCGCATCAAACGAAGATCGTATGCCAAAGTTACGTCCCTAGGAACTTGAACCACTAACTTACCCAAACGGGGCCCATAGTTTTGGCACTTCATCTCCTAGGGTTTGGTTTTTGGACGCTTAGAGTTCTTTATTGTTTCTCAATAATAAATAGGCCCTCGAGCCTCATTGTAACACAGTTCAGAGGTCTGTAGCCACCACATCTCTTCTCAGAGATTCGCTACCAGCACCATAGCTATTGTATTTAATTATGTCTATAAGCATATTTATGTTATTTGATATTAATGAAATGATGCATTATTTCCGCTACATGTCTATGTTTATGGTTATTTCTGTATTCTATTGTGTTTCTGCATAAATCTGGATCAGTGGTATCGGAGCGGGTCTGCTATTTCTTTGTTTTTCTTTGCATGTCCCCAACGCGGTCATGGTATAAGGAGTTAGGGCTCGATCTGGTTGAACCCTTGCAAGATCAGCCTCGCAAACCCCGACGACCTCCCATGGCGGAAGAAAAGAAAGATGAGGGAGCAAGAGATCCTATCAAAATACTACTTGAGGAGTCCCTTGAGAAACAAAGGAACGCGATGATGGATAACTTTGCTCAAATCCTTCAATGACTGCCCACATATGGCGCATCTGCATCCAACAGCCACTCTGGAGGCGCCACTCCCTTCAAGGTACAGGTAAACTTTGACATTCCTATATTTGAAGGAAAAATAGATGCAGACACCGTAGACAGATGATTAGATTTTCTGGAAGGGTATTTCTCGGTCCATGACTTCTCTGACCGAGAAAAGATTATTTTTGCACTCCTCAAAGCCGCCCCCTATGTCAAAGACTAGTGGGAAACCTACCGTGAGAAAGAGGGTGAAGGGGAACCCTCTCTATTCTCGGCCACACCCACTTGGAATTCGTTCCGAGATGGCATCAAGGAGCAATATTGCCCCGTGGGGAGCTATGAGGACAAATACATCCAATGGACCACGTTGCAGCAACAAAAGGATCAAGATGTGCACGAACTGACGAATCTGTTCCATACCCTACGCACAAAGTTGGGTATTAAAGATTCAGAGAGACATTTGGTGCTCAAGTACCGCAGCTGTCTACACAAACACATTCAGGGGGAAATGGAGTTCCTCGACATTACATCGCTTGGCACGGCATATCACTATGTCGTGAAGATCGAGCAGAAATTTAAGCAGAAGAAGCGAAACTTTGGATCTGCAAATCCAAAAGGTGCCCCTGAATCGAAGAACAAGGGGCAAGGAAAAAGCAATGCGACTCAGAACAACACCACAAATCCAAAGAAGGCCACAGGGAAGTGGTGTGAATTCCATAATAGCCCCACTCACAGCACAAACGAGTGTCGGGCCAAACAGTATTTGGTGGCCGAACTAAAGGCACCCCAGTCAGATGCCTTTTCTGATCCTGAGTTAGAACCAGACAAAGGCAATGACAAAGGGAAGCAGATCATTGATGCGGATCCCAGTGCCATTGTTGCCACCACCAAGATCCAGAAGGAGGGTCCAGAGGATCCAGAGGAGGGGGAGCGCTTCTTCCAGTCGCAGATGTGGGTGAAGGGTTCTCCGCTGCAGTTTCTCGTCGATAGCGGAAGCCAAAAGAACCTGATTTCAGCAGAGGTCATAAAGTGGCTTGGCTTACTGACCCTAGCACACCCGCAGTCGTATACCATCTGGTGGCTCCACCCAGGGAGAGATCTCTGCATCCTCCAGCAGTGCCGTCTTCCGTACAGTATCAAGCCGTTCACGAATGAGGTATTATGTGATGTTGATCCTCTTGATGTAGCTGATGTATTATTGGGCCAACCATACTTGTGGAGGTTACATGCTGTGTATGAGTCTAGGCCTCGTGCTGTTATTATTACTTTGGGAAATAACTTGTACAGGATACCAGAGGTAGTACTGCCTCCTGTCATCTCTTTGACTACTGCAAAACAAAGCAGTAAGATTGTTTCCCAAACGAGGAAATTCATTTTCCTTACAACTCGCTCACAGGGAAAGAATAATATTGGGGCCACAACCTCCAAACAAGGCTCCCCTGTACGGCTGCAGAAAATTGACAAATTCATGAAGGAATACAAGGACATTTTCTCCTCACTCCCAGAGGTTCCTCTACACTGTCAGGACAAGCACTCCATTGATCTGACTCCCAACGCACCACCGCCTGATGTTGTCATACATCCTGCAAATACACATACAGAATCCAAACATGTATTGTCTGAGGCTGATAAAGAAGCCAAATTTACTAAACGCATCCAGCATGTCCACCCGCAGGTCCATGACATCTTCAACACATCTAATACTCAGTTCAATAGAATTTGCTTCATCTCATGGAGGATCTCAACGCAATGGGGACCATTGCTTCCTAAGGAGGGAGGAATGATCCAGGTGGATATTGGTGGCCACCCACCTATTCCATCTGGACTAGCACCATCAATTCTTGCAGCTTTTCACATTCAGCACAACTTACTATTTTTAGCAGGTTTTTGGGTCCTCCACTCTCGGAGCCGTTTTGTGGGCTTAATGATCCAGGTGGATATTGGTGGCCACCCACCTATTCCACTTGAACCCCCATCATCAGTTCTTTCAGTTTTCAAGTTGCAACAAAACTTACTATTTTTAGCAGTTTTTCGGGTCCCGAACTTCCGGAGCCGTTTTAAGGCCCTAAACGATGTTTTTTTGGCATCGCGCCTCTAGTGAGTATGATTCCATTCGGGAATGATATTCATGCCGAAATTTACAGTCCTCGGATAGATCTTTCTAACGAGCTATTGAGCGCATCAAACGGAGATCGTATGCCAAAGTTATGTCCCTAGGAAGTTGAACCACCAACTTACCCAAACAGGGCCCATAGTTTTGGCGCTTCATCTCCTAGGGTTTGGTTTTTGGACGCTTAGAGTTCTCCATTGTTTCTCAATAATAAATAGGCCCTCGAGCCTCATTGTAACACAGTTCATAGGTCTGTAGCCACCACATCTCTTCTCAGAGATTCGCTACCAGCACCCTAGCTATTGTATTTCCGTTATGTATGTAAGCATATTTTTGTTATTTGATATTAATGAAATGACGCATTATTTCCGCTGCATCTCTATGTTTATGGTTATTTCTGTATTCTGTTGCATTCCTGCATAAATCCGGATCACTCGCCGCTTCTAGCCTCCGGTCGCCCCTCTTCTTCTGCCTGTGTATCTGCTCCCTCCTGCTCAGCCATGCCACGAAGGTAGAGAATGAGATGTCTTTGGGGTCGTGGCAGAGGTCAATCCTCTTGCCCGTCCATTTCCATCCATGAGGAAAGTTTTCCCCCTCCTCCTGAGGATATTTTGGCCTCATACCAGTTTCAGTATGACTGCAACTTGGATTGCCCTCAAGTCACTGCCACCCTCACTATGAGCTTTTAGGAAGCTCCATCCAACTTTGTTGGCTCTGGTTCGAGAAAGCGTCTCAGAAAATCTACCATCTCCCCTTCTCCCCCTCAGCATTCTCGGAAATCATAGGCATTACCTGTCAAAATAGGTGTGAATTCTTCCAGTAGTGAAGGCAGTCCAGAGCGTTCAGCATATGACAAGAGGGAAGGCGGCAGCAGCCCTATGCGTTCCGCCAACACGCCTAAGCCCAACGTGCAACAGTCGAAGAAGGATGAGGATATGTCAGATGACTACAGGTGTCTCATCATCAAAGAGCCTCAGCCTCGGCCTCATGACAAGTAGCATGCCATGCAGCCTCAGAATCAAGAGGTTTCCTCTCTCTGTGTTGTTTCACCTTTCAGATATCATGTTTTTTATGCATTGTTTGATAAACTCCTAGTTATTTTTTGTCAATGTTGGTTTCCCTATCCAAGGCAGCAGTTTTTGGACTGATTTCCCCAACTAGGGTGATCATATTTTTGCTTTTCTGAACTATGCTCCCTCCGGAATTGGGTAACATAGCAACTCCAGAGGATAGCTTCGAAATGTATATTATGTACAAAATTAATAAATCAATCTTATTTAAAAAAAAAAAAAAAATCAAATAAAATGTCCCAATTTTAAGTCATTATATAAAAATTAAATGTCAAGTTGTTCAAATTTAATTCAGGGTTCGGCAATCCTTTGTATCACTTTCTTTGGTCAAATAAAGACAAAAGTGGGTCATATCGTATGCAACTAATGAAAATTCTTTGCATACGATGTTTGGTCAAAATTATAGTGATATCATTACTGATATAAAATTATAGTCTACGTAGTGACAAATTTTCCCAGAAATGGATGTTGGTCCGGAAATATTTTGCTCTAGTTTGGCAACATCAAAAAAGGAGTTTCTGGCAGCTCCCGTTCTGAGAACTATGACTTGTTGAAAATTTCAAATTTCAAATGCTATCTCCCCGCCTTCAAACTAAAGGGTTGCGCACTGTGTTGTTTTTTGACATCCTAGGAATCCAATCCTCATCTTCCTCCAGAAAAAATGTAGCGTAGTGTTTTTTTTTACATCCTAGGAATCCAATCCTCATCTTCCTCCAGAAAAATTGTTCATCCGTCGTAGGCTTGGGCCACTACCCTTGGAAGCTTTTCACAAGTAGGAGGGATTTCAGCGCACAGGTCCTCGAATTGGGGATGAGATTCGAACATTTGATGGTACCGTGCCATTCTAAGGCACTTTATCTTCTCTTTTTATACTCCAAATATTCAACACAAGGGCCATATCGTTCTCAGGCCCATTGAGGGGTTGCATGTTCTCTTTTTCTTTATAGTATATTTTTGTTCTATTTTTTTTTTAATAGTATAGATAAATGCTAGTACAACAATGGTGGGATATTGGGAAATCAAGCGTTCAAGCATCAATTTCAATAATCCTTCGTTGAATGAAGGGGTAAGAAATTTTTCGAACAATTGTAATTATTTAGATGCTTCTCGATACAGTCCCTTTTCATGTTTTGTGTTTTAATGTGTTTTTTGGGGAAAATTTTCATGTTTGTTTTTATTGGGTTGGTCTCCATCTTCCCATTCAGTTTGATTTTATAAATTTTGATTTAGTTATTAGAGAATTTGAGTGATATCGAGGTATGATTTTGGGTTTACTTCCTTTGGCGTTTTGGTCAACCTTGTTTTCAAAGTTTTCATTTTTCAAGAGATTGTGAATAGACTGGGTAAAAATTTCAAACTCAAAGTCCAAATTTGATATGCAGGTTTAAGATTGAAAATTTTTATTTGAATTTATTGTTGTGCAAAGTTACACAAGTTAGAGTTGGTTTTTCTCATGCTTCATTTCCCTATGAGCTAAGTATGGTGAGGTGTAAGTTTACATAGGAACTTGCATTTTCCTAGTTGTCGTAGTTATCCTTAATTGAGCCTCTTTCATTTTTATATAAAGGATGTCTTCTATGTAATTTTACATAACATTGTGAATAATATTATACTCTTACATAGAATCAAAGCTGGCAATTCCTATCTTGCAGAATTTTTAGTTTTACTTTTTTAATGGGGTTTCACAATTTGTTTCTAGATGTACAAATTTAGAAATCTAGTTGAACATTTTCATATCTATTTGAATGGTTTTGTTTAGACTATTTAGATTTGAATGAAATTTGAAATGTCCACTTTGGCATAACATTTTCATACAATTTTTTTCAGGCTAAATGAGTGTTTTTAATCGATTTGTTTGTGCATTCTTGCCTGAGAAGGGCGTCTTTATTGAAAAAGCCTCCAATGTTTCTCTTTGAGAAATGAGTTTTAGATGTCTATTAATGAGATATGTTTGTTTTGAACTTATAAAAGGAGATTTTAACAATGGTGGGAATACTTGCGATTGAGGAGATTTCTGCAAGGCTTTGTTGGCCTTTCCCTTCATCATGTTGTTCGTCATTTTCTTGGCGCTACATCCTCATAAGCCAAGGTTCCACCTGAATAATGTTACAGTCAGCGAGCTGAATGTGAGCGATGGATTACTCATCACTTCCATCCTGTAGTTCAACTATTTGGATCTATTTCATATCGTGGATGTTGGAATATTGGAAATTCCAGAATAAGAATGGAGAGAATAAAACTCTCCTCTACAACACAGAGAAATCAAAATTCTTTCGACAAGAGACAGAGTTTTCAAACTGTAAAAAAACCTTTCTATTTATTTCAAAAAAAACTGTTACAAATCTTCCTCTTAACACAGAGGGATAACATAAGAGAATGACTGCTACAGACGCAGTGCACTCAAACATTCACTGTCTATCAAACAACACTCTCTGTCTCTCAAAACAACATTGCTGTGTATTTTTCACTCCGCGCTGCTGTGTGAAAACAAAACAAAAAAAACAATACAATACCATGTAGTTACAATAAGCTATGCCGGCAACATTATATATGACGCGGCTTTTTCAAAAACATAAGCAAATTACATTAAAACGTAATGGCGAAACCCTTTCTGTGGGTCCCTGCGGAGGCACTCTCCCTCGGGTACATTTGATCTATGCTGTACTCCTGCAAAAAATCTCCACCATCGATCTCTGGTCAATGTATGCTGCTTTGGTCAATTGCAGAGGCACCCCGTGGTTCTTTTTCAAAACCTTTCACTGCTTCACGCGAAAGTTTCGATTACGATTACAAACGGATGCAATGAGCCAATATTTAAGTCCATTGTATAAACCCCATCGGGTCCGCAATATGGAAAAACAAAGCAGCCAACACAAAATTGCGATTGCGATTGAAGAGCGGATGCGATGGCGCGTTAAACTCCGCCCTATATAATATATCGGGTCCGTGCTTTAAACAAATGAGCGCACCAAACAAAAAACTCCGATTGCGATTGGAAACCGGATGCGATGGACTGATATTAAATCCGCCATATAAATGGCATCGGGTCCAGAACTTCAATGAAACACATGACCCCCGATCTTCCAATTGCGATTAAGAACCCGGATGCGATGGAACAATAGACTGTGGTATATAACTGGATCGGGTCCGGCCTTCGATCGAAGCATATAACAAAAAACCTCCGATTGAACCTTTGCGATTCAAAACTTGCGATTGCAATAAAACACTGTCGCGTGGTCTTATGGACCCACGGGCCTCGGCTGTGGTGGGGGCAATTTATATGTACTGCGATTTGCGATTGTGATTTGATCGCATCGCAAATCTTCACATCAACAAGACACTGCTTAAGAACTTTGCAATTCCGATTGAAACTTAAGTGGTGGGGACCACTTGTCCCGCCAATTCAAAAATAAAAGGACTTCCGCCTGTTTTAAGCAATATTTCATTCATTTGGTTGTTGAGGGCTTTAAACGCCCAAAATGACTGTTTTAATAAGTTACGCTCCTCCGCAGTTCAGAACTACGAAAGTCTTCATTCCTCTGGAACAAACGGCTACGCCCATCACCATATTAATTCTTCTCTGTCATTTGTGGCTGCGGCCCATCAAAAATTAAATTCATCCCCACAACTATCCATTCTTCTTAAATACAGAGTGCTATGCACTCTATCTTTACTGCGCTGCCTTTGTACATTTTTTCTTCCTGCCCAAGGCTGGCAGGTGACTTTAATATTTCAACACTCCCCCTTCAAGTCAGCTGCTGGGTTATCAAACATACCTAAGCATTTTCTTAAGAATTCAAATGTCTTGTGCCCCAATGGCTTTGTTAAAATATCTGCATATTGCTCCTCTGTTTTGCAATGCTGTAAAACAATTTCACCATTGTTTACCAACTCTCTAATATAATGAAACTTTGTATCTATGTGTTTTGTTCTTTTATGAAATACAAAATTCTTTGACAATCCCTTCATGTTACCTTTGATTTGGTGGTCACTTTCTAGCTGAGAGGTGATCTATAGGCATTAATGTTCTGCCTCTAAGACAACAAGTTGGGTTTTTTGAGTCGATAATATATAATATATCCCTTCAACAAATGAAACTGATCCTCTTGGCTTGTAGATTTGACGAGCTTCATGGTATCATATCTTAAGTTGGTTGATTTCCTGTATTCTGAACATGATGGAAAAATTGCAGTGAAGCCCGTGTGAATTTCTGGATTATCTCCTTCAAATCTAGTCTACATCCCACAAAACCGCCATCTTTCTAGAGGCACATGATTTCACCTGTTTGTAAGACACTTCATTTGTTTTGTTTGGACCTTTGCGACTTCAACTTTTCTTTCGCTGGACCTGTACATGGGCATGTGGAGCCATTGGTTGGAACGGACAGACGCTCGGGATGGAGCTTCTATTTCATGAACTATTTTCGAAATGAATGCGAAACAATTGCTCATTGTTTACACCTAATATTTGGGATTAGGTAAATTGATGTAAATAGTAAAAATAAAAGTAAGTTGGGAGATGAAACACAATAGTCTCCCTCTCTTTGTATATAACCATATGATATCAAGTGATTAGTGGAGTTACTTCTGACTTGACGACCTGACATGGTATCAGAACACAAGTTCCATTTTAGACTCGTAACTCCTTTTTTCAGCTAATTTTCCTGCTACTCTCCCACTCTCCGACATATTCTCTATCTCCTATCTGAACGCTTACTCTATCTCCTCATTGTTTGTTCTTTTTTCTGTTGAACTAAATTCTGTTCCGTGCATTGTTGAAGGTATACACATATTTTGAATTGTATGCATTGAATACATGAGGGTGGTCTGAACTCTCGACCTCAACAAAGGAAATAGTCTGTCTAAGCACCTCCATCAGCGCCTTATGTGAGCGCTGGTCTTGAAAGCAAGTCAATGCAATATTTCTGTTGGATTCCACGGCCCAGAATGCAGTGATCTGAGAATGCACACACTTGTAATCCACCTTTGGTTTGAGAAGATTGAAACATTATGGGATTTTCTTATAGATGATTTGGTTGATGCGGATGACTGAAGAGATGGATCTGATTTGAGTGGAAGAAAATTCTAGTGGTGTGACCAGTTTCACGCCCAAGTTTCATCGTTTCCTCAATACTACATTCGACACAATGGTTTCAACCTCCTTGAATAATTCTTTTTGCTAGGCTTGAGGATGATAAGGCTAGCCTACATTGTTCATGTAATCTGTGGTAATTGTTGCAGTGAATGTGCATGGATCGTTCCAACGAATGTGCATGGTTCATAGGAGCTCTGTGGTAATCGTTGCAGGGAATGTGCATGGCATGTCATGATTAATGGATGTGCATGGTTCATTGGAGGTGATAATTCAATATTCGTTGAATTCATTTTTCATTTGGTGCATTGGAGTTTTAAAATAGACACATGCATGACTCATATTGATCGGAATGGAGGACTATTAGTGAATGCTATGTAAGTACTTTTCAGATTTTAAAAAATCTTGCTTATTATGTGCATAGATTTGAATTGAATAGTAGGTTACTTCAATGGTTTCTTTTAAGTGTTCTTCAACCAGTATAATTTTATGAACAAGTTGTAAAGCATGAAATCATCAAACACTTGAAAATAAATATGCATCAAACAAAAAGACAAAAAACACTGTTACCGATGAAATAGGTAACCGCACTGTTACCTACTTTTTTTTTGGTAACATAAAAAGCACCCAATTTTGAAAAGTGGTGATGCTAATTTTGAAACATATTGATGCAGCATCAACTTTTTTTTTTGAGTGGTGA